>JACEFZ010022258.1:322500-420000 GCA_014155875.1 Cepaea nemoralis | reverse complement strand
TGTGACCTCTTGGCATTTCGGAACTTCAGCCGTTAGACCCATGACGTCAACACAAACCATTTTACGAGAGCAGTTTTAAGAGTATCAATGTCTTTTTCAAGACATGGAGGAAGTTTAGAAAACACCCCATAAGCTGGTCCTCTTAGCCTTCGGAACAACTTAACGTACAAATTTATCTAGATATGCGTCCATCTGATCTTCCTTCTAGTTGAAGGGAAGAATGGGGAAGCTAACTGATTCATGAGAACCATTATGTCCAGTAGAAGAGTCCATGCTGTGAGTTGGAGAACTGGCACTGCTGGACCTGGGGGTATCTGGAATTTGTAGTTCTAGTTTCCTCAACTCAAACTCGTGCTGTCTCATTTTCAGTTCTCTTTCTAATTCTAGTTTTTTTTTCAACCCTAACTCGTCCCTCTGTTTGATTTCTTCCAGTCGGGTTTTCTCACTGGATTCTATTTCCACTATCTGAATTTTGAGTAGGATTCTTTCTTCCCTTTCTTCCTTCTCTGTCTCCTTGGTTATGTCTCGTTGCTCGATTCTCCACGCTCTTTCAGCTTCTTTGACGTACTTGCTCAATTACCTCATATCCTAGCAAAGTCCTTTTCTCTCTCAACTCTTGTGAAGCAGGTTGTCTGTCGAAAGACGTGGTACTTGGGCACTCTGAGAATATACGCTAATATACCTGCAGAACTTGAAATACACTCACTTACCAACACTGGCTTAACTACCCTGAAATAGCAGTTTATTTAATTAAAATCAGGAGTAATTAACACATACAACAACACGTAATTAAGTGACAATATAACAAAGAGACTTACCCGTCTGGTGATACCTTACGTTATTTAGATTTAGCCTTAACAATTAGGTACTATTATAATTTGCTTGATACTATCTTATATTTCTACCTATATGTTATAATTATATCTTAGATTTGTAGATTATATTTGATTATTAGTTGCATTATAGTATTTTATTGTAACCATCAATTATCCTACATCCTTTACTTTTGTTTTCAATTGTATTATAATTTTAGGTATTTATATGATTTAGTAAATTAGATATTTTAATATAATACTGTTTATTTATATATTAAGTCCCTATTGTGATGAAACACCCTTACTAATATGCTGAACTTGCGAAAAGTGAACTGAAAGTTGTACGGTAGAAACTGCAATGATTATAGGATTGTTGTATCCCATACGAGCTTTCAGTCTTTAGTTCAGCGCTATTGATAGATTTCTCACACCAAAGTAGCGACAAGTAGACTTTCAGACAAAGAAAGACTATTCACTGCCGAAGACAATATCGAAATGGCTCGGAAATGTAGAATGTATGAAATTACAGGAAACAGTAGTGATCTGGTATTCTAAAAATGACCAGGCCAAAGAGGTAAGGCGAACAGCAATAAGTTATACAAAGACATCAGGACTATTTATCCCGCTACGTGTGACTGGGAAGTAAAGGAGCCCCAGTCTCCCACTGTCTTGCAATACGGAGATAGGAAGACAAGTATTATAGTACAAACTTTCAATCTATCACATTGTAGCACTAGTCAAATCTTAACCACGTTTATAACAGAAGCTTATGATATGAAGTTTAAAATCTGCATCCAAGATTTATTGAAATCACACTAAGTGCACGCCACGGAAGAAACACTGACATAGAAGGGTGGGGTTACAGTTGCCACAATGTGTTGCACTAAATACCTAATTTTAATTCCCTAAAGTCTAGTTTAGTAGGTGCGTTAGAATTTACTGAACTTGAATGGCTTTTTTTGGTCAATAATCATCGGTTTATCACGTGGCTCTATAACAATTTTGAAATGGTGGTTGGTCTGGTGTCTCCAACGAGTCGTCGGTCACTTAGCTTGGGCTTCCTGTCCTCACAGCTGGCAGTCGTGAATGGCAGTGTCTGGTTACTCGTCTTCCATCTCTGGCGACAATGCGTTGCACCATTCTCCACAGTGGAGGTTTGGTTTGCCAAGTTATGTTTAGTTTAGTTAGGGGGCTGAGTGGTTTGCAAAGTTATGATTTCAATAAATCAATCAATCATGTACCATGCAGGAAAGCGTGAGTGGTCATGACTCGCAATTTCACTCGATCACCAGAGTCGTGTATCAGCTCAGTGTTCCTGTCTTGTCCATGCCATGTGGCCAAGCCATCCAGGTATTTTCCACTCGGTCTTCCTCTTGGTCTGTTCCCTTTGATCTTGCCAGTTGTCACTAAGTTCTCACATTTCTTCTCATACCATGTCCAAAATTTTTTGACTGTCTACGTCTAACTTCTCTAATCAGTTTACGAGTTTCATTTGTCTCCTGTAGCGCTTAGTCATTGGTTTTTCTATCTGACCATGGTATTCTTTGCATTTTCCTTAGAAACCACATTTCGGCAGCCATCAGATGTTTTTCATCTTGACTGCACATTGTCCAAGTTTCACATCCATACAAAAGAACAGTATCTATGTATCCCCTCAACACTCTTTTTCTCGTTTCAATTTACATCTTTTTATTGGTCACTAGCTGACCCGGCCCGGCTTCGCCCAGTCCCTGGTGGGGAGCATCTCATTTAATTCATATAAGTAGTCATATAAGTTCTCGTTCCCGTTACCGACTGTCTGTCTGTCTGTCTGTCTGTCTGTCTGTCTGTCTGTCTGTCTGTCTGTCTGACCCGGCCCGGCATTGCCCAGCTCCTGGTGTGGAGCATCTCATTTAATTCATATAAGTAGTCATATAAGTTTCCCGTTCCCGTTACCGACTATCTGTTCTGTCTGTCTGTCTGTCTGTCTGTCTGTCTGTCTGTCTGTCTGTCTGTCTATCTGTCTGCCTGACCCTGTCCGGCTTCGCCCAGTCCCTGGTGGGGAGCATCTCATTTAATTCACATAAGTAGTCATATAAGTTCTCATTAAATTCATACAACAAAAAAAGTAACTTAAAAGAATGTCCTTCCAGACACCATCCATTATTTTTAATGAAAACGCTTGCTAATCACCTGCATGACTACAGTAACTTCTTAAGCAAATAAAGATGAGTTACAATGTTATGCATTGTGCATTATTTTTATGAAAACTTTAAAAATGCCTTACAGTTTGTATCATTATTTATTATAACTCATATGCCGGTACATAACTATGGACACAGAGTTTATAAATCTTTGAAAACGATGCCACAATATGACTATAAGTTATACAGAAAAGTTATGCCCCTTGAAATAACTTTTACGGAGTTAGGTCCCCTGAAATATATACAATTATAATGAAAAATGAAAAATGAAATAATACTGAGTAAGCAGGCGATTGTCACACTAAAAAATATCACAGTTGACAGCTCTGGACTGAAAGGAAGGCGTGTAGAAAATTTCATCTCAATCGGATGGGCCGTTCGCGAGCGCACAAAGGACATACATAGATACAGACATACGATCCTTATTTATATATAAGATTATGTTTTCATCTTGCTAAAGGCTACTTTCGCCGTGGCGATTCTTGTTCTAATCTCTACAAGGCATCTCCCATCAGATGTTATGACTGTTCCGAGATAATTGTATCGATTCACTTGTTGAAGAATATTCCCATTTACTTGTATATTACATTGTGGTACTTCGTTCTTCCTAGTGATGACCATAACATGTGTCTTTTTACAATTTAATTCTAATCCCAGCTGCTCACTGTGTAAAACAACCGCATCTACTAATTGTTGTGGATCCTGCGCATTGTCTGTAATCAATACTGTATCATCTGCATATCTAATGTTATTGATGTTTCTTCCTCCAATGATGATTCCATTTATATCTTCTACATTTCTGAAAATATTTTCACTGTACAGAGAAAAAAGATCTGGACACATTACACACGTACTATATAAACAATCCTTCTTCAAGCTTCATAGATTAAAGAAAAGTATGTAATTCGACATCCTCATGCAATATTAATAATGATGCTGTAACAGGCTATTGAATGTCTTCCTTCAAGATAGGAATAATAAAGTAGTGATCGCCTTACCAGCACACGTTGGGTTTGTGTGACGTTTCCCACACGTGAACAGAAGTTCGGATAATTTGGACAGTAGGCGCCATTTTGAATATCTGAACATTCATTACTTTTACTCACAATCATCTTGTTTAAATATCACTACAATTATTATCTAAATGTATTATTAACTCACCAAACGTCTGTCTATTAAAGATCATAAATATATATTAAAGATTAACCCTAGTTTCCCCCAGAAAGCTGAACTCGTGGAACGAATTAAACCCATGTGTTGATATCAAAGTCCAGCGTGCGTCACGTAGTTTGCGACATTAGCCGTTCTTCGTACTTTCTGTATTTATGGGGTCCGATTTCCTACAGCACGATTACAATTCTGTTACCTTTATTCTGGCTGTAGTCGTGAACTTAATATAATTCTAGGGCCGGGTTATATACTGGCCAAGACCTATTGACGCGTCCTCGTCGAGCGTCCTGGGCAACAGGTCCCTTCGGGGTCCTGGCTGAAGTCAATAGGATCGCTGATTCCTCCGAAGTCGGAGAGTGTCTGCCTGTACGGCGAGGCAACCACCAGTCTGCACACCAATAAGCCAGACATGGGACAACGGATACTCACGCTAACCTCAGGTCCTGTATGACATCACACTGATGTTGGACAACAGGATGTCCTTCATTCCGACATACAGGACTTCGTGTTGGAGCTCAAGCCAACGAACACAAGCAGCAAGCAATATAATTCTAGGAGTAACTTTCTAGTCGCTCCCTTTTTTTGTTGTTGCATATCCTTTACAGGACATCGCTGTCAACATCAGATTCTTTCAGCTGTATGTTGATTTCTTGGCAAGATTACGCTCAGTAGTTTGCCATTGTTTCTGAGCGGCCGGCTCACATACCCCGTAAGTTACCGACGCGATTCGAACCACTGTTGATTCTCACCGTCGTCACGTTACTTACGAGAGTATACGAGATTACGGAGGAAAGTCGCTAACCTCTAGGTAAGGAAGCCGGCAATCATTACTTAATTAATTTATTTAACATATCCCGTTTTGTCTCGTGAACCCACTTCTCGGCGGGGAGATCGGTGCCGCTAGTATTTCTATATTTCTTTTTCTCAAATAGTTGGCTAACTGGAGCCTAGTAGTAATTTCTTCTAAAGCACGTACTATGTGAACAGTCGACTAGCTTGAACAGGCACTCTTTCTCTCCCACGTCGGGTAGAATGAACGGGCAAGACAAGGGCTGTGTCCTCCAGGCTGGAAACACCTGATTGGCCCTATGTAACCACTAGGCCCAATAGACTGAGCGGGACCAATTCCAGCCAACCCGTTTAGTTTGGTGGTAGACGTAAAGTGTACTATGATAGCGATACATTTATAAATATACATTATAACATACATATAATTATCCTAGGCAAACATATGGGTGTTCCACTGACTACATTACACCGAGGTAGCGGGTTCAACCCCTACACCGGTCAGTTGGACTAAAATTTTGACTTTGGGACGTAAATAATAAGTACCTCAGAAGTCGGAGTGGGTTGGCCTTATCGCGAGGTGCACTGGTATTAGGGAAAGCTAATCTACATACCCCATCTGCCGTGCGTCCACCTTGACGAGGTAGAGGGGCTTGAGCGTTCCAATGACCCCAAGAGCTATGCCGACGGTAGCACAGCTACTGGTAGGGTCACCCATGTCGGAAAGGTCAAGGGCGAGGGACCAGACGAAGAGACGTACAAACCTGCTGCCTTGCAGGTAGACTGGGGACAGTCAAAGGCTAGGGAAAGCATCCCGAACAAGTGCTTGTCGAAATCGGATGTACTGAGCCACAGGCTTGACAAAGAAGTGCAACGTAACTTTATCATTTCATGATGCCACAGATGAAAATTAATCGTTATGGTGCTAATCCCGTGAAGTCCCATCAGGCGGTGATAGTGCCGGGCCCCCTGCCTCGAGGGGGTCCACCCATGACTACTGGTGGTCACCTTCCCCTGTGCTGTGGAGTCAAGGCACAGAGGAGTAGGTTAAGAGCTATTGACCAAACACCCCGGACACTCAACATACTACAATGGAATGCAGAAGGAGTTTATAACAAGAAAGCCTCCCTAACACAGCGTCTTCATAAAGATAGAATAGATGTGGCATGCATTCAAGAGACACACCTCAACGCCAATCGCACATTTTCAGTCGAGGGATATCAGGCCACACGTTTCGACCGCGAAAGGACACAAAGGAGGAGTTGTAATACTTACACGAAATACAATACCTTGCAGCGAAGTATCTGTGATCTCTGACAACCAAACGGAAATTATAGGTGTTGATATAATGATAAAGGACGTGAAAATAAGAATTTACAATCTGTATAGCCCGGCAGATAAGGATCTTACACTCTCAAACATGGAAATAACTGACACAAATTGCATTGTTGTCGGAGACTTTAATAGCCGTTCAGAAAGATGGGGATACCCAGATAGTGACAAAAGAGGAGATGAAGTGGAGGACTGGGAAATAGACTCAAATCTCCATCTACTCAACAAAGCGGATGACACACCGAGCTTCTACTCCAGAAGATGGATTACCACTTCTACTCCAGACTTAGCTTTCTGCACAGGAGACATCCTCCACAAAATCGATCGCCATGTGCTTGACCAATTAGCAGGTAGTGACCACAGACCAATCAAGCTTGTAATAAATATGGAGTATGTTCCACAGGAGCAAAAGCCTTTGCCCCGTTGGAATTACAAACGAGCAGATTGGGACAGATTTGCCATACTAACAGACAAATATTGTGAAAACATAAATACACGATATGGCAACATGAAGCAAATGGTGGAAAGTCTAAACAGAGCAATAATACAGGCGGCCACTGAGTCTATTCCAAGAGGAGCGAGGAAAAATTACAAACCATACTGGACTGAAGAACTACAAATTTTGGAGGACAAAGTTGAAGATGCTAGGAAGACCGCAGAGAGAGAACAAACAACTGAAGCGAACATCTCTCTCAAAGCCATCTCAGCAAAATATAAAAGAACAGTAAATCAAACAACAAGAGATTGTTGGAGGAAAAAAACAGAAAACCTGAATTTTGACAGGGATGGAAACAAACTATGGAAACTAGTGAAAGCCATGAACAATGAAGGACCTAGAAACAAACAAATAACAATTAAACAAGGAAATGCCTTGCTTACAGGAAAAAAGGCTGCAAATGCACTAATGGAACACTATGCCAGTGCAAACCACATTGATATTACAGCCGAACAGAAGAAAGCAATCAAAGATAAACAGATACATCATAGATATACAGAGACAGCAGCAGAATATATGATGGCAAATCTAACAATGGAAGAAATGGAACAGGCAATGAATACCCTAAAAAAGAAGACATCACCAGGAAAGGATGGAATCACAAATGAAATGCTAATAGGACTAGGCACTAAGGCAAAAAAGAAACTACTAGCAGTCCTAAATTACAGCTGGAAGAGGGGAATAGTCCCACAGGCATGGAAGGAAGCTATACTAATACCAGTCCCAAAGAAAGGAAAAGACCTGGAAGAACCAAATGGCTATCGACCTATCAGTCTTCTTAGCTGTGTAGGAAAATTAATGGAACGCATTATCAATGGCAGGCTAACATGGCATCTGGAAGAAAACCAACTCTTAACACCTCACCAAGCAGGATTCAGAAAGTACAGATCCACTGAAGATCAAATAACCTATATAGCTCAGGAAATAGAGGATGCCTTCCAAGAGAAAAAGCACACACTAGCGGTCTGGATAGATTTAGAAAAAGCATTTGATAAAGTATGGAAGGAAGGACTGAAAGTAAAACTGCAAAAAATGCATGTTTGTGGGAAAATGTACAAATGGATCAGCCACTACCTTGAGAACAGAACTGCCAGGACAAAGTACAAGGACAAACCAGCAAAATGATGCTGTTGGAGCAAGGTGTCCCCCAAGGAGGAGTTCTTTCACCAACATTATTCCTAGCATATATAAACGACATCACGGAAAATTTTCCAGCCAGAGTACACACATCATCCTTTGCAGATGACCTAGCCATATGGACATCTGAAGAATATATTAGTACAGCTAACAGCAGAATACAGCAAGCCCTATTAGCGCTAGAGGACTGGTCAAAATCATGGCTAGTGAAGATAAGTGAGGAGAAAACAACATGCACAGTGTTCTCCCTCTCAACTAAAACTCAGCAACCTAAGCTGGTATTGAATGGAAAAATATTGCGCCATGAAGAAAATCCAAACTATCTAGGAGTCACCTTTGATCGTCGCCTGACATGGAAGACACAGGTTGAGAAAAATCGAACAAGAGCAAGGCAAAGAATGGCAATCATGAAAAAGCTTGCTGGTACAACGTGGGGAGCAGATGAGAAAGTTCTCAAGAAGTTATATACTGGACGGGTGAGGCCAGTACTGGAATATGGCATTGCAGCTTGGGCAACAGCAGCTAAGTCAAACTTTAACAAAATAAGTAGAGTCCAAAATCAAGGAATGCGAATCATAACTGGAAGCCTGAAGACAACGCCTATTAATGAATTAGAAAAGATAACTTGTTTACAACCAATGCAGGATAGAAGAGATAGCAGAGCCCAGCAACAAGCTGAAAAATTTAGAAGATTGACAGACCACCCTATGTATAAAAGGTTTAGTGGTTTTGGAAAGGGAAGACTGAAGCGTAGCAACTTTGTAGAAACTGCAAAACGAAAGATTAGGGCAGATCCCATACTTAACATATCAACAGTCAAGCCCATTTACAATGCACACAACTTCCCAGCTTGGAGACAGCAGCAACTGCCTGAGATGATAGAAAACATTCCTGGTATTGAGAAAAAGAACACTCAGCATGAAACCGAAAGAAGAGAAATAACCATAAACTACATAAAAGAACATTACCCAAGCAGCAATTGGACCCATGCATATACAGATGGATCAGCCAAAAATTCAGTAGAGAATGGAGGAGGAGGAATTCTCCTAAATTTAAAAAATGGAGTGAAAAAAACACATTCAGTGGCAACTGGAAAGTTTTCAAGTAACTTCAAAGCGGAGGTAGAGGCTCTGAAAACTGCAGCAGAAATGCTCTTGATGGAGGAAAATAAAGAGACGCAAATAGCTATCTTTACAGATGCAAAGTCAGCTGTCTCAATACTGAAGAGCAAAAACAGCACAGAACTAGCTGACCTAAGAGCAGCACTCCATGGTCTATGCCAGAAATCCAAAAAAGTTGTAATACAGTGGATCCCATCACATTGCAGTATACCTGGAAATGAAGAGGCTGACAGACTGGCAAAAGAGGGCGGACGACTACCACAGCCTGACATAGACATAACCTATAATGAGGCAAAGAGGTTGATAAAAAGCACTTATAGAACCAAATGGGAATCAGAGCATCCAGGCCACAGAAGGATGATGCATATTACAAACTCGACCGAAGAGAACAAGTAGCAATCTTCAGACTCCGCACAGGACATAACAGGCTGAAATACCACTTGTTCAACAAACTAAAGATAGGAGATACAGATGAATGTAATTGTGGAACTGGTAAAATGACAGCTAAACATTTGCTGCAAGAGTGCCCAATATATGCAGAACAGAGAAAGATATTTTGGCCCACACCTGCTTCATTTGAGGACAAGCTCTATGGAGATATCAACAAGCTCAAGTCGACTGCAGCTTACTTTAACTGTATTCAGGTTGACATTTAAATGTACATGAAGAAGTATTTAGACTGCCACACTTCATACCACAGGCATGTCGGTTACACAAGCCTCCCAGAGGCATGAAATGGAATATTGCTTGGATAGCAAATCCATTACGTGGAAAGTCCGAATCGAAAGCTCACTGTGTGGGCTTCATAAAAGGTGGAAAAAGTGTCCTAGTGGCACAAAATGGAATATTGCTTGGATAGCAAATCCATTACGTGGAAGTCCGAATCGAAAGCTCACTGTGTGGATGTCATCTGCAAACTGCATTCTTCTGGCTTCTGGAAGAACAGCCTATGGTGAACGGAAGGCCCAATATACGGAAGTGAGGCTAAGCAGCCATGTGCAGGACGTGACGATTCCTTGGGTGAGCCAGTACCAGAGCGCTGTGTGATGGCTCTGCAATTATGGAAGCCTCCTTGGATGGCGGGGAATGCCCATGGTCTGCCCCTGCCTTCCCTTGAGGGCCGACCAGGATGCCTTTGGCTGTTCTATATGGGCCAGCTGGTAT
The DNA here is from genome assembly GCA_014155875.1 of Cepaea nemoralis. Lineage (NCBI taxonomy): Eukaryota > Metazoa > Mollusca > Gastropoda > Stylommatophora > Helicidae > Cepaea > Cepaea nemoralis. The sequence goes on along the minus strand of JACEFZ010022258.1, from coordinate 409,796 downwards.
GGGAGATAACACCACAACAGTGAGAGTCTAACGTCCTAAGAAACCCTCCGGGAAGGTTAACCCGGTCAACAAATGCCCGCAGAAGTCGGATGTGTCGGCCTAACGGCGCAAGAACGCAGCTCTGCTGTAAACAGGCACAACGCAATCACGTCCGAAAAAAAAAAACTCCGGATGAACGAAGAAGAAGAATCTACATACCTCGGAACAGTCATAACATCTTATGGGAGATGCCTTGAAGAGATTAGAACAAGGAATCGCCATGGCGGAGTCAGCCTTTGCAAGATGAAAAACATTCTGACCAATAAAAAGATGTCAATTGTAACGAGAAAAAAGTGTTGAGGTACTACATAGAACCTGTACTTTTATATGGATGTGAAGCTTGGACAATGAGCAGACAAGCTGAAAAGCACCTGATGGCGGTGGAAATGTGGTTTCCTGGGGACAATGCAAAAAACGCCATGGACAGACAGAAAATCCAATGAACAAGTCCTACAAGAAACAAATGAAAAATCGTAAACTTATTAGAGAAATTAGACGTAGACAGTCACAATTTTTTATGAGAAGAAATGAATTGGAGAACTTGGTGACAACTGGCAAGATCGAGGTTAAGAGAGCAAGGGGAAGGCCGAGAACAAAAATACTTGGATGATTTGGCCACGTGGCATGATCGAGACAGAAACTCGAAGCTAATCCACGACTCTGGGGATCGAGCGAGATGGCGAAACATGACCGCCCACGCTTATCGGTATGGCACATAATGGCTGGATGGAATCTACATGTACACGTCAGCCCAGTACCCATGAAGTATCAGCACGTGCATGGACTACCTTGAGAAGTAAATAGGATCAGCTTTACTAAAACACGATCACAATTAACAAAATAGGACGAAGGCTTTAGACACAACGTCTAAAGCCTTTGTCAGCGCACAAAGAACAGACATACACTGAAGGAAACTAAATTAAAAAAAAAAAAAAAAACTCTTAAAAAAGTTACTCATCCGTGTCTTGAGACCTGTGTAACTCAACGCCTGTATATAGTTGATGGAAACGAGTACTCATATCTTGAGCACTGTTGTTGTCTTAAGTATGTCATCTAAACAGTTGAAGCAAAATATAGAAAGGCATTTAAGACGCCCGCTCGTCCTATTCATGGACCCTTCACAATGGCCACATAATCATCCACAGCTGCTGTCCTTTCAATAGGTGTTCTAATGCTTTCAATGTAAGAAACTCTTTAAAACTGTAAACATCGTATGTTTCATTTTTTAGGGGTCAAGTTTGGAGATTGATAAAGACTTTGAAACAAGGGGAGACAATGAAGTCCAGGAAGACAAAGAAACCCTGGAAAAATATGTCATATTCATATCGTATTTTCTAATAATTATTGCCGGAGCTGTTGTTCTGATCGTTGTGATGATCCTTAGGAAAAGTACAGTTTCACATTCATGTCTGGAATAGGAGCATCTTCTCTTATCATTGTAATCATGTGCCATGCCGATACGTGAGGGCGGTCGTGTTTCGCCGTGACGAAACTTGATTGTCTAGGCATCTGTAAAGAAGGTAGTTTGGCCATAGCTTTCCTTCTGAGCAGTGACCAACCATATTGGCCTATCATCGTAGCCATTGTCTCCAAAAAGACATCCTCTACCTACCGTAGTGAAATTGGAGACTAAAACCTACAACCTTCGGCTGCTCTTCAACGCCATCCATCATCTGCTCCTATGGCTTCATGTAACACTCATCGGGGGAGGGGCGGGGGGGGGGGGGGAGGGGGCTAAAACGGGCACGCTAAGGGTGTCCATAGGCTAGCGGAGGGAATGAGGCACCTTACTTCTCACTTGATAGGTAGACCCATCCGTCTCATGATAGTATGTATGTGTGGTATGATGGCGGCCTGTGTAATATGAGTTTTAAAAAAAAAAACTGTAACATTGTCTCTTCCTCAGCTCAAACAGGAATTATGTACTTTACCCTGAGATAAACAATAAGCCAAAGAAATGTCCAGAGAAAGACTACGATGTGAAATTGATCTGCGAAACAAAAGGTACCGCCTCAAGAATGATCATCAAAAGAGCACGTGACCAGAATCTGCTCTACACATCACCTCGAGCTAGCACGTCTGCAGAATTCCTGATTAAAAACGTGCAATGTGTGGATATGGGAGTTTACCAGTGTATCATGGACAACAGTTACATGGCGACCACTGTCCTTGTGCTCCCTGAATGTATATCATTGTTTCTGTCCTTATAGTGATATTAATCAATGATCGAATGCTTTGTTAATGTCATAATCAACATCACGTTGCCCAGCATATTCCTTGGTTTTGAATGATGTTATTCGGTTAGTTAGTTAGTCGACAGATCATCCTCATTGCACATCGAACCATTCAGTCCATAAGTGCTCGGTTTCCCTCCTCAGCAAATCCCGCAGCGTATAGCGGCTAACGACACCAGTTCTGTGTTGGTTTTTCAATCTTCTTTGGCTTCCTGCGTAGTGTTCTTGTTTGGTCACACCTCTTTTAATTTGCTGTTCTCGCAGTCTGACCATGATTGTAGATTCACAGTGATCACTTGATTCTCGTAAAAGTCTTACTTCTCAGAGAGCATTCAGAATGTCAGCCTGGTCCATGGCGCGTCCGCCCTCCACAGTAGACTTACCTGCGAGCTTGTCTGCCCGCTAATTTCGTAGTACTCCCGCATGCCCTGTCACAAAGATGAAACTAATCTTTTCCAGCCGAGACCGCTCCAGAGACAGCAACCACTCTCTTCGGATCGACCCCTCCCTCTATCCTCTTGATCATGTTCATTGAGTCGCTAAGGAAACACGCCCTAGTGAATGTCTGTGTCTCGAGCCATGTTATTGCTTTACTTACTGCCATGACTTCCATAGTCAGGCTACTGTGGTTTCAGTGAAAGCACCAAAGTCCTCCTTCACAATTCTCTCTCCGGCCTGAGCCGTAAAGGCCCATGAGCTCCTCACGCATCGGACGACTGACCCATCTGTGTAGATGACAGCACCGCCGTCTAGCGAATTCTCGAAAATCAACGCTTGTACTTCAGCCTCCACAGCTGCCGGGTTTTCTTGTCTGCATTTACTGTCTAGTTGGATGCAAACTGAAAAGGATGTGCAGAAATCTTTTGGCACTTGTACCCACTCCTCGCCAGGTTCTAAGTCCTAAAGTGAAACACCTGTTGAAGAATGTCTTCGGCTTGACCCATCCACGACCTTCCTCTTTTAACCTCCTGCCCGTCACCTTAATAATTTCACCATGCAGTGGATGTTGTATGTTTGCGTTAACTCTGAGGTAGGCGCGAGCTCTGCAAACTTGTATTCTGTATTCAATGGTTGGAAAATCAAGAAGGTAGTGCATCGCCCTGCATGCCGTATCGCTTGTACATCCAAGAATAATACGCATAGCTTCATTCTGTATCCTTTCCATCCTTTCTATCTGCTTACGGCTGAGAGTCATGATCGCCATCGCATTCTCAAAACCAGACATGACCAGCCCCTCGTATAGAAGACATAGATGGCGCTGCTCACAGTTTGCTGCCAAACCCCGATTGGCCTTTGTTATCACCTGGTCTATGTGCTCATTATAAGCAAGGCTTCGATAGGTTTCTATTCATGCTACGTCAATATAATCTGATTCCTTGTTTGACTTCTTTACTGTTTCCGAGGATTTTGATTTTCCGACTGTATATGATGTCGACTGGCAAAATTACTGACAAAATCTACAAGTGATGTTGCTGTAAACGGTAAAAGTAATCAAATACTGCCGTAGTGATTTCAAAGCGACATAATTGCATATATACTAGGTTATAATTTAATGACCAGAAGTGACCAGTATTTGTCTGTTTCCTTCAAATATAACATCCTGGCAGTATTGTTTCTGATTTGGGAAACAGCCATCGCTCAATCATATATTGAGCCCAGACCGACATTTTAGTACGCTTATGCACTATGCACTAAGCCACCGACTCCTGTTGTTACCACTGCAGTTAATCTACATAAAAGGGAAGTCAACACACTCGGTTCATACTTGCAGGTAGTCAATCTCCTTCAGCAGACAAAAAAAGGATGCGTACTGATTGCATCCGCTGTTTCTATGTGGACCTCTGGGGCATACCTTTTTTCTGTTTGATTTTACTACAGCATCCCTACTAGCGAAAAGCGGATTCGCTTGATTAATTTCTGCATGTTGTTTGCATCAGAGTATTCAATTTACTGATATGTAAAATTTAACACATGACTCGACCATAGCTATGACCTCTTATACACGTATTCTTGGACAATTAGTGTAGCAATTTCCAAATCAACATAAAATATGTTATATTTCCACATCAACATAAGACATGTTCCCATATTAAACAGGATACATATTATACTTCCACATCAAATGGGCAGCAAAGAATATCAACACTGTAACATAGCATTGCATGCCGTAAGAGGCGACTAATGAGGTTTCCGCCTGTGTGTTACCGGAACTCCTAAGGGAAGCAAAGAGCAGTAATACCTGTAACTTTTCATACATGTCGTAAGAATCGAAGAGTGACGGTTGGGCGTGGAGCTGACCTCCCCATTCCGTTAAAAACACCACTTTGACTACAAGATCCAACCAACCACAAAGAAACAGAAATAAAAAAAAGAATTACAAGAGGAAAGGAAGGTCTTCTAGATGAGACACGGCGTGATGCGGAGAAAGCCACAAGGAGTCGGCATCCCAGATTATCTCCCTTTCAGCCTGGGGTAATCTCCATAATGTCATCTAGAATGTCAGAACTGTGTATGAAATGGGAAAGACAGTACCGGTGATGGAGGAGACGAGATACCACGCTTTCTGGTAGCGGTTCTGTTAGCGTTCTGGGATCATGCGAAACAAGGTGGAACAGGCAAATAGATTCTAAGCACAGGTGGACCCTCAGGGAAAAAAAACAGAGGAAGATCTAAATACACACGCAGAATAGAAATAGAAACAATTAGGAATAATCTGGGAAGGATATGGACGGAGCTGTATGGGATACTAAGGATAGGAACGGACTGGAAGAGTTGGTTGAGGGCCTATTCTCAAAGAGGGATAATAGACGAAACAAGAAGGAGAAGTATACTTAAAACGTCAAACATCGTGAGAGTGTTGAAGTCGGAACACAAAATAAACATGTTTTGTGATGTGTAGATGACAGTTTTAATTGCATTCTGAAAACAGACCGCAAACCGTATAGACAAGAGTGGCGGAGACGTGCCATAAGAGGTGATTATTATTTACGGTTAGCAAAATGTAATGCACTGGGGACAACAGTAGCTGAGTGGCCAACCCGCCTACCTGCCGGCTCGTTAGTCCCTGTGTTGAAACTAGAGGTCGGCATGGCAGAATGGGCGGGAGCGTTCGTTCTTAAATACCCCGTTTGCTGAATCCGAGGTAGCGAGGTTCAATCCATACATCGGCCAGTTGGAATAAAATGTTGACTTCTCGTTATTGACTTGGGGACGTAAATTACATGTACCTCAGAACTCGGAGCGATGCGCCTGACGGCGAGGGACACTGGCAGTAGAGAAACCGAATCCACACGCAAAAAATCAGTGCAGTGCACTAGAAGTAGTAGCATGTGAGTTCAAGCTCCCAACTCCCCAAGGTGTGTAAAATTGTCCGTGACCTTTGTTTATTTCACTGGACTTACCGGTTCCCCAACAATCCATAGTTCCACCTGTTATCTCTTTGCCAAGGTCCGCCTCTGGCCGTGTCACCAGGAAGGCACCACCATGTCTGTGTATGCTGACGTCAACAAACCTCTAGACATTTCACTCTGTGTTTTGGTGTATCGCGGTATTTTAAACTATATTGAAATTAACACTGTCAGAGTAAGACGACAGGCAGCAGTTTACTACGAGTGGACTTGGGATTATTACAAAAACAAACACACCTCAGCTTGTTTCAGAAACGTGACCATTGTATTAAAACATGAGAACTTGACAACAGAGGATTATGAGGCAATGAGTGTCCGAGTCTACAAGCTCTGCTGGTCAAATATTTTATTTGGATTACAACATCTCTGTAACACCTCCAGGTAAGCCATGTAGCGTGGTTGTATTATTATCATTCTGAGTGAGCGAGCGAGCGAGAGAGAAAGTGAGTGAGTGAGTTAGTGAGTGAATGAAAGAGTTAGTCAGTGAGCGTAAAAGTGAAAAAGTGAGTGTGTTTGTGAGTGAATTAATGAATGAGTGAAAGTGTTAGCCAGTGAGTGAAAAGGTGAATGAGTTAGCCTGTGAATGAAGGAGTTGGGAGTAAATGAGTGAGAAAGTTAGGGTGTAATTGTGTGAGTGAATGATTTGTGATGTTTTGTTGGCAATACCAATAAATATGTGAGCCACGTTAGTCCAGTGTCAATCACTCTAGCTTGTCGGCACGGCGATCATGTGTTCCAGCAAAAACAAGAGGCGGATTTTTAAACTGTCACGGTCTTACTAAATGAGCTATCTTCATTGCACACCAGACATATCCACGGGTACTTAGACTTCCTCCTCAGAACGTCTACAAGTGTGTAACAGCTGATCACACAAGTTCGGTGTTGGCTCATCAGTTTTTCTGGTCTCTTGTACTAGGCCTTCACGCCTGGCAAACTCTCTGCTTGACCCCAGCGTCTCTCATCTTGCGTGTATCAACAGGAAACGAGTAGGTCAGCAGGGCCGAAGTACTGATACCGAGGTAACGGGTTCAACCCCTACACCGGACAGCTGGAATAAAATGTTGACTTATTGTCCTTGACTTGGTGGCGTAAATTACAAGTACCTCCGAAGTCGGAGTGGGTTCGCCATCATGGCGAGGGACACTGGTAATAGGGAGAGCCAATCCACACGCAAAAATCAGTCCAATGTACTGGAAGTAGTAGCACGTGTACGGACTACGCTTGAGTTCAAAGCGAGCGAACGAAAAAGTGAGAAGTAAAATAGATAAACCGTACTAGAACACGATCACAATTGACATAAAGAACATTGCGGCTGGAGCCTTCGTCAACACACAAAGAACAAACATACAATGATACAGCTACATGAAATACACTACACAAGGTTACTCATCCGGTTCCTTGGGTGGACTTGACACTTGTGTAGCTCAACACCTCGTGTGACTGGCACCTTGCCGTCTTTTAGTTTGTAAAATAGAGTTATACCTCTCCATAACACAAAGCCTGGGCTGAATTTAGAAACCATGTGTTGCCCATGCAGCATGATCCCCCTCTCTGGGCCTGTCTAAAGTACTCCAGAGGAAAGGTAGCACCAATACGTCTGTAACAAGACAAGCTACAGAAGCTGCCGGATCAACAAAGCAGTGCTCTAACTGTCCACCTGTCGGAGATTCAATCCTAGACCAATTGCCAACCAAGGCTTAGGGCCTGGTCTGCCTTGCCATGACATTCAGTCTTTAGGTTGCATTTCCTCGAACTAGGATAAATCTTGTACCCTCGCAATTGCTCTCCTCCGCCCAAAGCCGTTGGCACAATATGGGGTGTCGGGTTTGGTAAGCGTCGACCAACACTCGGCGCCAACAGAAGCAGGTAGTACCGTCTACTGTCATACGGTAGTTCACTCAACACCTCGTGTACAGTTGATGGAAATGAGCTCTCCCATCCCGAGGAAGGTTTTGTCTTACCTATGTCATCTAAGCAGTCGAACCAAGATGTGCATTTACGACGGCTACTCGTCCCATTGATCGACCCATCACAATAGCCACATAACCAGGCACAGCTTCTACCCTTTTATTTTCCTTGACTCGAGTCCTGCCACAAGAATGAAAGCAACAGTTCTAATAGTCCTAATGATTTCAATGTAAATGTCAGAGCCTAGCTATGCAGCAACATCGTTACGGCACCCGGCGGACAAGAGTTGTCGGCTGGCAAGATTGTTACCTGACACGCGACCAGCGGTCAGGCTGACGACAGACGCACGCAGGCCACGTGACCCCACCAGAGGCAGTGGGCAGTGTGCGTGATAGCTCAGACCGAGCTGGGACAGGAGACTGGAAGGACATGTGTGACGAGAGCAAGGCGTTTGTGTGAATCTCCGTGGTTGAAAGCCGAACGACTGATATCTTGAGCGTCAGACCTATGAGCTGTATTGTGGTTGTGAGTTATATATTGTAGATCGTTGTAATTATCGTTCTGTATTTAATGTGGCAATAAATCCATAGAACTTGTGTTGCTGTGTCTTACGTCGAATCACGTTATACTTGTACTGTCTCACACGTGTTAGCCAACGAGCCGAAAATAAGATCCTGACATGTGTGGACGTGGGTTGCTCGTCTTTGTTTAAGAACCTAATATATTTAGACGTGTGTTGCTCGTCTTTGTTATTTAAAACTATAATTCTTGTACGTGTAAAATTTGTCAAGCTTATAGTGATGTACATGTGATCGGAAAAGTCTCAGTGTGATCCATTACTACATTGTCTAAATATGTTTAAAATCATTAGTAAATGTACAGTACATATTGTTTGATCCTGTAAGCGTGTTAAACATTTGTGATTTGTGAAAATTGTTACCGTTTGACCTTGTCGACATTGTGATTTTGTCGCCATTTTGACCTTGTCGCCATCTTGTAAACTTGATGTCTATGTCCTTACTGAATGTCATCTTAATGTAAGTGATGTGTCATCAATGTTATTGAGTGTTCAAATACAGATAGATTGTCTTTGTGCATTGAGTTTGTGGAACGCAAAGAGTTTTGGAAAGAGTGTAACTTCTGTTGAAAAAAACACTGTTGACGACAAATTTACGACATACAATTACACTCGACGCCATCCAAACCAAATCAACACTTAGTGACTTGCAGGCACACACCAACAAACACACGCTAACTTATTTCTCTCCAAAACAAAGCAGGTTTTTCCGTATCATCCATAACCCTGCCGTAGAGGTCATTAGTGGTTCCGAAGTACGACCCTACAGTTTTCTTGCCCGATTGTCCAACCATTCGTCACCATATCCAAGGGCACTTGAGTATATTTTTCTTCACTTTAACTTTACGTATGCATTAGTGGGCACGCATCGTATAGTCAAATCAATTGTAAGTTGTTTTTCTACTAACCATTTACAACATATTTTGTGTGGTTGATTTTCATTGACGTATTTTCTCCATCATGTCGTCATTATTTGATTTCATCGATATGGGGTTAAAATTAAAGTTAGAAGGTGATGAATTATCACAATGGAGTGAGAAGAAATACGCTGAATACTGTGAACGCGAAGATAGAGCAGCAGAAAGAGCTCTAAAACAAGCAGAAATGGCTGCCAAGCAAACAGAGGCAGAAACAGCCTTAAAACAGGCAGAGATTGAAAAAGCTGCCAAGCAAATAGAGGCAGAAACAGCATTAAAGCAAGCCGAAGTAGAAATGGGCTGCGAAGACAAAGCAAGCTGAGATAGATAGTGCATTGAAAAGGGCCGAGATCGAGAACGAAACAGAGCTAAAAAAGGCAGAAATAGCAGCTCAGAGTAAGAGGGAAGAACTAGAATTACAGTTGAAAATGAAACAACTTGACACTGAGACTGCAATGAATAAAGAGTCAAAGAAATCTGAAAGACTGGAAAAAGAAAACCAGTATAAGAAGTATCAAGGTATCGTTCGTAACTATACCTCGGGTGACTGCATAGCAGCCTTTACCCAAAATTTTGAGACATTAATGGAACATTACCAAGTTCCACTTTCGGAATGGAATATTCTATATATGAGGAGTCTATCTGGGGAACCTCTTAAAGTCATTGAAACCATCCCCAAAGACCTCAGAAAAGAGTACCATTATATTAAATCTAAAATAATGGCACATTTCATGTTAGACGAGGCAGGGTACAGAGAACAATTCAGTAAACTGAGTCCAAAATCAACTCAAACGTTCTCTGACTACCTCTGTTTAGTCCGAGACATTTTCAGCAAATGGACGTCATCAGCCAAAATTAACAAAAATTATGATAAATTAGAAGATCTCATCATTCGAGATAAGGTCATTTCTTCTATCCCATCATCTTTTTCTAAGTTCTTACAGGAGAATGAATGCACAAGTGTGGAAGAAATGGAAAGACGTGGGTCGGCCTATTATACGGCAAATAAACAGTGTTTTGCCACTGAAGCTACTGACAGTAACTGGGTAGCAGCAGCCAACTATGAGAAAAACTATAGTAGGCAAAAAACCAAACAGGCCTACCTCTGAAAGATTTAGACATTGTGTTCACTGTAAAATGTCTCACTATTTGAACGAGATGTGCGATAAAAACCCAGGGTACCAAACATACTTGCAAAATATGGTAAACAGACAAGACAGAGAACGTAAATCGTTCAAAAGTTTACGTAAATGTTTTCTCTGCAAGGCTTACGGTCACCATCGCATGGATTGTAGAGGCAGGCATATGACCAACAAAGCCAATGCCGCCTTGTTCGATAGCTCAGCGTCAGAAGACGAAAATCCAGAAAAACATCCTGTAAATGCAGCACAGGCTTGTGATGTATTTAGTGCCAACACATGCACTGTCTGTAATACCTTCTTTGAAAATGGTATCTTAACATGCGGGCACGCCATCCCTATTGCCAATGAGGAAGCTAACTTGGTAATAGACTCAAAAGGCAGATTAGACATCTATCACGGGTACGTTAATGGCAAGTTTGCTACAGTACTTCGCGACACCGGAAGTACACTTATTGGCCTGAAAACAACATTCATAACGCCTACAGACTACACAGGCAGACACATCACATGTAGAACATTTTCAGGCAATATTGAAAAATATCCATTAGCTTGGGCATACATTGAAACACCATTCCTCACCGGGAAAGTAAGGTGGCGGCACTTACAAACCCAGTGTGCGATATAATCATAGGCAATTTACCTGAGGTGAATGACAAACCTCATAACCATGACATAACATCACTATGTATTAATGATAACACATCACCTCCAAATGTCATTGAAAATGTCATATCACCTGTTGAATGTATGTTAGCTAATGCAGCACTAAGTTCTCATCACATCATTGACGATATCATTCCATCATCATCTGATGTCATTGAGTGTGTGAACGCAGTAACAAGAGCTACTGCTAGAGTGCAAGATGAAAGTAACCAAACTGAGGCTATTCAAATGCTTAGCCCAGAAGTACCACCTAGTGACTCTATGAAGGAAACATTCATAACAGCTCAAAAAGCTGATCCTTCACTGTCAAAGTACTTTGACCTGATCGGCAAAAAGGCAAGAGTAACCAAAAATGCGAAATGGCATTTTGCTTTATACAATGATATACTCACCAGGTATTACACCAGAGGTGACATTACAACAAAGCAAACTGTGTTGCCAACTACTTATCGCAAGCAAGCTTTACATCTTGCTCACGATATACCTTTTGCAGGTCATATGGCATATGTTAAAACCAGGTCAAGACTTTTGACACAGTTTCATTGGCCAAAATTTTGCAATGACATAAGAACATATTGCAGAAATTGTGATACATGCCAGAAACTAGTAAAAAAAGGTAAACACCCACAGGCAAAGTTGCAAGTCACTGACTTAGCCAGTCGACCTTTTGAAAAATTATCAGTTGACATTGTGGGCCCTCTTAGTCATACAACAACTAGAGGGAATAAATATATTCTAACAATTATTGATCAATGTAGCCGCTGGCCAGAAGCGATTCCGCTAAAGAACATTACTGCCAACGATATCATGGAAGTGTTCTTCCATATTTTCTCCCGAATTGGGTTTCCAGATACTATCCAGTCTGATAGAGGCACTCAGTTTATCGCCGCATCCACCCAAGCTTTCACTAAAATGTTAGGAGTGAAGCAAGTCTTCAATACCCCCTATCATCCTCACTCGAGCGGGATTATAGAAAAGCTTAATGGGGATCTGAAGCACATGCTTGCCAAAGTAACTCAAGATCACCCCAATAACTGGGATGTATACTTACCAGCTGTTCTTTTTGCTTATCGCGAGGTACCACATTCTAGTACCGGTTTCTCTCCTTTTGAACTAATCTATGGTGCCAAACCACGAGGCCCATTAACAATTTATCACCAAATGTTAACTGATTCCACTCCAGTACTGAAACCCATATCATCATTTGTGTATGTAACATCATTGCGTGAAAGGATAATTAAATCATGTGAAATTGCTAAAAATGCACTAAAACTATCTGGTGCTACTTACAGACAGTACGCAGACAAAGGTAACAGGACTATGACATTGACACCTGGACAGGACGTTCTACTACTACTACCTAGTGACAGACAGCTACTGACAGATTCTTGGCAGGGACCTTTTAAAGTGACAAGACAAATCTCACCTGTTGACTACGAAATCCTAATAAAAGACAAACACAAAATATTTCACATCAATATGCTAAGACCATACTACAACAGAGACAACGAACAAGACGATACGACAGCTTGCACCGTGATAATAGATCACGAAGATGACGATTCTAGCGACGAGATTCCAACACCTACATTAGACGCGACAAACTGCTTGAATGAGATCAAGATCAATCCAAACTTAAGTCAAGCAGAGACAAACAGGTGCAAACAGTTGATACAACAATACAACACCATCTTCTCAGACAACCCAGGACAAACAGAATTAGTACAGCATCACATCACACTCACATCAAACACACCCATAAGATGCAGACCATACACCATACCATTACATTACAAGGAACAACTACATCAGGAAATCATCAACTTAGAAAAAAACAACATCATCAGACGATCCCTATCAGACTTCTCTTCACCCATGGTCATTGTACGTAAAAAGGACAACACAATACGACTTTGCATCGACTACAGAAAACTGAACAAAATAACTGTTTTAGATCTTGAACCAATGGCAAACACTGACGATCTTCTGACAGAACTGACTGACGCTAAGTTCTTTACGACGCTTGACATGTCTAAAGGTTACTGGCAGATTGCTGTACATGAAGACAGCAGACATCTAACAGCTTTCGCCACGCCTTGGGGACTGTACGAATGGTGCAAACTTCCATTTGGGCTAGTCAATGCCCCAGCCACATTCGTACGCATGACACGACTCCTCCTATCTGACATTCCTAATATCATTTGCTATATCGACGACATCTGTGTCCATACAGAGACAATGACGGAACATATAAAGACACTAGAACAGACACTAGAACGTATCAGACAGCACGGACTGACAGTGAAACCTTCAAAGGTGAGCATAGCTTACCAAGAGATATCATTTTTGGGGTACAGAATATCCAATGGCTTTGTCATGACAGACAACAAAATTGTCTCCAAAATTCTAAAACTGTCACTTCCAACAAATAAGAAACAAGTCCGCAGTTTGTTGGGACTTATCAACTATTACAGGAACTTTATTCCTGATTTTTCAGAACTGACCGAGGTTTTTTCTAACTTACTAACCAAGGATAAGCCTGAAAAAGTTGTACACGATGAATGCCTACGAAATGCATTTCATAAAGTTTTGGCACACTTTTCTGATAAGAATTCCAATAACCTAATCCTTAAATTGCCCAACATCCGTTTACCTTTCAGATTGAGAACAGATGCTAGCTCCGTTGCCATTGGGGCAGTCCTGTTGCAGGAATACAACAACATCCTGCATCCAATTTGTTTCCTATCAAGAAAACTAAGGCCTCGAGAGCGTGCATGGTCCATTCCGCAATTAGAGGCACTAGCCTTAGTAGAAAGTGTGACGAAGCTATCCAGATATCTTCTAGGACGTCACTTTATCATCGAAACTGACAACAGTCCATTACGGTATATAAATGCCGGAGTACCATCCAATAATATGATTGCTCGCTGGTCCTTGAAGCTTCAGACTTTCAGTTTCGAAGTTCGCCATATTCCCGGCAGAATGAATACAATTGCCGACCTTTTGTCCCGCTGTCCGACCGACCCAGTAAGCAATGTCTGAGTGCACTGTGTACTATTACACTCAGACCAACACAGCCACCAATGAGTGAATTTTGTTGCCATTCACCTACTGTGTAAGGTCTATAATTGAAATTGTGATACGGTTTAAAACCGACATGTATAATATACTTATTTTAATCAAGTCATGTAATGAGTGTAGTATAATTGTGTAGTGTGTGTTAGAAAGAGAACAGTATTAATTGTAAATATACACTAAGAACAGTGTCACAGACGCTTAACCACTTACCAGAAGCGAACTTTACCATTTAACAGTGACAGCTGTGAGTGATTTTCTTCACCGTGATATTTTAAGGACATGTGCAAATGTGGACCGAACATTGACTTCTACACCACCTCTGCAGCGAATTTAATCCAAATTGTTCGACGTTTGAACATCCGAAATAAGAACATTCGATCATTATCCATAAGTTGTGAACACATCGGAAACAAGAACATTCCATCATAATCCGAGAGTTGTGATACTATAACATCAAACACGAACTTTGATAACATTTTACGATCCGTTTAAATCGGAACAGTTATGTTCAAACAGTGTAACAGCAACTAAATTTTGCGTTTCGTGTGTATTTCCGGTGTAATTTAAAAAGTATAGCAAAATTAGCAGACGATATACAAATTTTCAAAAATTTATGACGATTGTAAAATCCTTTTGAATCTATAAAATATAATACACCAATTGGGTACTTATTTATTTTGATTAGTGTAATCTTAGAATCATATCTTGATTAATATATTCATATTACCGACTTTTTCTCGTTAATATGAAGAAACGTCAAGCAATGACGCTAAGAAATTAAATAAGTATTGTAATGTATATAATTTCTTGAATGTCAAAATTACTTCCCTTGCATTTATGAATTACATCAAGGGCCATAATTTGAAACATATTCATTAATGTGTATTGTATAGATAGACATTTTGTTGCTCAAATGATTAGCACGGCGGGTAGGCGTCCACCAAGCATGTCATAGAGCTGCCAACATTGCAAACCAACATAAGAGCTCCTGGCCAAATGAGGTCAGAGTTTAAGTGTTTAATACGACTAATACAAAGCCGTATTTCAGTCTGGCTAGATGGCTGTTGCAAAACAACCATATTATTACGTTTTTTTCAAATTGCTGCGAGGTAGATGCGTGAAGCTGGTACTACTGATCTGACTGGGTATTATTGCAATGGAGGTAACCAGGCATCAGGCGGATGAAACCTGAGTTGTGTTAAAAGTTGTACTTCATTTGTCATTTCGATGCAACTTACATTTTTTTGTATATATTTCCATGCCTTATATGTATTTTCATGCATAACACTGGGAAAGAGTAGTCTCTGACATGAAATTAACAATACCCCAGTATATACATACATCATGAATGAAAGATGGCATCTTTCATTGAGGTACCCGGGGAGAATGTCAGAGCCTAGCTATGCAGCAACATCGTTACGGCACCCGGCGGACAAGAGTTGTCGGCTGGCAAGATTGTTACCTGACACGCGACCAGCGGTCAGGCTGACGACAGACGCACGCAGGCCACGTGACCCCACCAGAGGCAGTGGGCAGTGTGCGTGATAGCTCAGACCGAGCTGGGACAGGAGACTGGAAGGACATGTGTGACGAGAGCAAGGCGTTTGTGTGAATCTCCGTGGTTGAAAGCCGAACGACTGATATCTTGAGCGTCAGACCTATGAGCTGTATTGTGGTTGTGAGTTATATATTGTAGATCGTTGTAATTATCGTTCTGTATTTAATGTGGCAATAAATCCATAGAACTTGTGTTGCTGTGTCTTACGTCGAATCACGTTATACTTGTACTGTCTCACACGTGTTAGCCAACGAGCCGAAAATAAGATCCTGACAGTATGGAACACTTTAAACGGTAACTCCAAACATTTATGTTTCATTTTAAGGGTCGCGTTTGGACAAAGAAACCACAGAAGACAAAGAAGCCGTGGAAAAATATGTCATATTCATGTCGCCTATTCTAATAATTGTCGCTGGAGCTGTTGTTCTGATCATTGTGATGATCGTTGTGATTATCGTTGTGATGATCATTAGGAAAGGTAAAGATTCACATTCACTTCTTGGCAGGGGCATCTTCTTTTATCATATTCAATAGTACATGCAATGTATTATCATCACGTGCAGCCGATATTTGAGGAAGATCGTGTTTCGCCGTTGTCATCAAGCGATGCTTCAGGCATTACGGGATAAACTTCTATCGCACCACACAAAAAGATTTGTCAGTCGTACGAGAGGAATTGATTACACATTTTATTGCCACTGGCTCTTTACATTACATCAATGCACAAAACGGTCGCTAATAAATCACACATGAATACACAGAATTGCCTATCACTAGTCGTTCCTAACCCTACTGCTAATTCTATCTACTCGGCTAAAGAAATACGCATCGACGCTAAGCGATGTGTTCCCTACGAAGTCTGTCCCCTGTCTGACTATTCTCCGCGTGCTGACTACACAGTACGCGGAGGGACCTTGTGCGCACTTCGGCTTTTGCGTGCTGCATCATTCAGCACGCTTAGAGTAGTGGCCTCTCTTGAGTTTCATTCTAGTTCTCCGTGTCTATCACGTTGGCGTGATTATGCCGTGACCAGAGTGCTTACTCTCTGGTTGACACCTCCGTGTCTCATGAGAGAACTGTTTGATAGTTCCCCTTCCTATCTACTCCTTACACCTACCCTGCCCTCATGTAGGGGCACTGGGTTACCTCTAATCTACTTGAGGTAGACCACTCATTCAGGGTGGTCTTCCCTGAGTCTTTGACACACACCCTCCCCTCCTGTGTTGCGTTACAAACTTTGACTCATGGTTGTGACGCAAGAGGTTTCTAAAAAATTAGTGTATCTAATTTTTGTCAAAGACTACTGATAACTTGGTTCTGGGTAACTCAATAGACTTCTACTGACTATTGTCACAATGTATTATCACTTTACTTGGCTACTGGTGATCGCCACAAACTTGTCTGGTTGTCGTGAGCCCTCTTCTCAATCGCAATATTATATTAATTAGAGGTGTGTCTGAATCGGACCATTGTCTTATAAGACCTGCCCTCAAATAGTAAATTAACTTACTACCCATACAAAGTTGACTTTCTTAGGGTCAACACATGAATTGCTTCATGTCCCCCCATATAATATTAAACAACCCTTGCACAAGTTGTGTGCGACAGGCTTTACCTATCTCGCCTCCGCGTGTAAAGTTATCTTTCACTGTTAAGTTAGTGTTTCGTTGTCTATTGTGTCCCCTGACCCGGAGTTATCTCCCTTTGTTCTAAAAAATGTATGTAATTTACATGTTTGTTTTCCTGGTTGTTTGCGTGTTCGGATGTACCTATTAATATACTTTACCTTCTAACATGTGTGTCTGTCTATAATATGTAAGTAAGTTAGTTTTCAAGTGCCATGATTCGGTTAAATGTGGCCACAAACAAGTGTATAACACTAATTCGTGACTACGTTTCCGTCTTATGAGACTTAAAATACTTTATCTAAGGTCTACACTAAACTACACACAACACATTCGAGACAGTATATTTTAACACTGAAAGCAAACGCTTGACGCAGACAAATAATAAAAAGTCGCGTTGAGCGGCAGAAAAATCCGCTGGTTGTCCTCACTCTCCATTGTATATTTTCCATTTTCTCTCACTTTCACACTTCTGTCACACATCTTTTATTCTCCCAATTATTTAAAAACCTTGAAGTGACACTGTACAAGTTTGGCTCAGTTTGAAAAGGGTTGAGCTTAATGACTGTGCGTAACTTACTGCACGAGTCATGTATTTACAAAATATTTACATGGATGAAATAGGGTTGATAGTTTGTACCCTGATATTATTCAACACTATATTCTACTGAAATACTAATACTACTTCTATAAATATATATATTCTAATTTGTTGTAAAAAATCAATCTAATTTAAGGGAAGTAATCTAACTATCTAAAATGAAAATGATGTGAGATGAGTTATGTACCTTTCTGAAATGGGTAATGTGAAATGTAACAAAATTATACATAATGTTTTAATGTTTAAATGAAAAAAAATATGATTGATATTTTTACTATACATGGTGTAAATGATGTATGTTAAATGTATAATCCTTTTATCCTATGTGAAGATGTTTGTTGTGTAAACGATATATTAAGCTTTGACAGTTGTGAGCGATGTCACCAATTTCATGCAGACGGAAAATTAGAATGTGGACATACAGTACCATTCTCCACTGAGAGTGTAAATGCAGCATTAGCCTCCAGAGGCAATTTGGTGTTCCACAATGCATTGGTCACCGAAATACCATGCCAATGTTTGCTGGACAGTGGGAGCACTCTTATTGGTCTTAGAAAGGAACTGGTGAATCCAAATGATTATACAGGTGACTCAGTCAAATGCCGAACCTTTTCGGGTAATATTGAAATTTACCCTTTGGCAAGAGCCCGTATTAACACTCCTTTCCTTTCTGGTACCTTTACATGTGCGATTTTAGATAACCCTTGTACTGATTTAATTTTGGGATGCTTACCCCAATTGAGACATTGCACTAACGAAGAAATAGCTGCATGGGAAAAATTAAATGCAGCTAATGCAACAACCAGAGCAGATACTATTAAACACCAAGACACACTACAGGATGAAAGACTACTGTTGCTATCACCAACTAGCACGGATGATACCACCAGACAAAAGTTCATAGACCAGCAAAAAGCTGATCCGAGTGTGTCTCCATATCTAAAGCTATTAAAAGAAAAAGCCAAAGTAACAAAAAACGCATCATGGTTCTTTAGACTTAATAATGGTATTCTTACTCGTTATTATACAACTGGTAACCATGAGATTCAGCAAACGGTGTTACCTGTACAACACCGCCAAACTGTGCTAAAGATTGCACACGAGTCACCGTTTGCTGGTCACCTTGCATACGACAAAACCAGGGCCAGAATTCAGGCTCATTTTTATTGGCCAGGTTTTTGTAATGACATAAAAGTATTTTGTCGTTCATGTAATGTCTGTCAACAACTAGTACGTAAGGGTAAACATCCTACAGCTGAAGTGCACCCTTCAACACTGGCCTCTAGGCCATTTGAGAGTGTGGCGGTAGATATTTTTGGACCCCTGAACCAGGTGTCCAGAAAAGGAAATCGCTTCATCTTAACGATGGTAGACCTATGTTCAAGGTGGGTTGAGGCAGTAGCTTTGAAATACATCACCTCCAAAGACGTTGCCAATGTATTTCTACACTTGTTCTCACGATTCGGATTTCCACGTACCATCATATCCGACCGTGAAACCCAATTCATATCGGCTGCAACGCAAGCCCTTACGAAAATGTTAGGGATTAAACAGCATTTTACAACAGCTTATCATCCAGCCAGCAATGGAATAGTAGAGAAAATTAACGGAGACCTAAAGCATATGCTGGCTAAGGTGACAGCAGAAAACCCAGCTGATTGGGATACACTGTTACCAACAGTGCTGTTCGCCTATCGGGAGATTCCCCATTCAAGCACGGCTTTCTCACCGTTTGAATTAGTATACGGGGCTAACCCACGTGGACCCCTAACAATTTATCATCAGTTAGTAACTAATTCGATTGAAATTCCAACCCCTAAAACACCTTATGAAATGGTAAAAGAAACACGAGATAAAATTATGAAATCGTGTATCATAGCCAAGGCAGCTTTGGAGAGGAAGGGTCAAATCTACCGCCAATACGCAAATAAAGGTGCGAGAACTATTATTCTTGAACCAGATCAAGACATACTACTTTTACTTCCAGACAAACGGAATTTATTATTGACCTCATGGCAAGGGCCATTCAAAGTGGTACGAAAAATTTCAGATGTCGACTATGAAATATCGATAAACGGACACTTAAAGATATTTCATATCAACATGTTGAAACCCTACTTTTCACGACAAGAGACAGAATTAGAGACAGACGAACACAATGCACCCACACCTAGTGATGAGACGACGGACATACACAACGCAACGACACTAGTTAGCGAGACTGGCAAAGCCGACAATATACATACACCTAGTGAGCTTACAGAAAACGCACTTAGCACCACCACCATACTGAATCAGGTAGACGACGACGGGATGGAACTACCTGTTCCAATCGTAGACAAGACTGCGACATTAGATTGTATACGGTTAGAAACGGGACTAACAGACGAGCAACGACGACAGACAATAGAATTAGTGACGGAATATAAGGACATATTTTCCGACATTCCAGGTAGGACGGACAGGATCGAGCACTCCATCCTTCTTTCGGACTCTAAGCCTATCAAATGCAGGCCGTACTCTATCCCACTTAGCTATAGAGAAAGTCTAAATAAGGAAATTCTTAATTTAGAAGCTAGTGGAATCATTCAGAAATCTACATCTGAGTACTCCTTTCCAATCGTCCTGGTCAAGAAAAAAGACTCCACAATTCGTCTCTGTGTGGACTATAGGAAACTCAACAATGTCACTAAGATCGACGCAGAACCAATTCCTTCCTGCGAAGATCTTATTCTGGATATGTCCACCTCCAAAATCTTCTCTAAATTAGACCTTACTAAGGGATATTGGCAGGTCCCTATGCAGACGCAATCCATCCATCTTACTGCATTCTCAACACCTTTAGGTCTTTACGAGTGGCGGTTTCTTCCTTTCAGACTTCGTAACGCTCCTGCCACTTTCGTACGCTTAACTAGAGATTTACTACATGGAGTGACGAATACAGTGACATATATAGATGATATTTGTGTCCATACAGATGACTGGACAACACACTTACTGAAACTCAGACATGTCTTTGATAGGTTGCGACTCTTCGGTCTCACTGTCAAACCAAGCAAAGTTGAATTGGGCCTACAAGAAATTGATTTTTTGGGTCATGTCATTTCACAAGGACAACTAAAAACTGACACAAGAATTATTACTAAAATTATGAACCTGACCATGCCTACAACAAAGAAGCAGGTCAGGAGCCTTTTGGGTTTAGTACATTATTATAGTAAATTTATTCTCGACCTCACACTCAGTCTCACTACCACTATCAGAAGATGTATCAATTAACATTGCACTGTTGGCCTTCATTCTTTGGCGGCCCAGGCACTTATTTGAATAATGCCCGTAGCTAGAACAGAAGAAGCATTTGACTGCACGCCTGTATGCAGTTCTCTTGTTTTGTTGTTTCTTAATGACCATCTCAAGATGTGTCGGATAGTTTGGTGATTTATCACACATAGAGTAAGTATCATGAAAAAGTTGGCAATACACACATTTAGGCAATTTTTGGTCTTTCTTGTCGACTCTCTGAAATGGTTTTTTATTGCTACAATAGCTTTTAGGTTGGTCCTTAACAAAAGAGACTATTTCAGAGTCGATATGTGCTGTTTTAAAAATATCCCTATTTGAGGAAAAATATGCAGAGCCTTTCTTCTCAAATTGTTCTATGGTTTCGATGTCTGACTGCTGAAGGAATTTAGCGAAAGGAGATGGTATTGTGGATATGACTTTATCCATGGCTATTAAGTTTTTAAGTTTTTCAAAATCCTTTCCTATTTTTGCTGCACTAAGCCATCTATTTAGTACGCTTCGGACATTCGAGACATAATCGATGAAAGTCTCACTTGGTTTTGGTTTTAAATTAGAAAATTGCACTTGATACCCAGGGGCATCAAGTAAGAAATGTTGCATTATCCTATCATGGATGTACTGATAGTTAGATCTAAGATCAGTTGGTATTGATTCAATCACTTTAAGGGGCTCCCCACTGAGGTTCTTCATGTAAATCATAGCCCACATATCGATTGGTACTTGGTGGTATTTAAGCTGATATTCGACATTTTCTGTCCAAGCTGATATGGAATCTTCTTTACAGAATGGCTTAATAATATTTTTGTATTTATTAAGTTTATTCTCTTCTTGCTGACTCTTTAGTTTTGTAGTGGAGATCTCTAAGTGTGACTCTACTTCCATACCTTTCATCTTTAATTGTGTCTCTGATTCAATCTGTATTTGTTTTTCTTTCACTCTTGCCATTTCATCTATCTCTCTTTGTTTTAATTCTAATTATTTCTGTTTAATCTCCTTATCTTGTTCTAATTGTTTTTGCTTAATCTCCTTATCTTGTTCTAATTGTTTTTGTTTTGTTATCTCCGCTAGTTCTACAATCTCCTTTTGGTGTTGTCTTTCTCGTGCACGTTCATCTCTCTCAGCATCTTTTGCTTCCCTAAATTTTTGATCAGCATATTGCTCTAATTCCTTTCCTGCGTGTCCTAATGCCTTGCCTGCTTCTATAAAATCAGCTAAAGTTGACATGTTGTTGGATAATTAGCTAGCGTTGATAGGCACTCAAATATTTATTCAATTATTTATATTAGCTATGTTAAGTTTTTAAATCCCTGTGTACAAAAATTATACTCTTAGATTACACCCTGAAATATCGATCACAAAAAATAGACTAATAGATCACACCCTGAAAAAGAGATGCATTATTAATCATATTGCATTCAAAATAATTTGGGTATACTCATCTTAACATTCCAGAAAATCAGGTACAATCGTTTGGCACCTCAGGTCCAATCGTTCGGCACTTCGACATACAGCTTGAGTTATTCTCATAAACAGCTCTTGTTACATCTGGTTTACAAGAGCATCAACAGTTAACCATTTGTAAACGACATATGACTTTAGACAATTTTGTACAATCACATGCCCCCGGACAACACAATGTGGTATAATTAATAATAAATGTCAATGTCCTGTCTTCGTCCTAATGTCTTCTGCCTTCCCTAACTATTGTTGTTTAATTTATGGAAGTGCTGTGCAGACCGAGTCTTATTTGCATAGTGAAAGTAGTGCCATCGTGACAGTAACAAATAGAAAAAGTATTCAAATAATTAAATAAATGCTTCGAAATAAATATAAAAGTAATAATAATGTTCAAATAAATAAATATATTCAATAAATAGCTTGTATAAACAAATAATATTTAATATAAGCCAAAGATTTAGGCGAGCAGCCGCTTGGCGATTTGTAAACAATCCGTCGCTGATTGCAAATGGCGTAGGGCAGCTGTTTGTCAGTCGCGATACGTCATAGGCGCAGCGCTATTTTTAGATTGGAAAAATCGATATTGTCGCCGGCTCATTTCTTGTGTATTGCTCCGCCGTAAATAATTTTTGACAAATACTCATAAATACATCAGTAATTATAGAAATAACTGATACAAAACTATAATAATAATACTTACAAATCAGAAGAAAACATGTTTATAAGCACAAAACATTTCATTAAGCATAAATAAACGTTAATCGGTCACGATGGGCACAGCTCGCAATTTGTTCTAGTCTGCACATGCCATTATTCACTAACATAAATTAAACCCTGTGATTAACTGACAGTAATACTATTTTAGAGCCGTGGGTGAGTGTTTTAGCTTGAACAATTGTCCAAGCTACACTTCTGACACCACTTTTATCCTAGCCTGTCATCAAGCGATGCTTCAGGCATTACGGGATAAACTTCTCTCGCACCACACAAAAAGATTTGTCAGTCGTACGAGAGGAATTGATTACACATTTTATTGCCACTGGCTCTTTACATTACATCAATACACAAAACGGTCGCTAATAAATCACACATGAATACACAGAATTGACTATCACTAGTCGTTCCTAACCCTACTGCTAATTCTATCTACTCGGCTAAAGAAATACGCATCGACGCTAAGCGATGTGTTCCCTACGAAGTCTGTCCCCTGTCTGACTATTCTCCGCGTGCTGACTACACAGTACGCGGAGGGACCTTGTGCGCACTTCGGCTTTTGCGTGCTGCATCATTCAGCACGCTTAGAGTAGTGGCCTCTCTTGAGTTTCATTCTAGTTCTCCGTGTCTATCACGTTGGCGTGATTATGCCGTGACCAGAGTGCTTACTCTCTGGTTGACACCTCCGTGTCTCATGAGAGAACTGTTTTATAGTTCCCCTTCCTATCTACTCCCTACACCTACCCTGCCCTCATGTAGGGGCACTGGGTTACCTCTAATCTACTTGAGGTAGACCACTCATTCAGGGTGGTCTTCCCTGAGTCTTTGACAGCCGTGACGAAACATGATTATCTAGGCATCTGTAAAAAATGTAGTTGACCGTTGCTTTCATTCTTACCAGCGACCATACTGGTTGATGATCGTAGCCATTGTCTACATAAAGAGATCCTCTGCCTACCGTCGTGAAACTGGAGACTATAATCAACAACTATCTATTGGCAATCCTTCAACTCCTTCCACAACCTGCATCCATAGCTTCTCGTGACCCTGATCGGTGGGATAAACTGGTACTCCACCTTGCCGTAGGGTATTCGTAGGCTAGTCTATTTGTCATGAGACATGTAATGTAGTGTCTAGATCAGTGGTTCTCAACCGTTGGGGAATTCACCCCCCCCCCCCCAGGGGGGAATTTTGGGGTTTCCAGGGGGAGAATGGAGATTATTTCAAGATCGCGTTAATACAAGAACTAATTACTTGATCTTGTTTTTCCCTTCATACTTTACGCTTCTGTACGTATCACCCTTCTGAAATTCATTTTATAACGTAAGTAGATCCGCAAATCACATTTTATGTAGATGTCTAGACTTGTTTTAGTATGTGCTATTAAATTTAGCTTTAATTATTACGTATACTGTGTAGGGGCAGGGGGAAATTTTTAGGGAGGAAATACGAAAGGGGGATATGACGTTCTAAAAATATGGTAAGGGGGGAATGACGTCCTAAAATATGGTGAAGGGAGCACGGACAAAAAAAGGTTGAGAACCACTGGTCTAGATGTTGGCCTGTTAGTCTGTTGGTCACGAGACATGTAATGTAGTGGCTAGATGTTGGCCTGCCAGTCTGTTGGTCACGAGACATGTAATGTAGGGGCTAGATGTTGACCTGCCAGTCTGTTGGTCATGAGACATGTAATGTAATTACTAGATGTTGACCTGCTATTCTTGTAGTCATGAGACATGTAATGTAGTGGCTATATGTTGACCTGCCAGTCTGTTGGTCATGAGACATGTAATGTAATGGCTAGATGTTGACCTGCCAGTCTGTTGGTCATGAGACATGTAATGTAATGGCTAGATGTTGACCTGCCAGTCTGTTGGTCATGAGACATGTAATGTAATTACTAGATGTTGACCTGCTATTCTTGTAGTCATGAGACATGTAATGTAGTGGCTATATGTTGACCTGCCAGTCTGTTGTTCATGAGACATGTAAAGTTGTGGCAAGACATTCACCTGCCAGGTTATGAGACACGTAATGTAGTGGTTAGATGTTGACCTGCAGTATCTTGCATTTTTAGTATGATCTAAAAGGTCTGAAATCATGTATCCTTTAACAAAATAGTTCCCTAATGGTTGACTGACTGACACACTGACTGACTTACTGGAACCTTGCCGTCTTGACAGACGATAGATTGCTACACTGTGCTTTAAAAAAGGCATAATAAGTACAACCTATGGCGGGGACAAGGGATGGAGTTATACCTCTCCATAGCACAGGACCTGGGCTGAATAGTAGAGACCATGTGTTGCCCATGCAGCATGATCCCTCTCTCGGCCTGCCTAGTTTACTCCAGAGGAACGTTAACACCAATATATGTGGAACAAGACAAGCTGCAAAAGTTGCTGGATCAGCAAAGTAATGCTCTAACTGTTCACCTATCGGAGCGTCGATCCTAGACCGGTTGCCGGCCAAACCTTAGGACCTGGTTTGTCCTGCCATGACATTTAATCTTTCGGTGCGTTTCCTCGCACCAGGATAGGGCTTGTAAACCCCCCCCCCCCCCCCAAAACACACACAGTTGCACTCCTCAGCCCGAAGCCTTGGCAACAATTTGGGGTGAGCGCCGCCTGACATTCGGCGCTAATAGAAAGCAGGTAGTAACGGTTCTCTCATGCAGTAGCTCAGTCATATCTGACTGAGACCTGACTTAAGGTTCCTTAACATACATTAGTATATTACTCAAAATTGGAGCCAGCCAGCAAGCACTGCATTAGGTTCTCAAAAGGGCCAACGCTATGTGCCTGGAGAACTTTCTAGACCAGTGGTTC
Organism: Cepaea nemoralis; assembly: GCA_014155875.1. Taxonomy (NCBI): domain Eukaryota; kingdom Metazoa; phylum Mollusca; class Gastropoda; order Stylommatophora; family Helicidae; genus Cepaea; species Cepaea nemoralis. The sequence continues at coordinate 383,744 of JACEFZ010022258.1, read as the reverse complement.
TCAACATTTTTTGGCCCGTGCCCCCCTTCACCATATTTTCAGAACGTCATTCCCCCCTTCCTATCAAACATTTGGCCTGTGCCCCCCCCCCCCCCTTTTCACCGTATTTTCAAAACGTCATTACCCCTTTTCATATTTCCTATCTAAAAATCCCCCCACCCCTACAGCAGTATACGTAAAAATGGAAGGTAAATTTAATAGCATATACTAAAACAAGTCTAGACATCCACATAAAACATGATTTGTGGGTCTACTTACTTTATAAAATGAATTTTAGAAGGATGAGACGTACATAACTGTAAAGTATGAGGGGAAAAACAATATCAAGTAATCGGTTCTTGTATTAACGCGATCTTGAAATGGTCTTCATCCCCCCTCCCCTGGAAACCCTAAAATTCCCCCCTGGGGGGGGGGGGGAATTCCCCACCGGTTGAGAACCACTGTTCTAGACTATCTTGTGGAGTCAGCAGATGACAGAGGACAACACTGATACAAACAAAACACACATACAGACATATGAGGTGGAGGGAGAGGCACACATATATATATATATATATATATATATATATATATATATATATATATAATATATATATATATATATATAGAGAGAGAGAGAGAGAGAGAGAGAGAGAGAGAGAGAGCGAGCGAGAGAAGGGAGAGGGGAGGGAAATAAAGAGAGAGTGAAAGAGAGAGAGAGAGAGAGAGGAAGAGAGAGATAGAGAAAGAGCGAGGGGCAGCGGTCGATGAGAGAAAAGGAGATAAAGGGAGAGAGAGAGGAGAGAGAAAGAGAGAGTGAAAGAAATAAAGAGAGAAAGAGAGAGAGTAAGAAAGCGAAAGAGGAGAGAGGGAGATAGAGGAAGAAAGACACACACACACACACACACGCACACACACTACAGAGAGAGAGAGAGAGAGAGAGAGAGAGAGAGAGAGAGAGAGAGAATAGAACATTTCAAAAGTGTCATTTAGTATAAAGCATTCAAGGTGAATTTATAGCAAATAAGCTGGATACAGCAAACTGACGGAGTTCGAAAAGGAAAGCCACGAAAACGAAATCAATATTTGCCGTATCCAAGAGATTTATTTTAAAGTGGATTCACCTTTTAAAATATCATAATAGTGACGTTTCAGATTAGAGAAAAATGATAGATGAAAAGGTGGAGATCTTATCCTGATGAGAAAAAAATATTCATGCATATCTGAGAAAGTTGTTTCGTGGATGGAGCTCAATATATGTTCTGCTATTACAACAAGGGCTAAAATCCAGGCGGAAATAGAACTTTGGAACTAAAACTGTTGGAATGATAAACTTCTGAATCTCAGTTATGTAAAAGTGCCAGTCACCCACTTTATACACTTGCTGACATTAATACTGTATGTCACCGACTGTTAGGGTAATTCTATTGAAACAGACAGAAATCCCTATCCAAGAGTTTGCCGACAGTCTCTAGAAATTATGGCTCGTTATAAGAATGTCTAAAGGGATGGTCCCGGTAGAAGAGACTGGGATTCACTTGGTAGACAAAGGCAGAAAATTAAGAACACTCGTGTATGTAGGAAGACCTAACACGAATGTCTAGTATATCTGTTGGTGAACCTTCGCCAATTGATGGAGCCCCCCTGTTTGAGTAACCCTTTCACTCACTCACTTGCACTCTTTGCTTGCAGGGGATCAATAATGGAGGAAATGGTTGCAATTTCAAACAAAAATACTCTTTAACAGTAAAAGAGATAGTTCAATGAATATCGTCGTTCAACTAGTGAACTAGGACAATAAAATTTATGTTACAGGTACCCCCCAAAAAAATATTTTCCCCCGATGCTTAGCTATGTAGCGTATCATCATTCACATCGTCCAGACAGTGACACTCAGAATACATGTAGACACAGAGTCACCTGAGACAATCTGATCTCGTTTAGGAATAGTGCTGCATTCGTTCTGATTATCTTGGAGTCGACCCTGGCCTTCAACAGGTGTACGATTCACCTCCGGATTCCACGTTCCGTCTCTACTAGGTGGTGGCTCTATGTTTTGGTAACCGGACCAGTTAGGTCTCAGCAGTACGAGCAGTGAAACGCCTTAAATAAAACAAACCGTTGCAGACTCCTTAGTGTCTTGGCAATAGCAATGTGAAGTGGACATATCCTAAGATAAAATGGTCCTTTGGATTAAAACAAGTGGACAAATCTTTCTGTGAAAAAAGGCATTACAAAATGTACATGGTTGGATTTCCAGTGATACCGCTGTGTTAATTGTGCCCAATTCCTTAATAACAGCATTATGGGGAAGTCCAGGCAGCCTGGGTGATTCCCTAGGTAGCTAAGGAAAGGGCCACCAATAATTCAACCTACTCCTACATCAGTCATTAGGCATACAGTAATCAATTGTCTCCATGAAGCCATGAGGTATACCCCACAGAATATACGAGCTAACAGATAAGAAGAAGGCAAGCAGGCAAGGGGGCTGAGATATTCCAGGCATTGGGCTTTAGGATGTCTCAGTTATCCTCTTTTGAGTTCATTACTCCGCAAATTCCGATTCCTCACCACATGGTATTTGCGGTGAATTTCTGACCTGTCAGTGTCATGTAGTTCGGCATGGCGGTGGATCAGGGTCATGTAAATTTATTTCGAATATAAATCGCCTAGTAATATTGATGGCATGTGAGAATCATGTTCCACGTGTCTCTTTTACTTCTCTAGTCCAGCCATTGCCCTGTTTGGGATTTTCTAACTACCCACATGGCAAAATCATGTTTTACATAATTTCCAAATATATACATAAATACATCCACAAAATGCATAGAAAAAATAATCAGTAGGGTTTATACATGTTTTCTATCAATGTCTCCCATTTCAAATCCTACGTTTCATAAATATGCATGATGGGGAAATTTTGTGTTTTCGCAAAACCAGAATATAAATTCGTACATACTCTTTAATATGATCTTAATTATTCTGTTATTACACTCATCCCCCAGTCTTATTACAGAGATTAAGATCTTTCTTGATATAATCTACCAAAGATGAAATTGGATACGGCAGCTCACTTCTGTACAGTATGCTTCAGCACAGCAGCTATGGTCGTTTTGCACCAGACGGAAGTCGTTAGTTACGATTTCCGGTACGGTAGTACTAGTAGTGTATCGCCGTATTCCCGTTGATAAGGCGTGACGGGCATATATCCCCAGTCATTAGACTTTGTATTGATGAAAAGGTTCGAAGACAAGGGAAATAGAATGCGACGTCATTTGAATAGATGACGTGGAAATACATGTTGCCCCTAGTATTGTTGGCTATAGTTGTAGTGCGGAAAATATCCAGGTCGTCAATATGACGTCATTACTAGTCATATAGACGCTGTACCAAATCCAGAAGGTAACTAGGAATTCAGCTAACGTAGTATTGGTGGTGTTTGCATCGTGATCTAGACTCATGCCGTCACACTGTAGTCGCTACAATAGTTGGGACTATAGCCAGCTTGATCAAAGAGATGACCTAGGTTGAAAATTGATCAACATGATCACTCAACTAATTCTGATACCACTTTCTGTGAGTGTGTATGTGTGTGTGTGTGTGTGTGTGTGTGTGTGTGTGTGTGTGTGTGTGTGAGAGAGAGTGTGTTTGTGTTTGTGTGCGCGTGTGTGTGATTATTCTTAAACATAAATCACCTTTACAAGTGTATGTTTTATCATCACATTAGGATCACGCCATGTTGTAGAAGAGCATGTTCTAGAAGAGTTACCAGAAGCACAGGCCCCAGAGAACCCACAATACGAGGAAATAACCCACTTCCGGTCTGACAATGCCAGACAAGCCTGTTCATTATGTGAATCTAATAACACGTGAGCATGTTGAAGAGGTGAAGTATGAAAAACAATACTGTCAGTGGTCTCCTAGAATGTACTTTCACTTTCACTTTCACTAATACAGTTGCGATATTTCAAGATTATAATACATAAGTGTCAATGTGTGAATTGTTGTTAGTTGCATATTCTTTACAGGACGTTTGCAGTCAACACCGGCATTTTTAGCTGTTGCTGATGACTTGGCAAGTTTTACGTTCAGTAGTTTGCCATTGCTTTCTGAACGACCGGCACCCATACTTTTTTCGTAAAAATTCCAGCGCAAGGCTGTCTGTGCCAAATCGCGTGTAGCTGTGTTTCGAATGCGTATATACGGGATTACGAAGCGCGTCCGTAACCTCTTCGTCACGGAGACTGATTTATATGTGGATTATCCATTATAAATATATAATATATGAGTGTCAATATATGAGTATCAGTGCCTGGATTATCCATTATAAGCATATAATATAAGTCTGAATGTCTGTGTCTTTGAGAGAGAGAGAGAGAGAGAGAGAGAGAGAGAGAGAGAGAGAGAGAGAGAGAGAGGGAGAGAGAGAGAGAGAGAGAGAGAGAGAGCGAACGAACGAACGAACGAACGAACGGAAATCTTTATTTTCAAAGGGGTAAGTATTGGGCACGTAGGCCCGTCTGACATTCTGTCCTTCTCTACTTCCTCTCATACATTCTTTCATTCAACATTACTTATGAAGCAAATTTTTGACAACAAAAGAACAATGAGCATTAAAACGCATGAAAAATAATCAAAAACAAATGACTCACTGAGGCAATGTTTAACATGGGCATCATACATACCTAAGCTAATAGACTACAATGGCTGGGGCATATAGAAAGAATGGAAGATAATAGTTAAACAAAACTCGCTTACAATCAGGAAATAAATGACCGTAGACCCCGAGGTAGACCAAGAAGGAGGTGGAGAGATAATATATATACAGACCTACAAGCACTTGGAATCAACGACTGGCAAGAGAAGGTCCACCAGAGAGATGAATGGAGACTGGATTGTATCTGCAGCAAAGAACCTCAATGGCTCGTAACGCTGAAGAAGAAGAAGAAGAAGATCATACATACCTAAGGAAGTTGTAACGTGCCATACATATGGGAATGTTTTTTTAATGTTTATTATTGTGTGTGTGTGTGTGTGTGTGTGTGTGTGTGTGTGTTTTGTTTTTGTTTTGTTTATGGGGACATGTAGTCTGTAGTGAGGTAGTGTTCAAGCAGGTTGCGAATGTATGTATAATGATTGGTGGTGTCTTTGATTTCTTGTGGAAGATTGTTTCACAACTGAGTGGCAGAGTATGCTAAGCTTGTTTTATATAAGTCTATCCTAGGTTTAGGGACATGAAGTATATTTAGTCGTTCGCTATGTCTTGCGTTGTATTTAAACAATGGCCGAAGGTAGCTTGAATCATTTTGAAATAGGATTTTGTGAATTATTTTAGCCTTATTAAAAAGTAGGCGTTTGTGGAGTGGCAGTAACCGAAGACGTTTATGTAGGTCACAATTGTCGGTAAGCTTATCACCATTAATTAAACACATTGCGCTTTTCTGGAGTGAATAAAAGCGTTTTGTTATTGATTTGGAGCATCCATCCCAGATTGTGGAGCAATAATCAATATGTGTTTGTATATAGGAAGTATAGCATATCTTTCTTGTGTTTTCGTCAAGGAAATTTTTAATTTTGGCAAGTTGTTATACTTTTTTGGCTATTTTTTTAACGAGAGCATGAACATGGGAGTTAAAGGATAGATTTTGATCTATGATAAGACCCAGTGCCTTGTGCTCGGTTACAATTTCTATAGGCGTGCTACCAATGTGCAGCTGTAGAGTTCTCTGCGAGTTTAGCGTGTGAAGTCTTTGCCTGGTTCCTAGTAACAAAGATTTTGTTTTAGAAATGTTAATTTACATGCGGTTTGCATGACTCCAGTTAACTACACTATTTATTTTCTGTTGCAATGATAATTCTAGCATATTACGATCAATAGCGTTTGTATATACTGTGCAGTCATCTGCAAATAGATCGCAGGACGACGACAGATATAAGGGAAGATCATTTATATAAATGGCAAATAACAGAGGGCCAAGAATAGATCCCTGAGGTACGCCAATATTAATGGTAATAGCTTGAGATAAAGATTTATTGTGTGATACTACTTGTTTTCTGTCTAATAAAAATGATTTTATTAATGTCACCATATTAAAGCTTACTTTCATTGTTTCTAGTTTTTTAATTAGAATAGTATGATCTATCATATCGAATGCTTTTCCTAAAGTCTATAAACACCGCTCCACATAGAGTATTGTTGTGATATTTTGATGCCAGTTTTCTATCATGTTTGTTAGGTCAGTATGACAAGAATATTTTGGCCGAAACCCTTGCTGACTGTCAACTATTAGTTTTGATGAACTAAGTGCTCTAGTGTTGTTTTGTGGATGTGCTTTTCTAGCGGTGTGGATAGTGAGGATAATATGGAAATTGGCCTAATTTTACTCATGAGACGATCGTCTAGAGAACCAGCTTTTAAATGAGGATACACTTTAGCGATTTTAAAGGCTGATGGGAAGTGATCTTGGGTGAGACATTGATTATATATAAACGTTAGTGACTCGCAGATCGTCGGTGCAGCATGGCGAAGGATCCGATTACTGATTGCATCTAGTCCTGATGAGTTATTGTTTTTTAGGTCACTGAGATGAGTAAATACTTCAGTGGTCGTCATTAGCGGTATGTTAGAGAAAAATCTACCCAAGTATTTCAGGATCCTCGGCGGTGCTACGGAGTTCGTGCACTAAGCTGAGTTTCTACAGACTCCTCAGGTTTGAGTTAGGAGGAGAACGGAGAACTTATGGGTTGCACCCGTGTGCCGTGATGTTGATCCATCTACTAAACTAAACTAAAAACTAGAGGGAATGTCTCCATAGCATTTGTTCTCACAGAATGATGATAATAAAGATAAGTCATGAGGCGCATCTGGTATTGCAGCCTTCAGTTGGTTTATGTCGGACTGAAAGAATCTACTGAATTGATCACATGTACCCTGATTTGATGGTAATGATTGTGATGATTTGTGTTTGTTTGTCACGGTATTAATTGCTTTCCATATACCTTTAGTGTTGGTTTTATCTATTATTAAGTTTTTAAAATAGTTTTTCTTTTCCTTTCGAATAACATATTGAACTTTGTTTCTCAGACTACGGTACATAGTTAGGATCTCTATTTTATGTGCCCAGTCCCGGTCTCTCATAAGTTTGATCCACGGGGGCTTAGTGTGATGTTTAACACGAACTTCCTGAAATGGAACACGCTTATCAAATACACCTTGAAAGGTCTTCAGCCAATGGTCCAGAGCATCAGTCTGGGCCAGGAAGCTGGTAAACATAGTCCAGAGATGAGTTGAGCAAGTCTTGTAAAAAGACATCGTGATTGAAATTTTTATAATTTCTATAATTTATACTTATATGTAAACTACCTTCTGCAAAACTTGCTAAGAAACCACTAACAACCATGAAAGAAAACATAATAAGAAAGAGATCTGGTGGCGAGACCCCCAGGCCAGGCAGATCAGATAACACTGGGGAAGAGTGTGACACAGGGACCTAGTACTAGTAATCGTGACGACGGAGTTAATCCTGACTGTGTTACCAAGGAAATCCCCCGTGTCAGACTAAGAAACAGAGTGAGAATAGCAACGTGGAATGTGAGAAGTCTGTATGAGGGAAAGCTTAAAATAGTGTGTGATGAGATTGAGAGATTTAAGCATTCAAATTTTAGGAATTAGTGAACATCGCTGGAGCGGCAAGAGACATTTTACAGCTGAAAATGGAAGTATTTTCATTTATTCTGGTAGAGATGTCGGAGGCCAGAGTGGAGTGGCATTTTGTTTAGATAAGACAACTGCAAAAGCTTTAATGGGATATAATCCAGTTAGTGATAGAATCCTCACTATTAGACGTAAAGGCCGTCCAAAAAACACAACTCTCATACAGATATATGCACCTACTTCAACAGCAGAGGACGACGAAATTGAAGATTTTTACAACACACTACAAGACACATTAAATAAGATTGGTCATAATGATATAGCAATAATAATGGGATATTTTAATGCAAAAGTAGGTGCAAGAAGAGCTGAAAATGAGAGACACGTTTTAGGAAAATTTTGATTAGGAAATAGAAATGATGCAGGTGACAAATTAATTGAATTTTGCACAGAAAATGAGTTTACGATAGCCAACACGCTTTTTAAACAACATCCAAGAAGACTCTTCACATGGAAGTCTCCAGACAGTATTACCAAAAATCAGATAGATTATATTTTAATACAAAGAAGATGGAGATCAAGCATAACATCTGCAAAAACCCTACGAAGTGCAGACTGTGATACAGATCATCAGTTATTAGAAGCAGATCTGAAATTAAAACTCAAAAAGCTTATCCGAGGACCAAGGCCACTTCGTTTTGATCTCACAAAAATACCGGATGCATACACTGTAGAAGTTAGGAATCGCTTTAAGGTCTTGATGTCTGTACAAGAAGAAATGACACCTGATGAACTGGCAGTACAAGCTAGGGATATTTTGATAACTGCAGCCAAAGATTTAATTCCGACCAAGAAAAAGCAACTTAAGCCATGGATTACATCAGACACGTTAGAATTAATAAAACAACGAAGGGAGCTGAAACAGAAAGGAGATGAATCCGATAACAGCAGGATGAAGTATAAATCTTTAACTCGAGAAATAAGAAATAACACAAGAAAGGACAAAAATCAATATATACAAGATTGCTGTACTGGAATAGAGCAATATCATAAGACTGGAAGCGATTATGAAATGTTCAAAGAAATGAAGTTATTGACAAGAAATGTTCAACCTCAATTGAATGTCATCTGTGACAAGATGGGAAATACCTTAACAGAATCTAGACAAATTCTAGAAAGATGGCAGGAGTACTGCAGTGGAATGTATGATATGAGTGACAGTGAGGATATGAATGAGATACATGAGCCAATGACAGCAGAGACAGAATCTGAACCCTCATTAGATGAAATTGCTCGGGCTATAAAGAACCTGAAGAATGGTAAATCACCTGGATGTGATGAGATACCAGCTGAACTAATTAAAGCGGGAGGAGAAGAAAGCATACACATATATCATGCATTATGTACAAAGATTTGGAAATATGGTATTTGGCCAAAAGATTGGAGGAGAACTATCTTCATTCCAATACCAAAAAAGGGCAACCTGAAATTATGCACCAACTATAGAACATGCTGGGTAGTGATCGCTCATTGCATTAATAGGTATAGTACATTCTGTGATGTTGTCAGCACACGTAGAGAGAGAGAGAGAGAGAGAGAGAGAGAGAGAGAGAGAGAGAGAGAGAGAGAGAGAGAGAAGGAATATGAGGAGGGATGCGTAACATATTTTCATCATCATCAAGTGTCATGCTTCTCCAAACATCACGAACCCCAACAAAATGCATCGATCTATTTGCTGACATGTTTCAGTTCAATTTACAAAAGGTCTGTCAAGAATCTTCTCTGACTGCCTTCCTCCACCACTGTTTCAGTAACTACTTTTAGATGTCATAACGTGTCCCCTCTCATAATGCGGCCTAAAATGACAACTGTCTCTTTCTGATGTTTATGCTAGCGTCTTTTCGTGTCTCCTTCTGCCTCTCTCTCCCATTCATAATTTAAAACAAATAACTACTTAATTTTTCCCCCACATATCCTTTACACGATATCGCAGTCAAAACCAATATTTTTAAGAAGCTGTTGATGTCTTGGCAAGTTTTACGTTCAGTAGTTTGCTATTTATTTCTGAATGACTGGCTCACATACATCCGTAAATAACCAGTGCAACACGATCCGCTGCCGAATATCGCGGAGCTGTATTTCGTACGTGAGTATATGTGATTACGAACAACGCCCTTAACCACATCGCCAGGGAGACCGTCAACTACTTGATAGCCGATGTAATAAATTTGCTTCTTTTTATCACAAGAGGTTAATTGAGCGGTGTAAGCTGCCCATCTCTATGTCTACACAGTGACGGGAGTTCACACACCTATTATCTGTCAGTTTACGGGGGATAGGTGTTATTTTATGGAAAAGTAGCTAGCCAGACATGTCACAGTCATGTTTATTATGTCCCTTAGATAGATCGTGATTACCTGACTGATATGGTAGGGGTCAAGAAGAAGAAGAAGAAGAAGAAGAAGAAGAAGAAGAAGAAAAAGAAGAAGAAGAAGAAGAAGAAGAAGAAGAAGAAGAAGAAGAAGAAGAAGAAGAAGAAGAAGAAGAAGAACAACAACAACAACAACAAGGAAAGAAAGAAGGAAAGAAAGAAAGAAAGAAAGAAAGAAAGAAAGAATACAAATAATAATAATAATTATAATAATAGACAGAAAGAAAGAATACGAAGAAGAATCCAAATAATAATAATAATAATAATAATAATAATAATAATAATAATAATAATAATAATAATAATAATAATAATAATCAGCAGAAGAAGAAGAAGCAGGTTATAAGTTTGAAGAAAATACTTCAGTCTAAATAAATTACGCCATGATTCTGTAATTTTGTTTATTTGTTTTTCTAGGAGCAGTATGAAATTCCCCTGCCGGCTTGCTAGGCCAGTCGCAGGTTTAGGACAGAAAATCTTGACCAAATAATGATGTACATAGCAAATGGAAGCAGAAGAAGAAGCCGGCTACGTAAACGATGGTCAGAAGGAATAGCAGAGTCCATGGGAATCTCGATACATGAAACCCTTAATACGGGCACTGTCCCGCTGTTTATGCTTCACCTAGACACCGCAAGGTACAAGAGGAACATAATGAGATGATGCTTATTTGCTTCCACAGCAAATAGATATAAACAAAAAGAATAAATCAATGCGTCCAGCAAGGAAGATAAAATTTCTATTGTTTACTTCTATTTCATAATCAGATGTTTACTTCACCACCACCATCATCCAGTAATGTGTAGCTAATTGCACCTTCGCATGAATGTATTTGTTGTATTCGCAAACGTAAAGGAAAACACTCTTTTGAACCAAAAACATATTACACAAAAAAATTTGACATGACAACACGCCACATTGTATGCTTTGTATATATTAACGTGGCATGAAGACTTAGTGTGTGTGATATTTTAATATTCATTGGTTTTGGTTACGCTTTTGGAGAAAAATCACTTGCATTACACACAAATGTGTCCAGAGGATTTGGCTGAGAGTCAGTTCTCCGAGGAAAGGCCAGACGGACAGATAATCAGATTGAAACTGGTATCATTAGTACGATTAGTGCTTCTCTTCTCAATACATGACCAAAGAAAGCTGTTTGTCTCGTTCTTATTGTTGTATATAATGTTCTAGTTTCATTAGCCTCTTTCAGGCAATCGGTGTTAGTTACTCTGGCAGCCCCAGGAATTCGTAACTTTCGTCACAGGAACCACATCTCCGTTGCTGGAAGCTCTTCCTAATTTGTTCTTTCACATTCCAAGATTCACTGCCATACAGCGAAACAGACTCGATACAGCATTTGAGGACTGCCTTTCTTACATTCAATGACAGTGACTTAATGCATAAGATACTTTAAATTTTTGGAAATGCAGTTTTTGCTTGCCATATTCTACTCTTAATTTCCGTTGTGCATCTTCCATCTCATGGTATAATTGCCCCTAAGTATTTAAATTAATCCACTTGGCTAAGCATTTTCATATCTGTTGTTATCTCACATTTTGGTGTCATCTTTATGTTTGCTATTACCATTGTTACTGTTTTCTTGATATTCAAGGAAAGCCCTTTCTTTGCACTCTCAGTTACTACAATGCCCACAACCTGTTGTAGATCTTTTGCATTTTCCGTCACCAATACTGTGTCATCTGTGTAGCTTAAATTGTTTAATAGTATAACTTCCCACATGTACCTAATAAATATACAGTCATTGAAAATGGGATATTGTTGTTGTTGTTGTTGTTGTTTTTCCGTGGGGATAACAGATGTTCCAGATTCAAACAATACTGTGTCTATGTATTTTAATTTTTCAAGCTTAAGTATTATTCATTTACTCGCTTCGTACTATATATAACTCTTCTGTATGCACCTGACAAGATGTAGCGAAATATGCCAGGCAATACATCGTGCAACATATTGTTTGTGGCTTCTGTGTTTAAATTCACTAAAGGAATACATTGTTTTGTGTTGTTCTTGTTGCTGTTGTTGTAGTTGTTATTATTGCTGTTGCTGTTGTTCTTGTTGTAGTTATTATTGTTGATATAATTGTTGTTGTTGTTGCTGTTGTTGTTGTCGCTGTTGTTTGTGAATACTCTTGGAAGACTGTAAGTTCTCACCCTCAAGCCCAAAGCCAAGACGACCTCGTCGCTCCAGACCAGAACAAGCCCCGGATCACTGGCACAAATCGATTGACGGACGTCAGTCACGGCGATTGGGCAATCTTGAGCATAGCCTACGATGGATGACGTTGTAATATTCTGTTATGATAATTTGGCTGTGTGTCCAACGTGTGCCGCGTGGTTACACACCCGCTTCACACGCCAGTGATCCGGGGTTTGTTTCCGGATCCGGTCAGGAATATGCACTACTGACGAGCTCAAACGAGGGCGAAACTCGAGTATAGTGCTTCCATATTGACGTGGATAGGCCTTAGGTTATACCCTTCATGCCTGTGTGTAACGATTCCACAATGGACAGAAGAGTTGGTGGGCAGCCAATCTTCTTTAGTGCCTTGAACAGACCCTAACGACTGACCAAATAAAATGCCTTTGTGAGGTCGATGAAGGTAATAAACAGTGGTTGATACTGATAAAAACATACAGACACTTATAAACAATACAAAATGCATATATTCATTTCACAGACATAGATATACAGCATACACACAGAGGTCAACAGGGCACAAACACAGATATACAACACACAGATACATATATACAACACACAGACAGAGATATACAACACACAGACAGAGATCTACATGGAACAGATACAGATATACAACACTCAGATATAGATATACAACACACATATGCATATATACAACACACAGACACAGATATACAACACACAGGCACAGATATACAACACACTGACATAGATATACAACACACTGACACAGATATACAAAACATAGACACAGATATACAACACACAGACACATATATACAAAACGTAGACACAGATATACAACACACAGATACAGATATACAACACACAGATAGAGATATACAAAACACAGACACAGATATACAACACTTAGACATAGATATACAACACACAGACACAGATATGCAAAACATAGACACAGATATACAACATACAAACACAGAAATACAACACACAGACATAGAAATACACCATACAGACACAGTTGGTTAGTTAGTTAGTCGACAGATCATCCTAACTGCACATCGAACCATTCAATCCATAAGTGCTCGGATCCCCTCCTCAGCAAATCCCGCAGCGTGTAGCGGCTAACGACACCAGTTCTGTGTTGGTTTATCAATCTTCTTTGGCTTCCTGCGTAGTGTTCTTGTTTGACCACATCACTATTAATTTGCTTTTCTCGCAGTCTGACCATGGGTGTTGATTAGCAGTCATCACTTGGTTCTCGCAAAAGTCTTACTTCTCGTAGTGTATTCAGAATGTCAGCCTGGTCCATGGCGCGTCTTCCCTCCACATTAGCCATACCTGCGAGCTTGTCAGCCCGCTCATTTCCTTGTACTCCTGCATGCCCTAAAGATGAAACTAATCTTTGCCAGCCGAGACCGCTCCAGAGACAGCAACCACTCTCTTCGGATCTACCCCATATCTATCCTCTTGAGCATGCTCATTGAGTCACTAAGGACAAATGCCCTAGTGAATGCCTGTGTCTCGAGCCATGACTTCCATAGTCAGGCTACTTGTGGTCTCAACAAAAAGCACCAAAGTCCTCCTTCACTAATCTCCCTCCGGCCCGCGCCGTAAAGGCCCATGAGCTTCTCACATGTCGGACGACCGACCCATCTGTGTAAATGACAGCATCACCGTCTAACGAATTCTCGAAAATCAACGCTTGTACTTCCACCTCCACAGCAGCCGGAGTTTCTTGTCTCCATTTTCTGTCTAGCTGGATGCAGACTGAAAAGGACGTACAGAAATCTGTTGGAACTTGTACCCACTCCTCCCCAGGTTCTAAGTCCTCCAGTGAATACACCTGTTGAAGAATATCTTCCGCTTGACCCATCCATGACCTTCCTCTTTTTAACCTGCTGCCCTTCACCTTCCTAATTTCACTATGCAGTGGATTTTGTGTGTTTTCGTTGACTCTGAGGTAGGCTCGTGCTCTGCAAATTTGTAGTCTGTCTTGAATGGTTGGAAAATCAAGAAGGTAGCGCATTGCTCTGCATGCTGTATCTCTTGTACATCCAAGAATAGCTTCATTTTGTATCCTTTCCATCCTTTCTATCTGCTTACGGCTGAGAGTCGGGATCGCCATCACATACTCAAAAACATACATGACCAGCCCCTCGTATAGGAGGCATAGATGGCGTTGCTCACAGTTTGCTGCCGCCATCACCCGCATCGCAGCCAAACCCCGCTTGGCCTTTGTTATCACCTGGTCTATGTGCTCATTATAAGCAAGGCTTCGATCAAACCGTATCCCCAGGTAATTCATTGCCTGCGTTCTTTCCACAGTCTCTGAACACAAATTAACAGTTGGTGTTGGCGTGTTGACAATATGATTATTCAACGAGAACCAAGTCACTGTTGCCTTTGTTGGGTTGACCATTGCCCCAGCTTCAGCACATCAAGTACTTATGCGTTTGAGTTCGGTTTTCAGTTCCGCAGCAACCTGATCTCTATCCTTACCCTGACTATACACTAAAACATCGTCGGCATGTGACAATGTTCTCCCAGGTCCAGTGATCTGCTCGCTGGTGATTCTCACAGTGTAGGCGTTGAACAGAACCGGAGATAATGGCAATCCCTGTGGTAGGCCAGGATGTATTGTTGTTGGTTCCGACGTCCAACTGCCACATCTAAAAACTACTTTCCGTTGGAAGAGGGCTGCAGCGATCCAACTAAGGAGGAACAGACTTATCTTGAGGTAAAGAAGCTGAAGCATTAGAAAATCCAATGGTACTCTGTTGTACGCGTCCTAAGGATCAATCGCTGCAGCAAAGGTTTTGTAGCAGAGGGGTAAGTTAGGTGGGCAAAGGCTACAGCACGATTGAGATTGAGCATCGGGATGGAATGGGAGGAGAGATGCTCAAGTCGTGACGTGGTTTGTTGTCAAAGGGGAGTTTACATCTGGACATCGCCCAAGTAGGCAGGCTATCGACACGGTTGTATTTTACCATGAGACTGTATTGGCCACAACATTTAATAAAGATGATTTAGAACTTCTACCAGACTTCTTAAGCCATTGTTCCATCTTATACTGTTATATATGGCTTAAATGGAGCCGCTTAACCAGGATTCTGGACTTTGCCGTCGCGGACGCAATGCGAAGTAATAAGAAACAGCAGAGCACAGCGGAGAACTTTTAGTGAACACTTTTCTCAGCTTGCGGCAACAAGAAGAAGAGGGAATCTAGAGTCTTGTTGGAAGAAATAATCAAAAGATCCAGACCAGACTACCTTTTTGAGGCCTACAACTTATAACAAGCGTTTTTTTCAGTCAGTCGATTGGAGCCGCCATACCTGAAATCAGTTTTGGATGGAGTTACCATCTACCAGTGTATGATTTTTGCCAAAGTCGGGAACTGTTTATTATTGTGCTCTGGAGTGACCGAACTATTGTCAATGTCCTGTGAGTTTTGACCTGTCGTCATTGCAGCCGTTGTTTTAACCTAACTTGTCTGAAGGTCACTTGTTTGCTAGAGGACTGAAGAAATTTTTCTGCTCTCAAAATATAAAACGATGGCCACTGCGTCGTCTGTAAGAGTTACGGCAACCAAAAGCCCGGCTAGGGGTGGTTGTCTGTAATTATTTTCGGAATTCTGCTATCAAGAATCCTAAATTTATTAACAGAACAGCTTGTCAACTGAAGGTCAACTGTCAACTTGAACAATTGAAGGTCATCTTGTTGGAGTAACTAAAATGGATGGTCAGCTTCTTGTTGTATGAAGAGCGCCATAATAATTGCTCCACGCTATTCTGGACAATCAGTGAACGTTACCAAATTTTATCCTTGCTCGATTCCAGAATGTTGACGCCGTTACTCTGCTTTAGACCGAAGCTCCTTATCAAGTTCGGCTGAAGTACTGTTTTTTGTGATCACCGTCGTCCAGTGATGGTTTTGATCGCTATGGCCCAGTAACCTAAATCGTTAAACTCGAGCCTTGGTCAGCTCATATCCGGACTCTGTTGTGTTTCAAGAGAACGTCCTTGGGTGGCTGATTCATTCAGTCGTTACTTGCTGTGTTTCAAGAGCCCATCCCTGGGTGGCTGGTACGGTTAACCGATCTTCACTGTCTTGTTGAGCCCAGTCGAGCCTATAGAGCCCAATCGAGCGTTTTTGATCCTTACTGAAGCCGCTTTGTCGATCTTGGTTCAAGTACTCGAGTACCGTGCTTCTCAAACTCAGCATACAAGGACATAGACGTCAAGGACTTCATTTTCGATTGGAAAGCTTACCTCAAGGGGTAATATATTTTATGTTAGATAGAAAATAATTGAATTTCAGGAGGACGATAACATCATTTACTTAATTTAAGACTGAATATTGATAAGAATTGATTGTTTGTTTGCTTGTATAAGTATAAATATTTCAGCTTGGAAGACTCATCACGGCACAATAGAGAAACAGTCTTCTTTTCTTAGTATTTCAGCTGAGCTCAAGACCAAGGAATATGCAGAAGAAGAAGTAGGAATATTGTGTCAAGTTGATTGAAATTATAAAGAAGTTAATATGAATTACCTACATGTAGAGTTACAACGTATTAGTACATGGTTGTGAGAGTTAAAGATAGCAGTTAATGAAGTAGAAAATTTTGTGGAAACGTTGAAGAACAGAACGACTAGACAAGACCCTTATAGATTTGAGGTAGACTACAATAGAGTAGGAAAGAATAACAGGAGACAGCCATTGCTTCATAAAGACAGAAGACAATATGGTTATGACGAACCAAGGTCTGATGTGTATAGAGTACAAGACGGTGAGAACAGACATAATGGTGAAAGGTTGGACTGGTATAGTTGTTATAAATACAAAAATGGGCGTGAGAGAAACCTTTCAAGGAAATCATGGGGCTGGCCCTCTCACAGTGCAACCGCTAGAAAAAGACGTAACGACTGGTTTGAAAAGAGACAAAGACAATATTTGAAGTCAGGATCGAAGGACAAAGATAAGAATTCAACGACTCCTAAAGTACTTGCCAACATTAGGATTGAACAGGAAAAGAAGACGACGATATTAGTAAAGAAAATAAACCGAGAGACACAGACGCAGGCAGGTAATACGATAGAAAATAGTACGCAGACTCAGGTAGATACAGTAGAGAAAAAGGTCCAGGTACAACCAGCCAGCAAGATAACAAAGGGAAGTCAAACTGACTTAATAGAGACTCAGTCAAAACCAACTCACTTGACTAAGGGAGACACGGGTTGAAGTTAAGAAAGATAGACAGACGAGAATCAAAGACGAAAGGAAACCAAAGAGGAAAAGTATTGAAGAAAGAAATAGTAGTATGATAGTTAATAGAGGTACTGCCTATGTCAAGTTCCTCAGGTATAGATATGAAATTTATCCCCAAATGGTGTAGAAATATTAGGTGTGAGAGTTCAGGTTACGGAGAAGATATTTCTACCGCCGCATATTATGGTAAATACGGTGATGCTGAAACAGCTATAAATACTGATGATTCGGAGAATGAGAGAATTGCACTACGAGCAGGTCCCAACTCGAAGCGTGATGTTCCCTCATACGGTGTGGTTGCTAGTGGACAGACGGACAGAGTTTTGGTTAGTGACTCTTTAGAACTAGATACCAGTTTATGTGACAAGAAAGTAGGGAAGGCTAAGAGACGAATACCAAGAAAGAGAAAGAAAGTCAGACGTTCTAAAAGCGACTATGGAAATAGGATCGACGTGGCTGCAGTGAACTACTATTATGAGTCTGATGAAGGAACTATTATCAGTGTGTCATCTGAAGACGAGATGGGGAGGTGCAAACGTTACGTAAGGTATACAGGAAACAGTGAGCAGACCGACGCAAATAAAGGAAATAAGAAGAAAGCATTTAAGAAGAAGAATAGTAATGGACAGATAGCGGGAATTTACTCCTCGACGACAGAAGATAACATAAGAAAACTCAGAGAATTAAGACCTGAGTACTTTAACAACAGGTTAACAACAGATAGTGAAGATGACATAATTAGAGAGAGACCTACTAATGTATTGAGAGACAATGAAATATTTAACTTGGACACACTCTATAACTGTTAAAATTCCTTGGGTGACGAAGGACATATGGAATAGTTTTGGTTTATGAGAAGAATTGCGGTTTGAGCATATAGATATATGAGCTGTCTAAAATAGGCAGATGAATTTTTTTTTGGTGTAGCATCACATGGTACAGGATAGGCGATAGTGTTGTTGAGGATAGAGAAATACGGCAAATGATATTCTACGTGGATACGTAATACAGGATATCGTGTGATTGGTTGTGATGTAAGGAGAGTAAACAAGGTAAAAATACTCCTTTGTCCGGAATGGAAAGATACAGAGAGTTAATCACGTCGAGTGATGTATAACTGGTGTAATTAAAGTAGAGTAGATTCAGCACAGAATTAGTAGAGGGTGAGAGATAAACTAAGTATGAATGTTCGTACTAGAAATGGTTCGACTCAGAGCTATGACGTGATGTCCGAGATAGTTTTGCTTGTTAGTTTGAGAAGAAAGTATAGTATTGTTGACAGGTGAACCGAGAGTGTCTGGTGAGGAGATATAGATTGAGGAGGAATTGAGTATCCTGTGTGTAAAATAGCCAGTTGAACGCGAGAATATTAAGAGTAAAAGACTGTAGAAGTGATGCTTGAAGAATACGAGTTACGTCGTGCTTGTGGAGAAAGAAGAGCTGATTAAGTCTGAGAAAGTTGTTGTGTGGAGAAGTATAGAATGATAGTTACGAGGTTAGTGGTTCAGCGGAATGAGGTTTGTTTTGAAGAGATAGTAGATAGTGCTGTAAAAGAGATATAAGTTGTGAGAGATAATGTATAGGGTCTGACCTTCGTAAAGGAGTGAATGATTGAGAAAAGTAGAAATAAGAAAGCAGTGAATTGTGAAAGTCCTGTGGAGTAATTCGTCTGGTTATGCGTTGTTCATACGTGAGTATAACTGTAGACAAACAGGTGTTCGTCGCGATGAGTGAAGTAAGTTTGAAGACGTCGCCTAAGTGAAGTACATAGACAAAATGTAATAGTGGCGCTGATATATCGTGTGTCAATGTGTGTAGAGGAGGTCGATACGCTTAGATTGTGGTGAGTGATTGCTGGAATGTTGAATTGGCGTCTAAATTGTTGTTTTTTGAAGTAATAGTATAGACACGTTAGGTTGTCGAGGTGCGAGAGTAGTCGTGAGATGAGAGCGAGGTTGTGTGTCACTGTCCGTGTGAATATGCGAAGAGTGGTTGATAAGGGACGTTGATAAAACGTGGAACATAGAGTATGCGAAAATTGAGAGATAGAAAGAACGTGATTAGAGAATTGTGATGTCTTTTGTTTGGAATGGGTGATCTTGAAAGGAAATCATGGAAGTTGTATGACAGGTTGACAGAAAGAGAGTTAACATTCTGAATGACGTCTCATAAAATATGTTTAGTATTGTTGACAAGGACATGTCGAAGCATGAATGATTAATACTGAGAAATGAGGAAAGTGAGGTCCGTTGTCAGTTATAAGTGGTGTGGGTTGTTGTTCTGTAAGAATCCCGATAAATGGAAGAGGAGTGAAAGATACGAAGGTAAATAAGGTTAGTTAAATGAATGTTGGAGAACGTGTTCCGATAAGTGTGACTAGTATCATCGCTAGGAGAGACTTGAGGATAGTTTAGAGTAGTTGTGGTGAGACGTTGAAAGTACTGATGCAGGAGAATGAAATATTAATTGCGTCGGGTAGACGAGAAACTTAAAAGTTGAATTAGTTATTGGTACAGTAAGTAGATGTATTGGTGAGAGGTCTATAGTAAATAGACAAAGTTTTGTTGGACGTAGGAGGGTGGAGATACCGTAGATAACGGTAATAATGATTAAGAAGTTGTAGTAATGCTTGGTACAAATCCAAGGGAAACAATTGGTGTGACGATCCACAGGTTCTATTAGTAGATAGATGACGGCTGGTACATTGAGATGACATTGAGATAATCACCACATTAGTAATAGATAAAGTGAGTTGACCTGTAGTCACAGTGCTTGCTTAAGATGGTATTTGTGATGTGTTAGAAGTTAGTTTTGTAAAAGATAGAAAATTGTGAGGGGAGAGAATCAATGATAGTACGGTCATTGTTGATTAATGATTTTTTTGTGTAGAGAGAACAGATATTGTTCTAAGTTAAGAAATTGGTCTGTAGTTAACAGATATACATACGTGGCAGTGAAGTGTTTTGTTTTCTCGGTTATAGAAATAGTCGAATGACTTGTATGAATAGATATGTGTTACATTAATTCGTATAGGAGGCCAATGTTGATGGGTCACTGTACGTAGTTAATTTTAAGGGAGTTATATTTTTTTTGAAAACCTTCTCTTTAGTGAGAAGACAATTGTTTTATTGAGTCTGAGTTTAATACCTCATATATAATATTTTTTTTTGCTTGATTTGGTCCTGTAAAATGATTGTTATTATTTTAGAATAGGATTATTGTGTTCTTAGAATTGTGCATACAAACTACTGGTCCGTAAAAGAGACCAGTAGTATTAGGTAACAATAGATTAGGATGTATGTTGTATTATTTTAATCATCATCACCATCATCATCACCATCATCATCACCATCATCATCATACCTTTAATTGATATGAGGGGAAACATAAATGATGTTATAAAAAAATTTGGGGGGGGGGTATGATATCCTGTTGTGATTTTATTTCGCTGTTTTGTATGTTAAATAGTAGTTAATTAAGTTATGTTTAATTTACAGGGTTTTGTCTAGAATAAAGACAATACATGGGGCTTTAATTAGGACCCTTCGTTCAGAAAATAGTAATAAACTACTGTGGACTAGTAGAGAGACACATCATCTTTGTGAATAATAGTTTCATGGGTATATTATATTGCTGTGATAATCAGCATAATGAGGTTGATATGGTTATGAAGTAGTGGAAACATATACCGGGGATGGTTATGGGAAAGTTTAGAGTTACACTAAAGTCAGCATTGATTGGAAATACATGGATTGGAAGACATATGGGGGAAGAAATGATTAATGAATATAGCAGTGGGGTAAATGAGGGAAAAGTTTTGAACATAGTTTCCATGGGGTCAGAAAAGCCATGATATACACGAGATTGCTGGGAATAAGTGGGTAACATGATTAACCCAGGACAAATAATAAACATGAATTGAATCCATGTTTGATTAGACACTGTGGATAACAGTACAATAGTAAAGGGCTGTAAGTGTGTTAATGAGAAATGAACATTGTGAAGACATAATGACATGGGGTTTTTGAGGGTCCGTGATATATGGACTGAGATAAAGTTAGTTGCAAGCAGTCACACACATGAATTCAGGGGTAGTATATGGTTGCTGTTGATAACGGCATAAATTGATAAGTGGAGGTTTTAGTTAATATGCCCATAATAAATGGACAGTAAGGGGTCGCTGAAATTTTCGGCGAGAGAATTCTGAGTGAGGTATAGAAGAAGATTAGTTATGTGAGGTGATGTGTATAATGTTGGAGGAGGTCTTAAGGGATAATAGACCTTTTTAATTGTGTCCTCGGGATATGTTTTGTGGTTGACATTATAATAAGAGGATGAAGTAAGGTTCAGAGCCATAAAAGTAGTAGTGTCTGTAATATATAGACACTTGGAAGTGAATAATATTTTTGATGGTTGGTATTTGAGGCTGTAGATAGCAGCGTAAACTGTTACCATAATGAGTGGTACGGTAGAAGATATAATTATTTTAGACTTTATTACATAAAGTCTCAAATGACATAGGGGGGTAAAGGAGTGTGTGATTTAGCTGAGTGTGGTTTTTGTCTGGAAGAGTTCTACTTCTTCTTTAAATCTCCGGTGCGCACCGATTCTTTGTTTTTCTATCGTGTGAGAGTGATTTCAGGTTGATTAAAAATGGAGAATTAGTGGGGTTGGTGATGACAATAGGGAGTTGGTATCAGAAGAGTACAGCGTTTGAAATTTTAAGCGGATTGCTTATGAAGAGAAGAAGAAGTATTTAAGAAGACGTGTTATGATGTATTGTATAAAGTTGAGATTTAAATGTTATTAAGGATATGTAAATATGTTATGTTTTTTTTGAAGGGCCAGAAACGGAGAAGAAGTGGGTTGATATATGGCAGGGGAAAGAATTATGAATAGATTGTTTTACTTGAAATAAAGTTAGTTTGGGGGAATATTAGAGGAGTTGTGGGAGGTAAGGAAAAGAGAAGAAATAGAACAGGGGGATTGGGAGGAAAGATTTTTTAAAGGAAAAATTCTTTCTTAAACATAGGGAGGTGTAGCAGAGGGGTAAGTTAGGTGGGCAAACGGCTACAGCACGATTGAGCATCGGGATGGAATGAGAGGAGAGATGCTCAAGTCGTGACGTGGTTTGTTGTCAAAGGGGAGTTTACATCTGGACATCGCCCAAGTAGGCAGGCTATCGACACGGTTGTATTTTACCATGAGACTGTATTGGCCACAACATTTAATAAAGATGATTTAGAACTTCTACCAGACTTCTTAAGCCATTGTTCCATCTTATACTGTTATAGTTTCACTGCCTGAGTGGAAACCTTCATAAACATCATGGGCAAAACCTGCTGCATTGGTCCAGGTTTCTCTTTTGGGACGGTACCATCTCAGGGTGGGTGGGAAAACACCTTGCTTCTTTAGCTGGCTTGATATTTTTCTGGCAATTAACATATAGACACAGATATACAACACACAGACACAGATATACAACACACAGACACAGATATACAACATACAGACACATATATACAACACACATACACAGATATACAACATATAGACACATATATACAACATACAGACACAGAAATACAACATACAGACACAGATATACTACACACATACACAGATATACAACATACAGACACATATATACAACATACAGACACAGAAACGCAACATGCAGACACAGAAATACAACATGCAGACACAGATATACAACACACAGACACAGATATACAACACACAGACACAGATATACAACACACAGACACAGATATACAACACACAGACACAGATATACAACACAATCACAGATATACAACACACAGACACAGATATACAACACACAGACACAGTAATACAACACACAGACACAGATATACAACACACATACACATATATAAACACACAGACACAGATATACAACATACAGACACAGATATACAACACACAGACACAGATATACAAGACACAGACACAGATATAAACACACAGACACAGATATACAACACACAGACACAGATATACAACACACAGACACAGATATACAACACACAGACACAGATATAAACACACAGACACAGATATACAACACACAGACACAGATATACAACACACAGACACAGATATACAACACACAGACACAGATATACAACACACAGACACAGATATACAACACACAGACACAGATATACAACACACAGACACAGATATACAACACACAGACACAGATATACAACGTGCAGACACAGATATGCAACATGCGGACACATATATACAACACACAGACACATATATACAACACACAGACACAGATATATAACACACATATACAGATATACAACACGCAGACACAGATATACAACACACAGACACAGATATACAACATACAGACACATATATACAACATACAGACACAGATATACAACACACATACACAGATATACAACATACAGACACATATATACAACACACAAACACAGATATGCAACATGCGGACACATATATACAACACACAGACACATATATACAACACACAGACACAGATATATAACACACAGATACAGATATACAACATACAGACACAGATATACAACACACAGTCACATATATAAACACGGAAATATTCAACACTGCGGGATCAAGCGCAACGACTGGGGAGACATAATAAACTTGTCTAACGTAATTACAATGTGCAGTCAAGCTGAAAAACATCTGATGGCTGCAGAAATGTAGTTTCTGAGGAAAATGCAAAGAATACCATGGGCAGATAGAAAAACCAATGACCAAGTACTACAAGAGACAAATGAAAATCGTAGATTGATTAGAGAAATTTGACGTAGACAGTCAAAATTGTTTGGACATGTTATGAGAAGAAATGGACTGGAGAACTTAGTGACAGCTGGCAAGATCGAAGGGAACAGACCAAGAGGAAGACCGAGAGGAAAATACCTGGATGGCTTGGCCACATGGCATGGACGAGACAGGAACACTGAGCTGATCCACGACTCTGGTGATCGAGTGAAATGGCGAATCATGACCGCCAACGCTTTCCGGCATGGCACATGATTGATTGATTGAACGTAATTACCGCCGGTCTCTCTGGCCGAGGGGTTACAACACTTTCTCAGTAATCCCGTTTATCACGCAGAGTCTCGTAGCAGGCGAGAGCTGGAGGCGGTTCGACCCCCGCTGGTGACTTGCGGGATAACTGTGCCGGCCGCTCAGAAATCAATGGCAAACTACTGATCTGTAATCTTGCCAAGAAATAACAGACAGCTGAAAAATGCTACTGTTGACAGCGATGTCCTGGAAAGGATATGCGAATTTAAAAAAAAAACGTAATTACCAATGTCTTCCACAACTGCCATTTACTTACGCATCCTTCACATCGTTCGACACACTTCAGATGCACTTCAAGAAAACAGAAACGTGGTTGGGGAAAACCACTGTCATTATTCATTAAAAAAAACAAGCACTTAAAACCCAAGTGAGGATTAGATCAGCACAGTTTGTAGAGAATAGTACAGCAGAGAGGGACCAGAGGATCTGGTCACTACTCAGGATTCAGAGGAAAGGTCTGACGGGCATATAATCAGACTGCTACTGGTACCATTAGTTATTGGGACTCTTCGCTGGCTGTTGCAGATAAGGACGGAACAAATGTGGGGATGTCCCTAGTGCTGTGATGTCAGTTCTTGACTCAACTCATCTCAACCCAATTGGCGTTAACAATAAATGGAGATGAGTTTCACAGGAAGCAGCTTACAACTTGTACAATTCGCTAAGATTACTAGTACAACACAGAAAATGCGAAGTAATATTTTGTATTAGGAAGTAAGTCATCATCATCATCAAGTGCCTTACCAGCTGGCGTAGGCGTTCATGTCTCTCCACATATCTCGGTCTTTGGTGTTCAGCATCAACTCTGCTGATAATATTCCCCCATGCCACCGTCTCAGTCTATCCAGCATCATTTCTCTTGCTCTGCCGTGCCACCCTTCCCCTTGATCTGTCCATTTGTCACGATGTTCTCCAGTGCCTCTCTTCTCATCACATGACCAAAGAAAGCTGTTTGTCTCGTTCTTATTTTTGAATATAACGTTGTAGTTTTATTAGTCCCTTTCAAGCAGTCGTTGTTAATCGCTGTGGCAGTCCAAGGAATTCGCACCATTCGTCTCAAGAATCACAGCTCTGTTGCTTCCAAGATCATCATAATTTGTAAATAAAACGCCTTTTTAGACGCCCTTAGACGTTTTGGTCATAAAGTAATTCTATCTGTATAGACCAACCGGCACTCATTGGGTGACGTGATTAATATCTGTATAGACCTCATTGGGTGATGTGATTAATATCTGTATAGACCAACCGGCACTCATTGGGTGATGTGATTAATATCTGTATAGACCTCATTGGGTGATGTGATTAATATCTGTATAGACCTCATTGGGTGATGTGATTAATATCTGTATAGACCTCATTGGGTGATGTGATTAACATCCAGACGGCCACCTTTATTCCCCAGGGTATGTTCTGGTTCCCACGGTAGGCTGGCTCGACCTGGGAACCAAGATCAGTTTTAAAAAATCTGCCTCGAGGCGTTATCGAACCTATGACCACGGGGCGGCAGGCAAGCGCCCTAGCGGCGCCCACATTTTGCACTGTTTAGTATTAATACCGTTAATGTTATCATGACCTGCTTCATGGCGAAGGGGTTAGGGAAACAGTTCGTAATCCCGCATACCCGCCTTCGAAACCGCTGCGGGCGCTTTGGCAGCAGACGTCCTTGCGTTTGTTTTTTTAAATGAAAGGGTATAAGTGCCGGTCTTTCAGAAAGCAATGGCTAAATTACTAAAAGTAAACTTGCCAAGAGTTCACAACCACACAACAATGCTGGTATTGACCGAGACGTCCTGTAAAGGATATGAAACGAACATTGAACTAATGTTGTCATGGCAACCTTTTCATATATTCTGTTAGAGACGTCGGAGGCCAGAGTGGAGTGGCATTTTGTTTAGATAAGACAACAGCACAAGCTTAAATTGAATATAACCCGGTTAATGATAGAAACCTCACTATCTGGCTTAGAGGCCATCCACAAAAATATAACTCTCATACAGATATATGCACCTACATCAACAGCAGAGGAGGACGAAACTGAAGGTTTTTACAGCACGCTGCAAGACTCATTAGATAAGATTGATCATAATGACATAACAATAATAATGGGAGATTTTAATGCAAAAGTTGGAACAGGAAGAGCTGACAATGAAAGACATGTTTTAGAAAAATTTGGATTGGGAAACGGAAATGATGCAGGTGACAAATTATTTGAATTTTGCATAGAACATGAGTTTACGATTGCCAACACACTTTTTAAACAACACCTAAGAAGACTCTTAACATGGACGTCCCCGGAGAGTACTAACAAAAGCCAGATAGATTATATTTTAATACACAGAAGATGGAGATCAAGCATAACATCGACAAAAACCCTACGAAGTGCAGACCAACAGTGCATGACCATACAGATCATCAGTTATTAGAAGCACATGTGAAAGTAAAACTCAAAAAGCTTACCCGAGGACCAAGGCCACTTCGTTTTGATCTCACAAAAATACCAGTTGCATAAAACAACAACAAAACAAACATTAAATATTTTGTTCACTTGAAACGCCATGAGAGTTTGGAGGTGTATATGCCCGGGAAGAGAGGAAGAGGGAGGCCAAAGAGAAGATGGTTGCAGGATGTGGCGGATGATCTCCAGATGGGTGTATCGGGTGCGGTACATCTTGATTATGATCGAGAAGTTTTCATGAAGGTTGTTATGGGAGCGAGGTTCTGCAAAGGACATGTTACTGAATGAATGAATGAATGAATGAATGAATGAATGAATGAATGCTATCATTCTCCTCTTCTTTCTCTTCTTCTTCCTGTTCGTCTTTCTCTTCTTCTTGCTGCCGTCCATCAGATTTATGTTTCATCGTTTCTCAATTTCATTGAACCGGAAATGGCAATAGGATCCTGGAATTATTAGCATCTCATCGCCAAATTGCTCACCTTTATTCTTCCTGATCAAATGTGGTTTGTTGATGTATGTCGAGTGTATAGAGTGTGTGTTTGTGAATAATTACGTCAAAGCGAGATACATGTTTCATTTTCAGTTTGAGAAATAAGTTATAAATATATGAATGATATAGTATTGATTGCAGTCCACAAGTATTGAGCAGGATAACAACAGTGTGTTCAGAATGATTATATTCTACGTAATGTTGAGAGTTCTAATAATTCTGAGCTCAAGTTTCGGTAAGACTAGGTCTTTATGTGTATGTATGGTGTATGTGTGGTTTATGTGTGGTGTTTGTGTGGTTCATGGGTTGTGTATGTGTGTGTATGTGTGTGTATGCGTGGCGTATGTGTGGTGGATGTGTGGTGTGTGTGTGGTGCATGGGTTGTGTATGTGTGGTGTATGTGTGGTGTACGTGTGGTGTATGTGTGGTTCATGGGTTGAGTATATGTGTGTATATGTGTGGTGTATGTGTGGTGTATGTGTGGTGTATGCGTAGTGTATGTGTGTGTATATGTGTGGTGTATGTGTGGTGTTTGTGTGGTGTGTGTGTGGTATGTGTGATGAATGCGTGGTTTATGAGTTTGTGTATTTGTGTATGTATGTGTGACTTGTGTAGCTGTGCGTCACTTGTTGCACGTCTTTCTTCCTGTGTATTTGTCTGTTTGAATGTCAGTCAGTCTGTTGAATGTCTGTTTGTCTGTCTGTATGTCTTGTCTGTCTGTCTTTCTGTCTGTATGCATGCGTGCATAAGTCTGCTAGTCATTATATCTATCTGTATGCATGCATGCATTTTAGAAATTTAGAAGATATTAGAGAAATTACCTTTGGGATATAACATCAATAACATTAGATATGTGAATGATACAATGCTGATTGCACTCAATGAACGGGATCGTCAACATCTAGTAAATGCGGTTATTGTACACACTGAACAACTAAGAATATAATTAAATCTTAAGAAGGCAGAAATTGTGGTCGTCACTAAGAGGAAAGACATGCCACAATGTAATACATGGGAGAATTGGAGTATTCTTAAACTAGTGAATCGGTACAACTTCCCCGGAACAGTCATAACATTTGAAGAAAGGTGCACTGAAGAGATTAGAACAAGAATCGCTATGACAAAGATAGCCTTTTGCAAGATGGAAAACATACTGACCAACAAAAAGTAAATTGCAACGAGAAAAAGTGTTGAAGATCTAAATAGAACCTGTACTTCTGTATGTATGTGAAGCGTGAAAAATGAGCATACAATCTGAAAAGCATCTCATAACAGTGGAAATGTGGTTTCTGAGGAAATTCAAAGAATACCATGGACAGACATAAAAACCAATGAGCAAGTCCTACAAGAAAAAAAAATATAAATCGTAAACTGATTGGAAAAATGAGACGTAGGAAGTCAAACATTCATGTTTACGTTATGAGAAGAAATACATTAGAGAACTTGGTGACAACTGGTAAGATTGAGGTGAAAAGAACAAGTCAAGATCGAGGGAAAGAGAACAAGGGGACGGCAGAGAAGTAAATATCTGGATGACTTGGCCACATGGCATGGTCGAGAAATGAAGACAGAGCTGAACCACGACTCTGGTGATCTTGTGAGATGGCGAAACATGACCGCTATTGCTTATCGGCATAGTGCATAATGATGATGATTGTGTAAATATGTCTGTCTCTCTGAATATATGTATGTATGTATGAAGGTAGGTAGGTAGGTAGGTAGGCAGGAGGCAGGCCTGCGTGTGTGTGCTTGCATGCATGCATGCGGCGTGAGTGCTTGTCTCGGTGCGTGTCACCGTGAGAGTCTGTCTGTCTGTCTGTCTGTCCGTCCGTCCGTCCGTCCGTCCGTCCGTCCGTCCGCCCACCCACCCGCCCGCCCGCCCGCCCGCCCGCCCGCCCGTCCACCCGCCCGTCCGTCCGTCCGTCCGTCCTCTCTGTCTCTGTCTCTCTGTCTGTCTCTCTGTCTCTCTGTCTCTCTCTCTGCCTGCCTGCCTGCCTGCCTGCCTGCCTGCCTGCCTGCCTGCCTGCCTGCCTGCCTGTCTGTCTGTCTGTCTGTCTGTCTGTCTGTCTGTCTGTCTGTCTGTCTGTCTGTCTGTCTTGTCAGGTTCTTGGTTTACACTAACAATGGCTCGTGTTCTCTAACAGGAGTGAAACAATCATACACAGAGAATGATTGTACTCAAACACACGGCGACATAACTGAAACACTTTAATCACACTTCTCAACGGCATTCATATAATGCTGCGCTCACAATAAGCGACAATGCCATTTACAGATACATACATACAATATACAAGTTCATAAATGCATGGAATAAATCACTCACTCAGTCTCTAAATCAACTCTACAAAGCATACAGGCTTTCTTCAATCAATCATAGAACTATACATAAATACGTGCAACACTCTCATTCATGTCCGTCCAGTCTCGAAGTCCTAGGCCGTCTGAGCTACCAGCGATGGTTCCTCGTTGGCCCTGCTTTCAGTCCTCGTGCGCTTCGTGCATCACGCTGACCACTGGCCATCCACTGCGTAGTAGCTGTTAGTCAAGTTCACGGTCGTACTTGGTCGTCGCCTCCTGGCGATGGCGATGGAGATTCTGACATGTCTGTCTGCCTGCCTGCCTGCCTGCCTGCCTGCCTGCCTGCCCGCCCGCCCGCCCGCCCGCCCGCCCGCCCGTCCGTCCGTCCGCCCGCCCGTCCGTCCGTCCGTCCGTCCGTCCGTCCGTCCGTCCGTCCGTCTGTCTGTCTGTCTGTCTGTCTGTCTGTCTGTCTGTCTGTCTGTCTGTCTGTCTGTCTGTCTGTCTGTCTGTCTGTCTGTCACGTCAAAAGTGTCCCTTTGAAGTTTTAACATTGCTAGGACCAGCTCTTCCATATTAGACTGCTGTGACTAAAATTGTTATTCTACATTCCCCGCTTGTGGCCTAGATCATCTGGTTCTGAATGTTGTCCCACGTTCAACGGATAAAAAACATAAAGCCAGGTAACGACAATTCTTCCCGCCTTATGCGTAATGGGTATAAGGTGCTAGCCCCATACTGTACAGACCAATCGGTATTAATCTTTTAACATATGACACAAGCACCACATATCCAGTTGGGTCAAGGGGTGGAACGGGATCCTTAACTTTCTGTAATTTTTACTTAGCCAATCGGCATTCCTGTAAGTTCCGAAACACAGCTGCGAACGATTTGGAAGCAGACCGCATTGCGTTGGTTTTCATACAATGCTGTGAGTGCCAGTCGTTCAGAAAGTAATAGCAAACTACTGAACGTAAACTTGCCAATAAATCACAAGCAGCCAAAGAATGCTCGGGATTTACTGCTACGCCCCGTAAATTATATACAACTAACTTGTTAACGAGGGAAGCAAAGAATTGTACCACCGTAACTTACCGTGTCTCAATCACCAAAGACAGGAATTCGTGGCCTATATCATTACGCAAGGGTGTAGTCACTTGTGAAGCAAACAGGACTGCCAGATCTGTGGAAAAACAGGGTGGGGAAAAATCCACTGCAGAAGATCCTCCTCCTGGAACGTCAAGCATTATTTGCCCACATTGTCAAAGAACATTTCGAGTCAAAATAGGCCTTACCGGCCATCTTAGAACTCACGGCTCCAAACATTCAACCCCACTGGATGAAATAAATGGTCATCATCATTCTTGATGGAAAACTACAGTGAATCTCCAAACAATGAGCAATCGACGGTAAGGTTTACAAGGACACGATCGCAAGTAACAATATGGACGTTGTTGCGAAAGCTTTCGTCAGCCCACAAACAATAAATATACACCGATACAACTACATGACAAATACTACATCAATATCATCATCATCAAGTGCCAAGTTCTGGCGTAAGTGTTCATGTATCTCCACATATCCTTTTCTTCGGTGTTCTGGATCAACTCTGCTGCTGATATTCCTCCAAGCCACCGTCTCAATATACCTAGCATCATTTCTCTTGGTCGGCTTCTGCCTCTCGTCCCCTCGATCTTTCCAGTCGTCACGATGTTCTCCAATGTCGTTCTTCTCATCACATTAGTAGTCTCTTCGCTGGCTGTTGAACGCGGGACGGAGCATGGATGGTAATGTCCTGAGTGCAGAGATGTCGGTTCTTAACTCAACTTAACTCTTCTCATCCCATGGCCATAGAAATCTGTTTCTCTCTTTTTTATTGTTGTATATAATGTTCTAGTTTCATTAGCCTCTTTCAGATAGTCGTTGTTAGCTACTCTGGCAGTCCAAGGAATTCGCAACATTCGTCTTAGGAACAACATCTCTGTAGCTTCATGTTCTTCGCAATTTGTTCATTTACATTCCAAGATTCGCTGCTATACAGCAAAATAGGTTCTATATAGCACTTCAGCACTCTTTTTCTTATATTCAATTATAGTGACTTATTGCGTAAGATACTTTTCATTTTCTGAAATGCAGCTTTTGCTTGCCCTATTCTGCTCTTAATAACTGTTGTGCACCTTCCGTCTGATGTTATTAATGCCCCTAGGTATTTAAAATTATCTACTTGGTTAAACATTTTCCCTTCTATTTCAATTTCAAATTTTGGTGTCACGTTTTTTCTTTGATAGCACCATCGTTACTGTTTTCTTGATATTCAAGGAGAGTCTTTTACCTGCACTCCCCGTTACAACAATGTCCACCAATTCTTGTAGATCTTTTGCTTTATCCGCCACCAATACTGTGTCATCTGCTTAGCGTATATTGTTTATAGTATAACCGCTGACTAGTATTCCCGGCTTATTTTTGATCTCACTCATTATTACTTCGCTATAGAGGGAGAAGAGATCCGGTGACAAAACGCATCTCTGTCGTACTCCTGGCAGTATTTGTTCATAATTGCCCTCTTTATTTCCCATTTTAATTGCTGCTGCTTGGTTCCAGTAAATATTTTTTTATTATTCTTAGACCTTTCCCATCAATGTTGATATCTTCCAACATTTTAATTAGTTCATCATAATTTACTTTATCAAATTCCTTGGTATAATCTATGAAGCACAAATTAGTGTTCGTAATTTATATATTGCATTGTTTGTACCATTTCCTTCCACAAATCCATACTGTTCATCTCCCATTTCCATTTTATTTTCTTTCTTGTTCTTTTCATTATAATTTTGAGTAAATGCTTATTGACATGATTTACGAGGTTAATTGTACGAATATCTTCGCATTCAATTCCTGCTGGTCTTTTTGGTATAGCTATAAATACACATTTCAGAATATAACTTGGTAAGTATCGGTGCTAAAAATATCATTCAACATTTTGGTTAAAATATCCACTCCAAATTCTCCCAGCACTTCTAATTCTTCTACTGTGATTCCGTCTGATCCAGGTGTTTTTCCTTTCTTCATATGTTTGACAGCGTCAGAGACTTCTTCTTTCAGAATAGGAGGTCATTGTGAATTACTTTCTTATGTTAAAGCTTTCCTTTTCCCATCACATAACTCTCTTATATGCTCATTCCACCTCTTCATTATAGCCTCTTCCACCAATAATATCTTTCCTCTTTCTGATTTGAAACACCCTGTGTTTACTCTTTTTCTTCCTGAGAGCTCACTGATTTGTCCGTGCATATTTTTAAAAAAATCTTTAACACACACACACACACACACGAACGCACGCGCCGACGCACACACACACACACACACACACACACACATATGCCGTCCTCCCTGGCGAAGGTGTTAAGGCGGCTGTTCGTAATCCCATTTATCCACGTACGAAACACAGCATCGCGGGATTCGGCAACGGACCACTTCGGGTTGGTTTATCACGGAAAGGTAGGTGAGCCGCTCGTTCAGAAAGGAATGGAAATCTACTGAACGTAAACTTGTCAAGACATCAACACCAGCTGAAAAATGCTGGTGTTGACTGCAATGTCCTGTAAATAGGATACGCATTTGTGTGTGTGTGTGTGTGTGTGTGTGTGTGTGTGTGTGTGTGTGTGTGTGTTTGTGTGTGTGTGTACTCGCGCCAAAGCTGGACATTTTCGAGTTTGGCTGGTTAAATGAAAAATCACACACATACATACACACACACACACGCACACGCACACGCACTCGTGCACACACATATATGTGCGTATGGATTAGCTTTCCTTATTACCAGTATCCCTCGACATCAGGCGAACCCACTCCGACTTCAGAAGTACTTGTAATTTATGTCTCCAAATCAAGGAAGGGAAGTCAACATTTTAGTCTAAATTACCGGTGAAATGGTTGAACCCTCTACCTCATCATCAACAAACCGGATGTTTTAGAACAACCTCACGTATCCATTCGGCCACGCTGACCTCCAGTCTGTCTTACGATAGTGTGTATGTGTGGTGTGATGGTGGCCTGTGTAATGTGAGTAACAGAACTGTAACATTGTCTCTTCCTCAGCTCAACCAGGAATTGTGCATTTTTACCCCGAGATAAACAATAAGCCAAATACTTGTCCAGAGAAAGACTCCGATGTGAGACTAATTTGCAAAACAAACGGTACCGCCTCAAGAATGATCATCAAAAGAGCACGTGACCAGAATCTGCTCTACAGATCGCCTCGAGCTAGCACGTCTGCGGAATTCCTGATTAAAGACGTGCAATGCGTGGATGTGGGAGTTTATCAATGTATCATAGACAACAGACACACGGAGACTACAGCAGTTGTGCTCTCTGAGTGTATGCCATTCTTTCAGTACTTATAGTGATCTTAATCAATGATCGAATGTGCCGGTATCCAGAGCGAAGGGTTTTACAGACGCGATTCGTAATCCCGTATACCAGGGTTCAAAACACTGCAGTACTGTTTTTTTCGAAAAAGGTTTAGGTGCTGGTCATTCATATAACAATAGCAAACTTCTGAACGTAAAACGTGCCCATGAATCACGAACAGCCAAAATGCTGGGGTTCACTGCTACGTCCTATGAAGGACATGCAACTAAAATATGTATTGTTAATGTTACAATCAACATCTAGTTGCTCAGCGTGTGGCTTATTTGTGCTTCGTCGCTGAATTTTGATTCCTTGTTCTACCTTTGTGCTGTTTTCAAGGATTTTATCTTTAGCGAATGCTTATATTGTTGACTGGCAAAATTACTGACACAACCTGAAAATGAGTTTGCTGTTAACGGTAAAAGTAATCAAATACTTCAGTAGAGATTGCAAGCGGTAGAACTGTATATATACTAGGTTACCAGTTAATGTCGACCAAGAAAAGGCATGTTATAGAGTAGATAGAAACAAGCTGTGGGAAATCCTTAAACAATATGGAGTGAGTACACATCTAACAAACTTATGTAGAAGCTTATACAACAACAGTGAATGCATAGTGAGGGCAACTGGAGGACACTCAGAACCCTTCACCATAAGATCTGGAGTACGACAAGGTTGTGTCCTGTCCCCTCTCTTGTTCATGACATATATAGACAACATATGTAAAGAAACCAGCCAAACAGAGACCGCAAGAATACCGCATGACGAGAACACAGAAGAAGAACCATCTGCAAATCTAACCATTAGAGAACTCCTGTTTGCGGACGACCAGGCACTAATAGCAAAATCAGAAGCTGAATTACAAGACCACATGAATAGTCTAAACGAAATGTGTAGGGAACATAACATGAAAATTAGCACAAGCAAAACAGAGGTAATGACTATAACTAAAGAAGAAAAAACAACAACAATTCACCTAAACGAACATCCCTTGAAACAAGTAAAGAGTTTCAAGTACCTAGGAAGTATAATATCATCAAATGGCAGATCAGAAGACGAGATCGAAAATAGATGCAATAAGGCAAACCAACTCATTGGACAAATGGCACCAATACTAAAGAACAAACATGTATCAATAACTACTAAGAAAGCACTTTACAACACAATCTTCCTACCAACTCTATGCTACCAATGCCAAACCTGGACAATGACAGATAAAGAGAAAAGAAAAATCACAACAATAGAAATGAGATTCCTGAGAAGAATACTCAACGTATCAAGAAGAGATAAGATCAGAAATTAAGAAATCAGGACTAAAGTGGGGGTTATAGCAGCACTAGATTTTATTAGAAAGCAGCAAGTCAAATGGTTTGGATATGCAAGTAGGTTACCATTCAACAGCATACCACAACAAGCAATGATATACAGACCAGATGGAAACAGAGGAAGAGACCGACCACGTAAACGATGGACGGAAGGAATAGCAGAGTCCATGGGAATATCGATACATGAAGCCCATTATCGGGCACTCTCACGATGTTCATACTTCACCTCGACACCGCAAGGTGCAAGAGGAACATGATGAGATGAGATGAGATGAGATGAGATGAGACCAGTTAATGACCAGAAATGACCAGTATAATTCCGCTTGTCTGTTTCCTTCAAATATAATGTTCTAGCAATATTGTTCTGATTTGGGAAACACCCACCACTCAACTATCTACTGAGCCCAGACCGATAATTTAGTACGCCAATGCAGTATAACTAAGCATCACATTCCTTTTCTTACCATTGCAGTTAATGTAAATAACAGGGGAAGTCAACACACGCTGTTCATACTATTAGGGAGTCAGTCTCCGTCAGCAGGCAACAAAGCACCATCCATTCATCATGTGCCATACCGATAAACGTTGGCGGTCATGTTTTACCATCTCACTAGATCACCAGAATCGTGGATCAGCTCCGTGTTCGTGTCTCAACCATGCCATGTGGCCAAGCCATCCAGGTATTTACTTCTCGGTCTTCCCCTTGATCTCTTCCCTCCGATCTTGCCAGTTGTCACCAAGTTATCCAAGTCATTTCTTCTCATAACATGCCCACAAAAGTTTGACTATCTACGTCTAATGTCTCTAATCAATTTACGATCTTCATTTGTTTCTTGAAGGACTTGTTCATTGGTTTTTCTGTCTGTCCATGGTATTCTCTGCATTTTCCTCAGAAACCACATTTCCACAGCCATCAGATGTTTTTCAGCTTGTCTGCTCATTGTCCAAGCTTCACATCCATACAAAACAAAGTACGTGTGTACTGATTGCGTCTGTTGTTTCCATGTGGACCTGTTGGTCTGTTTGATTTTACCATCTCCCTTCCCCATGAAACTAGCGAAAAGTTTACTGAAATGTTGAATTTAAACAAATCTCCCGACCATACCTATGACTGCTTGAACACGTATTCTTGGACAACTGGTGTGGCAATTTCCAAATCAACTTATGACATATTTCCACACAAACATAAGATATATTTCCACACCAACATAAGACAGATCTCCACATCAACATAAGAAGCTTTCCACATCAGTATATGACATATTATATATCCACATCAATATTAGACAGTTATATTTCCACACCAACATAAGACATGTTTCAGCATCAAGATAAGACATATTATATTTCCACATCAAGAAAAGACATATTATATTTCCACATCAAGAAAAGACATAGTATATTTCCACATCAAGAAAAGACATAGTATATTTCCACATCAACATAAGATATAATATATTTCCACATCAACATAAGACACATTATATTTCCACATCAACATAAGACATATTATATTCCACATCAACACAAGACATGTTATAAATATTCTATTGTGCATATATGTCCTTAGTGCTGTCATAACTGACGTCATTGATGAATATTTACAGCGAATCTATAATTAGAATCCCTCGTGGAGGTCATCATTGCCGAATAGGTAAAAGCGCTCGCTTTTCAACATCCGGTGTTCTGATGTCAAGATAGCGGGTTCAACCCCTACAGTTGGACTAAAATGTTGAATTCTTGTCTTTGACTTGGGGACGTAAATTACAAGTACCCCAGAAGTCAGTATGGATTCTCCTGATGACGAGGGTCAATGGTAAAAGAAAAACCTAACGCACATGCATAAATTAGTCCAGTGCAACAGAAACAGTAGCACACGCATGCACTTCGTTTGATTTCAAAGCGAGCGGACGCACACTAAAAGAATCAACTTCCAGTTGAAGCGCATTTGACATTGACCTGGACTCCCTGGTGGACCCAGCCTAACATGGGTCCAGTCCCATAAAGTCCAATGATTCAATGTGTGTAAAACTGGTCCTTTACCTGTGATTGTTTCACTGGACTTAACCGGTTCCCCAACTCATAGCTCCACCCGTTATCTCTTTGACAAGGTCCGCCTCTGCCGTGTCACCAGGAAGGCACCACCATGTCTGTGTATGCTGACGTCAACAAACCTCTAGACATTTCCCTCTGTGTTTTGGTATGTTCGGGCATTTTAAACTATACAAAAATTAATAATGTCATTGTAAGACGACAGGCAGTAGGTTATTACCAGTGGACTTGGGATTATTACGAAAACAAACAAACCTCAGCTTGTTTCAGAAACGTGACTATTGTATTAAATCATCCGAACTTGACAACAGAGGATAATGGGGCTATGAGTGTCCGAGTCTACAGCTCTGCTGGTGTACAGTTTTATTTGGAATACAACATCTCTGTGATACCACGTAAGACATTGTGAGCGTGGTTGTATTAATATCGTTGTGAGTGAGTGAGTGAGTAAGTGAGTGTGTGAGTGAGTAAGTGAGTGTGTGAGTAAGTGAGTGAGTGAATGAGTGAGTGAGTGAGTGAGTCGGTGTGACTGAAAAGGTGAGTGAGTGAGTGAGAAAGAGAGAGTAAGTGAGTGAGTGAGTGAGTGAGTGAAGAGTGAGTTAGTGAGTGAGTGAGTCGTTGGGACTGAAAAAGTGAGTGAGTGAGTGAGTGAGTCGGTGTGACTGAAAAAGTGAGTGAGTGAGTGACTGAGTGAGAGAGTAAGAGAGTGAGTGAGTGAGTGAGTGAGTGAGTCGGTGTGACTGAAAAAGTGAGTGAGTGAGTGAGAGAGTAAGTGAGTGTGTGAGTGAGTGAGTGAGTGAGTGATTGAGTGAGTGAGTGAGTGAGTGAATGAGTGAGTGGGTGAGTCGGTGTGACTGAAAAAGTGAGTGAGTGAGTTAGTGAGTGAATGAAAGAGTTAGCCAGTGACTGAAAAAGTGATTGAGTGAGTGAAAGTGTTAGCCAGTGAGTGAAAAAATGAGTGAGTGAGTGAAATACTTAGCCAGTGAGTGAAAAGGTGAGTGAGTTAGTCAGTGAATGATGGAGTGGGGGAGTAAGTGGATGAGCCATTGAGAGTGCGACTGAGTGAGTGAATGAACTGTGAGGTTTTGTTGGCAGTACCAATAAATATCTGAACCGAAGCAGTCCAGTGTCTAGCACCCTAACCTGTCGACCCGGCGATCATGTGTTCCAATCCACACCAAGGCTGATTTTTAAACTGTCATTGGCATACCGCATGAGCTATCATCACTGCACACCGGACATGTCCACGGGTGCTTACACTTCCTACCTAGAACGTCTGCTAGTATGTAACGGTTGATCACACACCACTCGGTGCTGGCTCATCAGTTCTATGTCTCTTTTGCTAGGCCTTCAAGCCTGGCAACTCTCTGCTAGACCTCAGCGTCTCTCATCCCGCGTGTATCAACAGGAAACGGGGAGGTCAGCAGGGACGAAGGATAAGCGCGCTTGTTTTTAAATAACCGGAGTACTGATACCGAGGTAACGCGTTTCAACCCTTGCATTTGTCAATTGGACTAAAATGTTGACTGATCATTGACTTGGTGACGTAAATTACAAGTACCACCCAAGTCTGAGTGGGTTCGCCTGATGCAGAGGGACACTACTACTAGGGAAAGCCAATTCACAAACACAAATTAGTTCAATTCACTGGAAGTAGTAGCACGGACTTCGTTTGAGTTTAAAACGAGCGAAGGAAAATAGGAGAAGTGAAATAGATCAGCTTTGCTAGAACACGATCACAACTGACAAAAAGGACATTGAGCCTAAACCTTCGTCAGCAGATAAAGAACAAACATACAATCATAGAACTACATGAAAGACACTACATCTGTTGCTTTGTTGTGGACTTGACACATGTGTAGCTCAACTCCTCGTTTACAGTTGGTGGAAATGAATTTCCTCATTCTGAGGAAGATTGTTGTCTAATGTATATTATCTAAGCAGTTGAGCCAAGATATACAAAGGTTATTAAAATGCCTGCTCCTCCCAAGAGCCAAGATATACAAAGGTTATTATAACGCCTGCTCCTCCCATGAGCCAAAATATACAAAGGCTATTAAAACGCCTGCTCCTCCCGTGAGCCAAGATATACAAAGGCTATTAAAACGCCTGCTTCTCTCAAGAGCCTAGATATACAAAGGCTATTAAAACGCCAGCTCCTCCCATGAGCCAAGATATACAAAGGTTATTAAAACGCCTCCCCCTACCATTAGAACCAGCCAGTGCTATTTCCCTTTTATTTTCCTTGACTCGAGTTCTGGCACAAAAATGAAAACAACAGTTCTCTAGTCCTAATGATGTCAATGTAAGAAATTCTTTAAACCTTAAACTTTAGCATTGTGTTTCATTTTTAAGGGTCGCCTTCCGAGATTGAAGAAAACTACGAAAGCAGGGGAGATAATGAAGCCCGGGAAGAGAAAGAAACCCCGGAAGACAAAGAAGCCGTGGAGAAAGATGTCATATTAACGCCACCTTTTATAATAATTATTGCCGGAGCTGTTGTTCTGATCGTTGTGACGATCGTTCTGATGATCATTAGGAAAGGTAAAGTTTCACATTCAATTCTTGGGAGGGGCATCCTTTCTTATCGTGTTCAATAGTACATGGAATTCATTATCATCATGTGCCAAGCCGATAGGTGTGGTCGGTCGTGTTCGTCGTGATGAAGCATGATTGTCTTGGCATCTGTAAATAAGGTAGTTTACTATAGCTTTCCTTTTTAGCAGTGACCATACTGATCGAGGACCACAGCCATTGTTTCCAAAAGAGATCGTCTGTCTGCCGTAGTGAACATGGAGACCATAACCAACAACTATCTCTCGGTTACTGTTGAACTCCATCCACCACCTGCACCCATGGCTTCAAATGACCCTGATCGGGGGGCTAAACGGGTACTCCAAAGCAGGGAATGCTGCGAATGCTGGGATGTCGGTTCCTAAATCAATCAATCAATCAATCAATCAATCAATCAATCCAAACCAGGGGTGTCCCGTAGGCTAGCGGGGGGTAGGAGGCACCTAACTTCTCCTGTGACAGGGGATACCCGTATCTCGTCACCCGGCAAGCAATTGGGGCAGAATAAATGTTTTACTGTACACACACCACACACACACATACACAAATACACACATGCACACACACACACACACACACACACACACACACACACTCACTTACACATACACACATATGCACATGCACACATACACACACATACACAATAAACACACACATATACACACGCATACACACACAGACACATACACACATACAGACACACGTATTCAGCATGGCAGAGAGGGTTAATACGCTCGAGCTTAAACTGCCTGTGCGCCGGCGGCGGGGCAGTAGATTCATTCCACACCGGTCATTTGGTCTTAAATGTTGGTTGACTTCACGTTCAGAAGACAATGACAAACTACTGGACATAAACATGATTACAAAATAAACCTGGAGTTGATTGTAACGTCCTGCAAAAGACTGCAGCATACTACAGATAGGAGATGGTGATAAAGGTAACTGTGGGGCTGGTGAAATGACAGTTAAACGTTTGTTACAGGGGTGTCCATCATGTGGAAAACAAAGAAATGTATTTTGGCATACACAAGCTGCATTTGAGGATAGACTTTCTGGGCATGGCTACGAGCTGGCTGCTGCTATCTTTGGATTAATCATATAGACGTCTGAATGTGAGCGAAGAAGAAGAAGAAGAAGAAGAAGAAGAAGAAGAAGAAGAAGAAGAAGAAGAAGAAGAAGAAGAAGAAGAAAAGAAGAAGAAGAAGAAGAAGAAGAAGAAGAAGAAGAAGAAGAAGAAGAAGAAGAAGAAAGAAAGAAAGAAAGAAAGACAGACAGAAAGAAAGAAAGAAAGAAAGAAAGAAAGAAAGAAAGAAAGAAAGAAAGAAAGAAAGAAAGAAAGAAAGAGAAGGAGACGGAGATGAAGACGAAGACGAAGAAGTTTGCAAGTTTTAAGAAAGTTAATTAGTTAGTTAGTTAGTCGCGGCTTCAACTTCACGGCAACGGGTCGTCCCCATTATGCTCCGTTCCTATGCCAGTGAATATCACACAAAATCCTCCTAACTGCCCTATGTGAACAATGGAATAGACAGGAGTATCGGCTAGCCAACAGCCCGCATAGGTACACTGTGCATAATGCTGCCGCCAGAATGCCAACACAAAAGTCCTCCACGAAAAATACAGTTCATAGTCGATGGACTCGGCAGTCACAAGAAAGACTTCATTGACCCGGGGTTTATCCCATATGGCTCGGTCTCTTTCCGCAGGGCGACCCGCCGAAAGCGCCGCACAAAGCACGAACTCCGTAGCTCCAGCGATGTCTCCCAGGAATCTCCTGAAAAATGCACAAGGAACCGAAAAGTCAAACCAGTCAATTCAGCAACAGCCGGCCACCATCGTTCCGAACATGCAGTTCACGCTACAAACAACCGCGGACAGATTTTATGCGAAATTCACAGCTCACGGTGTAGCGCAACGCACTCA
The DNA here is from genome assembly GCA_014155875.1 of Cepaea nemoralis. Taxonomy (NCBI): domain Eukaryota; kingdom Metazoa; phylum Mollusca; class Gastropoda; order Stylommatophora; family Helicidae; genus Cepaea; species Cepaea nemoralis. The sequence continues at coordinate 341,570 of JACEFZ010022258.1, read as the reverse complement.
CTCAGTAGCAGGGTGACGGAACCATGCACTACCAGTCCAACATTAAGAAACTGCGAATACAAACCATAGTCACAAGCGTAAACACCCCAGAGGCCTTAACAGTTTAAATGCCTATACGCCATGTTGGGGATCGGAAGTCCCAATAGACTGTAGACTAAGTCTTAGCCCAAGCCTCCTTAGTCGCCTCTTAGACATGCATAGAAGGCAACGGTGTTACTATTCTTCGCTTCCCTTATAGACCTCGGCAACACACGGGCGTTTAGGAAAGTAAGTCACTCTAAAAGATTACGCGACGATTCTGTTATTTTGTTTCTTTGTTTCCACAGTGAAAAGACAAACACAAAGAATCAATCAATGCGTCCAGCAAGGAAGAGAAAAGTTCAACAAATGTGTACTGTTTACTTCCATTTCGTAATTAGATGTTTACTTCACCACCAGCACCACCATCAAGTAATGTGTGGGTAATTACACCTTGCCATGAATGTATTTGAGTATTTGCAAACGTAAATGAAAACACCCAATTCACCGTGTAAATACACATGCTTTTGTATTAAAGAAAAAAGTTTAAACATAACATTTGACATGACAACAAGCCACATTGTATGCTTTGTATAAATTAGCATGGCATGAAGACATGTTGTGTGTTATATTTTGATATTATTTGGATTTGGTTACGTTTTTTGGGAACAATTACTTGCATTGCACACAAATATCTCCAGGGGATTTGGCCGACGCTCAGTTCTCCGAGCAAATGTCAGACGGACAGATAATCAGATTCAAACTGGTACCATTAGTACCATTAGTGCCTCTCTTCTCATCACATGACCAGAAAAAAAGCTGTTTGTCTCTTTCTTATTGTTGTATATAATGTTCTAGTTTCATTAGCATCTTTCAGGCAATCGGTGTTAGTTACTCAGGCATCATAAGGAATTCGCAACATTCGTTACGGGAATCACATCTCTGCTATTTGTAAGTTCTTCCTAATTTGTTCATTCACTTTTCCAGATTCACTGCCATAAACTAAAACAGGTTCTATATAGCATTTGAGCACGCTCTATCTTAAATTCAAAAATAGTGACTTATTGCATAAGATACTTTTCATTTTCCGAAATCCAGCTTTTGCTTGCCCTATTCTGCACTTAACGTCCGTTGTGCATCTTCCATCTGATATTATAATTGCCCCTAAGCATGTACATTTATCCACTTGGTTAAGCATTTTCCCTTCTATTGCTATCTCACATTTTAGTGTCATCTTTTTCTTTTATATCACCTTTGTTACTGTTTTCTTGATGTTTAAGGAGAGTCCTTTCTTTGCACTCTCTGTTACAACAATGCCCACAAACTTTTGTAGATCTTTTGCTTTTCCCGTCATCAATACTCTGTCATCTGCTTAGCGTAAATTGTTTATAGTATAATATAATCTCCAAAAATTATCTAATAAACATACTGTCATCAAATGGGAGGTTACTGTTGCTGTTGTTGTTGTTTCTTACCGTAGTGATAACAGATATTCTAGATTTGAACAATAACTATGACTATGTATTTTATTGTTTAAGCTCAAGTATTATTCATTTACTCGCTTCGCATGATATATAACTCTGCAGTATGCACCTGACGAGTTGCAGCAAAATTTACCAGGCAATAAATCGTGGAACATATTATTTGTGGCTTCTGTGTGTAAATCCACTAAAGGAATACACTGTTTTGAGTTGTTGTTATTGTTGCTTCTTTTATTGCCTATGTTGTTATTGTTGATGTTTTTGTTGCTGTTGCTGTTGTAGTGGTTGTAATTGTTGTTGCTGCTGTTGTATTAGTACTTACAGCTGTTGCAGTTGTTATTGTTAATGTTGTTTGTGAATAATCTGGAAAACTGTGAATTCTAACGCTCAAGCCCCATGCACAGACGTCGGGCATATTTGTGCACAGATTCTTCTCACGAACCAGAGCCATTGTACAATCTGTGCGGTGATTGTGTTGCTGAGTTCTCCTTATCCTCCATCCCAGGCTTAGAAGTCAAGACCGGCACTGGAACCTCATATCTCAACCAACATATGTTGATTTGACCAGGTCATGATACAGCTATACAACATACAGATACAGATATACAACACACAAACACAGATATACAACATACAGACACAGATATACAACATACATGCACAGATATACACCAGATATACACCATACAGATATACAACATACAAACCTAGATATACAACATACAGACACAGATATACAACATACATACACATATATACAACATACAGGCACAGATATATAATATACAGACACATATATGCAAAATACTTATACAGATACACAACATACACACACAGATATACAACATACAGACACAGATATACAACATACAGACACATGTATGCAACATACAGAGAAAGATATACAACACACAGACACAGATGCACAACATAAAGACAGATATACAACATACAAACATATATATATATATATATATATATATATATATATATATATATATATATATATATATATATATATATATAACATACAGACACAGATACACAACATACATTGACAGATACACAACTTACAGACACAGATATACAACATACAGATACAGATAAACAGCATACAACAGACACATATATACAACAAGCAGACACAGATATACAACATACAGACATAGATATCAACATACAGACACTGATATACAAAATAAAAACATCGATATGTAAAATACAGATACAGATATACAATTCATAGACACAGAAATACAATACACATACACAGATAAACAACACAGAGACACAAATATACAACACACAGATACAGATAAACAATATACAGACAATGATCCAGAAGTGCTTCCGTCTTCTCCTACAGATCACGCAATGAGAATCTCAGTACACTGCACGAATTCCGTAGTGTTGGCGAAGGTCTAAATATTGTACATACCAGAATCATGCATGCTGTGAATATTCATTTGTGAGTACGTTTTCTCATATTTACATTTTGCCAGCACAGCGGCAAATTTAGTCAACGCTTTTCAATTTGACACCAAGGGATTTGTAAATGGCACACGAGTCCTACAGATATACAACACATAGAAATAGATACACAGCACTCATACGCAGCTATACAGCACGCAGAGACACATATAGAACACAGATATAGATACACAGATCACAGATACAGATATGCAACTCACAGAAACGGATATACAACACAAATAGTTATACAGCACATATTGATATAATGCTCACAGACACAGATTTACAGCACATACAGATATACAGTAAACAGAGACAAAGAACACATAGACAGATATACAGCACATATAGATATACAGCAATCAGAGACAGATATACAGCACACATAGACAGATATGCAGCACATAGAGACAGATATACAGAACACATAGACAGATATGCAGCACATAGAGACAGATATACAGAACACATAGACAGATATGCAGCACATAGAGACAGATATACAGAACACATAGACAGATATGCAGCACATAGAGACAGATATACAGCACATATAGATATACAGCACACATAGACAGATATACAGCACATATAGATATACAGCACACATAGACAGATATACAGCACATATAGATATACAGCAATCAGAGACAGATATGCAGCAAATATAGATATACAGCACACAGAGACAGATATACAGCACATATAGATATACAGCACACAGAGACAGATATACAGCACACAGAGACAGATATACAGCACACAGAGACAGATATACAGCACGTATAGATATACAGCACACAGAGGCAGATATACAGCACATATAGCTATACATCACATATAGATATACAGCACACAGAGACATATATACAGCACATATAGACATATATACAGCACACAGAGACAGATATACAGCTCACAGAGATAGATATACAGCACACAGAGACATATACAGCACATAAAGCTATACAGCCCATATAGACAGATATACAGCACACAGAGACAGATATACAGCACACAGAGACAGATATACTGCATATATAGATATACAGCACACATAGACAGATATACAGCACACAGAGACAGACATACAGCACATATAGATATACAGCATACATAGACAGATATACAGTACATATAGATATACAGCCAAAGAGAATCTACACAGCTAAACACAAATCTAGCCCCAGGATTAATATTATTAACACTCACGATCCTGAAAAGTGCTTTCAATTTCAACAGCAACTTGAAGACGCTTTCACTGATACACCAGAAAATTGTACAGTAAATGAAAAGTGGGGTCAACTTAAGGAAATTCTTTATAAAACTGCCGTAGGGGTTTACGGCACTGTAGATCATAAGAGGCAGGACTGGTTTGCGGCAAATAGCCAGACTCTGCAGCCCTTGATTGAAAAGAAGAAGATAGCTCTCTTAAGAAACAAGGAAAGACCAACGCGTAACACTCTGAGTGAGCTAAGGCAAGCTAGGAAGAATGTGCAAAAGGCTGCCAGGCAATGTGCAAATGATTATTGGATCAAGTTATGTGAGTCCATTCAAATCGCAAGTGATAAGGGAAACATCAGAAGCATGTATGAGAGAATAAAGAAAGCCTGTGGTCCAATGATCAAAAGAAGTGCATCATTGAAAACCTTGACTGGAGAAATCATAACTGATAAGAAACAACAGATGGGCAGATGGGTAGAACACTATTTTGAGCTTTACTCAAGTGAGACCAAACTAGCGGATGATGCCCTTAAGGCCATACAGGCTCTACCAACTCTTGACCACCTGGACACACTTCCCACTATAACATAAGTTAAGTGTGCTATAAATGAACTTGCATCTGGCAAGGCTCCAGGTAAGGGTGGGATTCCAATAGAGGTTATCAGGAGTGGGCAAGACACACTCACTCTACAGATCCACCAGCTAATAGAGCTATGCTGGCGAGAAGGACAAGTCCCACAGGATTTCAAAGATTCAAGCATCATAACACTGTACAAGAACAAGGGCGATCAGAGCGACTGCAACAACTATAGAAGTATCTCACTTCTGTGTATTGTTGGGAAAGTATTTGCCAGAATTGTTCTGCGCAGACTTCAAGTCCTAGGAGATCAAGTCTACCCCGAATCACAGTGTGGCTTTCGACAGAACCGGTCTACCATTGATATGATATTCTCATTGCGACAAATGCAAGAAAAATGCCGTGAACAGAATCAACCACTGTTTATTGCCTTCATCGACCTCACAAAGGCATTTGATTTGGTCAGTCGTGAGGGTCTGTTCAAGGCACTAAAGAAGATTGGCTGCCCACCAACTCTTCTGTCCATTGTGGAATCGTTCCACACAGGCATGAAGGGTATAATCAAGTTTGATGATGCAACTTCTGAAGAGTTTGAAATCAAGAGTGGAGTTAAGCAAGGTTGTGTACTAGCTCCCACCCTCTTTGGAATATCCTTTTCACTTCTACTGAAATATGCCTTTCGTGATCAGGATGGTGGTATATACATTCACTCACGCTCAGATGGCGGCCTCTACAATGCTCAGAGATTGAAGGCCAAGACCAAAATTAGAAAGCTACTGATCAGAGAGTTGCTTTTCGCAGATGATGCTGCAGTTACGACACACTCTGAGGAAGAATTACAATGTCTACTATCTGCATTCTCCAATGCTTGTTCTGAATTTGGTTTAACAATTAGCAAAAATAAGACACAGATTATGTCACAAGGTGCACTTGGGGTACCATCAATCTAGAGATGGTAGACCATTTTACATATCTAGGATCAGTGGTAAATAGCAAATTATCCCTAGATCAGGAAATCAACATCCGGATTGGTAAGGCAGCAACAACAATGAACAGGTTAAGAAAAAGAGTCTGGGAGAACAGGAAGCTTACTGCCAAAACAAAAGTCCTTGTCTATCAAGCCTGTGTCCTTAGTACTCTTCTTTATGGCAGTGAAACCTGGACAACTTACTCACACCAAGAGAAACGTTTAAACAGCTTTCATAAGCGGTGTCTGCGAAGAATTCTTGGTATTAAGTGGCAAGACAAAATCACAAATACTGAAGTATTGGAAAGATCAGGTTGTGTGACGGTTTATTCCATGCAACAGTCTCGTAGACTTAGATGGGATAGGACATTTTAGGAGGATCGATGATGGTAGAATACCAAAGGACATCTTTTTTGGTGAATTACAGATGGGTAAGAGATCTCAGGGTCGGCCTCTGCTACGATACAAAGATGTGTGTAAGCGGGACATGATTGATACAGGCATTGATAATGCACATTGGGAGCAAGTCGACGCTGAACGTGTTGCATGGAGGGCAAACATCAGAAATGGAATAAAGACAAAGGAGAAAGTTATTGCAGATAAGTCACACATCGAGCGTGTGAGACGTAAGATGGTGCATGATGGTGGAAATGACCACGTGTTCACATGCACCCACTGTGAACGAACATTTATAGCGCGAATTGGCCTTATCAGTCATATTCGCTACTGTCATGCGTGAAAGTTATTCTGCCTTTTTGAAGCACAAACTATCGTCTGTCAAGACGGCAAGGTGCCAATGGAAAAAATATACAGCACACAGAGACAGATATACAGCACTTATAGACAGATATACAGCACATACAGACAGATATACAGCACATATAGACATATATACAGGACACAGAGGCAGATATACAGCACACATAGACAGATATACAGCACATATAGATACACACATACAGATGTTGATACTGATCACAAACCAGTCATAATAAAAAAGATTTCTCCACACAGGAAAATAAGAAACAAAAAGGTAACAACACATGTCATCAATTATAGAAAGCTGCAACAAAATACGGTTAAAGACTAATTCAATCAAGAAATCAAAAACCTACATAAGAACATCCCTGATGACCACTCAAGTAGATAAGGAATGGACATGTTTCAAGGCTGCCATGCTCGACACATTAGAAAATAAATGTGGAACAAAGAAAATAGGACAGGACAAAAGATTAAGAACAGCCTGGTGGAACAACGAAGTTAAAGATAGCATATCCAAAAAAGAAGGTAGCATTCAAATAGTGGATCACAACTAAATCTGAACAGGACTATAGTACTTATAGAATAGCACGACGTAATGCCAAACGAACAATTAGAGCATCCAGAGATGAATCCTGGAGAATATACGGTGAACAGATGGCGACCCTTAGCAAAGACTGCCCAAGAGAATTTTATAAATGTGTCACCACAATGAGAAACAGAGATGCATGCTACAACCCAAACACCATCATAAACAGCAAAAGAGGTACACCAATATTTAATCCGCAACAAAGACTAGCAAGGTGGGTAGAATACTTTCAAGAACTACTAAACCCCACACATAACATGGAAAACCTCACTTTTGTGCCTAAATGCCAGGGACAGGAAGAACCAAATTTTATACCTGCAGAAGTCAAAGCAGTTATACAGAAAAGTCCTAAAAACAAATCACCAGGTCCAGATGGAATAACCACAGAAGCTATTCAGGCCTGTGGGGAAACAGGAGTTAAATGGCTAACAAGACTTTTTAATATAGCATGGGAAGAAAGAAAAGTCCCAGATGATTGGCAACAGGCAATAATAGTACCAATATGGGAAAAGAAAGGCAATATGAGAGAGTGCGAAACATACAGAGGTATATCACTCCTGAGCCACATAGGGAAAATGTATGCAAAACTATAGGAACAATGAGCTAAACCAATAGTTGAACAACAGTTAAGCAAAGCACAATTTCGTTTTTGGAAAGGTAAAAGTTGCACTGATGCATTATTTACACTTAGACAAATATGTGAAAAAACTATCGAATATAGTGACCAGCAGAATATTGTGTTTGTAGATCAGGAAAAGGCTTTCGATAGAGTAGACAGATACAAATTATGGACCATCCTTGAAGACTATGGGATACAAGGGCAACTGCTAGAAAACATCATAGCCATGTACCACTCGAGCCGAAGTGCAGTAAGAACACAAGAAGGTATATCAGATATGTTCACAGTCAATACAGGAGTGAGGCAGGGATGTGTGCTCTCTCCCCTGCTATTCAATATCTACATGGACAGAATTTCCAAAGAAGCAAGTCTCGACAGAACAGATTCAGAAAATTTAGAACTCTTTACTCCAGATGAAACAACTGACCCACAGGGAATAAATGAACTTCTATTTGCAGACGATCAGTGCCTGTTTTACAGCGATGAGGGCAGACTACAAAATCATATTACTAATCTGAGTTCAACCTGCAGCAGATACAATATGAGTATAAACACAGCCAAAACCGAAGTAATGCAAGTTAGCAGATCGCCAGGCCCACTAAGTATACAGATAAATAACACAACTCTGAAACAAGTTAAAGAATTCAAATATCTTGGAAGTATGATCACAGAAGATGGCAGATTAGACAGAGAAATTGAAATCAGATGTCAAAAAGCTAGTGCACTTACATATCAACTATCACCCTTACTGAAACATCCAAACATACAACGACAGATAATAAACAGCATATTCACACCAACCCTATGCTACCAATCTCAAACCTGGACTTTATCCAAATTACACCTTCTGCAAAAATCAACACCTGCGAAATGAGATTCCTGAGGAGAGCTGCCAACTTAACAATCCGAGACCGAGTAAGAAATGCTACTATCAGACAGACTGTGGGATCAACACCTTGTGCCACATTTATTGAAAGACACAAGATCAAATGGTTTGGCCATGTCGTTAGAATGCAACATCAGCAACTACCATCACTGGCCTTACATCAAAGATCATCTGCGACGAGACCACGAGGACGTCCAAGAAGAAAATGGATTGACGACATCAGAGACATTGTACAACCACACGGAATGACACTATCCAGTGCCGCCCACCGGGCGCTGGAACGCAAATTATTCCTCCCCACGACGCTTGACGGCAGAAGTGGAAGATGATGATGATGATAAATGATAGTTACACAGAACATATAGACAGATATACAGCATATATAGATATACAGCACACAGAGACAGATATACAGCACATATGAACAGATATACAGCATACACAGACAGATATACAGCACATATAGATATACAGCACACAGAGGCAGATATACAGCACACATAGACAGATATATAGCACACATAGACAGATTTACAGCACATATAGATATACAGCACGTATATACAGATATACAGCGTATATACATATACGCTCACAGTGACAGGTATACATCGCATATAGACAGATATACAGCACATATAGATATACAGCACACAGAGACAGATATACAGCACACATTGACAGATATACAGCACACAGAGGCAGATGTACAGCACATATAGACAGATATGCAGCACATAGAGACAGATATACAGCACACGGATGGGGTATACAGCGCATATAAATATACAGCATACAGAGACAAATATACAACAGACATACACAATTACACAGCAGAAACGTATACAAAGTGGTGCGCGCGAGCAAACACACAAGCACACACACACACACACACACACACACACACACGCGCGCGCGATTTCTTAGTTTATTTAAAACCAATATCTAATAAAATGTCTCATCATCATCGTTAGTATCATCAATATCATCATTATTATTATCATCATCTAGTGCCACCTGGGCATTGACGGTTGGTAATAACGGATCTCCAGCAGGTACAGCCTCGTATGTCAAGTTCTGGCTTGTCATGGCAGTAAAGTGGTAGGACATAGTCCTGTCGCAGCGATTCCCCCACAACAGTAAATAAACCACACAGAGATTAACGCAACAGATTATAGGGTAATCAAATACTGCTATTATAATCAAAATGCATCATCATCACCATGCGTCCTGCCAGCTGGCATAGGCGTTTATGTCTCTTCACATATCTCGGTGTTCTGGATCAACTCTGATGATGATATTCCTCCATGCCACCGTCTCAGTCCATCCAGCATCATTTCTCTTGGTCTACCTCTGCCTCGCTTCCCGGTGATCTTTCCAGTTGTCACAGTGTTCTCCAATGCCTCTCTTCTTATCACATGACAAAGAAAGTTGTTTGTCTCTTTCTTATATTGCTATATATAATGTTCTAGTTTAATTAGCCTCTTTCAGTAAGTCGTTAGTTATTATGGCAGTCCAAGGACTTCGCGACATTCATCACAGGAACCACATCTCTGTTGCTTTTTTGTTCTTCCTAATTTCTTCATTCACATTCCAAGATTTACTGTCATACAGCAAAACAGGTTCTATATAGGGCAGCATTCTTTTTCTTACATTCAAAGATAGTGACTTATTGCGTAAGATACTTTTCATTTTCCGAAATGGAGCTTTTGCTTGCCCTATTCTGCTCTTATTCTCCGTTCTGCATCTTCCATCTGATAATACAATAGTCCCTAAGTATTTACATTTATCCACTTGGTTAAGCATTTTCATTTTGGTGTCATCTTTTTCTTTGATATCACCTTTGTAAATGTTTTCTTTAAATTTAAGGAGAGGCCTTTCTTTGCGTTCTCTGCTAAATAATGCCTACCAACTGTTGTAGATCTTTTACATTTCCCGTAATCAATGCTGTGCCATATGCGTAGCTTAAATTGTTTGTAGTATAATCTCCAAAAATTACCTAATAAGAATACAGTCATCAAATAGGAGGTTGTTGTTGCTGTTTTTTTTTCTTTACCGTGGGGATAACATATGTTCCAGATTCGAACAATACCTATGACTGTGTATTTTAATTGTTTCAGCTTAATTATTATTAATTTACTCACTTCCTATGATATATAATTCTACAGCAGATGAAGGGAAAACAAGATATGCAGCAAACTATGCCAGGCAATAAATCGTGCAACATTTTGTTTGTGGCTTCTGTGTTTAAATTCCCCAAAGGAATACATTGTTTTGAGTTGTTGTTGTTGCTTTTGTAGTTGTCAATACTGCTGTTGCTGTTGTTCTTGTTGTAGTTATTGTTATTGTTATAATTGTTCTTGTTATTGTTACTGTTGTTGTTGTTATCACTGTTGTTTCTGAATACTATTGGAAGACTATGAGTTCCAACTCTCAAGCCCTATGCACAGGCGTCCGCGTCGCTCGAGTCCAGGAAAGGCTAGCATCTGTCGGAGTGGCCTTGGGGTAGAGATTCTCCTCACGAAACAGAGTCATTGTACAATCTGTGCGGTGATTGTGGTACAGACATCTCCTTCTCCTCCATCCCAGGCTTAGACTTCAAGACCAGAACTGGAACTCCATATCTGCGAGGAAACAAATGTTGGTTTAACCAGATCATGATACAGATATGATATTGCAAGTCAGGTCTTAGTCAGATATGACTGAGCTACCGTATGACAGTAGACGGTACTACCTGCTTTCTGTCAGCGCTGAATGTTGGGCGGCGCTTACCAAACCCGACACCCCACATTGTGCCAACGACTTCGGGCGGAAGAGCGCAATTGGGAGGGTACTAGCCTTATCCTGGTGCGAGGAAATGCAACCCAAAGACAAAATAAGTCATGGCAGGGCAGACCAGGCCCTAAGCCTTGGTTGGCAGCTGGTCTAGGATCGAAGCTCCGACAGGCGGACAGTTAGAGCATTGCTTTGCTGATCCGGCAGCTTCTGCAGCTTGTCTTGGTCCAGATTATAGGTGTCAACTTTCCTCTGGAGTGAACTAGGCAGGCCGAGAGAGGGATCATGCTGCATGGGCAACACATGGTTTCTTTATTTTAGCCCAGGCTTTGTGCTATGGAGAGGCAATAACTCCATCCCTGGTCTTAACCGGTCTCGGAATCAAAGCGAGAGGCAACTGTTACGGGTTATAAGTCCTTGTCAGTTGGCGTAGACATGGGGCGCCACGCGTTGCCTCTGACGGTGGGAGACACCTACAGGTGTCACTGATCAGCTACCGCCCGCCTCAAGCTGGGCAGCCCCCAGCCAATTGGGTGCTGATCCGCCACAGCCTGCCTGCTTCAATGGGTGCTTGGGGCTAGGACAAAATCTGAATCGCAGGCTGTAAAACCAATGCACCAGGTACTAATAAAAAGAATAGAAACCTCAAGCTACGGCTTGCAACCTGGAACGTGAGAACCATGTGTCTAGGATTTTCCACTGACTTGACAAATATTGACGATGTGAGAAAAACGGCTATGATTGATGCTGAACTCGATCGTCTTAACATTAATATTGCTGGCCTGCAGGAGATTCGCCTCGCTGAGGAAGGGTCACTCAGGGAAAACAATTACACCTTTTTTTGGAAGGGAAGAGGGCAGGCAGAAAAAAGGCAACATGGTGTGGGCTTTGCAGTGAAGAATTCGCTACTGGGAATGATTGATATCCCAGCTGGAGGTAATGAAAGATTATTATCACTGCGCTTGGCAACCTCCTGTGGATTTGCCACCATTCTCACTGCATATGCACCGACACTCGCTTCCTCTGATGATGTGAAGGATATGTTCTATGAGCAGCTAGACTCTGCGATCAAGGCAGTTCCAAAATCCGACTACATTTATATGCTCGGTGATTTCAATGCTCGTGTGGGCAAGGACTCGAGTTCATGGCCAGTGTGCCTTGGAAAATACAACATCGGTCGCATGAATGATAATGGGCAAAGGCTGCTGGAGCATTGCACTAGAAATGACCTATGTATTACAAACTCCTTTTTTAAAACAAAAGAGATGCATAAGGTCACATGGAAACATCCAAGATCCGGCCATTGGCATCAGCTGGACTTCATTATCACACGGAGACAACATCTGAACCATACATCATTAACTCGAAGTTACCACAGTGCTGACTGTGATACAGATCATTCTTTGGTTGTTGCAAGGGTTAGACTGAGACCAAAGAGAATCTACACAGCTAAACACAAGTCTAGCCCCAGGATTAATATTACTAACACTCACGATCCTGAAAAGTGCTTTCAGTTTCAACAGCAACTTGAAGACGCTTTCAATGATACATCAGAAAATTGTATAGTAAATGATAAATGGAGTAAACTTAAGGAAACTATTTATAAAACAGCGGTAGGGGTTTACGGCACTGTGGATCATAAGAGGCAGGACTGGTTTGCGGCAAACAGCCAGATACTGCAGCCCTTGATTGATAAAAAGAAGATAGCTCTCTTAAGAAATAAAGAAAGACCAACACGTAACACTCTGAGTGAGCTGAAGCAAGCAAGGAAGGATGTACAAAAGGCTGCCAGGCAGTGTGCGAATGACTATTGGATCAAGTTATGTGAGTCCATTCAAATCGCAAGTGATAAGGGAAACATCAGAAGCATGTATGAAGGGATAAAGAAAGCCTGTGGTCCACTGATCAAAAGAAGTGCACCGCTGAAAACCTTGACTGGAGAAATCATCACTGATAAGAAACAGCAGATGGATAGATGGGTCGAGCACTATTTAGAGCTTTACTCAAGTGAGACCAAGCTAGCGGATGATGCCCTCAACGCCATAGAGGCCCTGCCAACTCTTGACCACCTGGACACACTTCCCACTATAACAGAAGTTAAGTGTGCTATAAATGAGCTTGCATCTGGCAAGGCTCCAGGTAAGGATGGGATTCCAATAGAGGTGATCAGGAGTGGGCAAGACACACTCGCTCTACAGATCCACCAGCTAATAGAGCTATGCTGGCGAGAAGGACAAGTCCCACAGGATTTCAAAGATTCAAACATCATAACGCTGTACAAGAACAAGGGAGATCGGAGCGACTGTAACAACTATAGGGGTATCTCACTTCTGTGTGTTGTTGGGAAAGTATTTGCCAGAATTGTCCTGCACAGACTTCAAGTCCTGGGAGATCAAGTCTACCCCGAATCACAGTGTGGCTTCCGTCAGAACCGGTCTACCATTGATATGATATTCTCATTGCGACAGATGCAAGAAAAATGCCGGGAACAAAATCAGCCACTGTTTATTGCCTTCATCGACCTCACAAAGGCATTCGATTTGGTCAGTCGTGAGGGTCTGTTCAAAGCACTAAAGAAGATTGGCTGCCCACCAACTCTTCTGTCCATTGTGGAATCGTTCCACACAGGCATGAAGGGTATAATCAAGTTTGATGGCTCAACTTCAGAAGAGTTTGAAATCAAGAGTGGAGTTAAGCAAGGCTGTGTGCTAGCCCCCACCCTCTTTGGGATATACTTTTCACTTCTACTGAAATATGCCTTTCGTGATCAGGATGATGGTATATACATTCACTCACGCTCAGATGGTGGCCTCTATAATGCTCAGAGATTGAAGGCCAAGACCAAAATTAGCAGGGTACTAATCAGAGAGTTGCTTTTTGCGGATGATGCTGCGATTACGACCCACTCTGAGGAAGAATTACAACATCTACTATCTGCATTCTCCAATGCTTGTTCTGAATTTGGTTTAACAATTAACAAAAAGAAGACACAGATTATGTCACAAGGTGCACATGGTGTACCATCAATCTTTATTGACGACGCCGAACTGGAGATAGTAGACCATTTTACATATCTAGGATCAGAGGTAAATAGCAAATTATCCCTCGCTCAGGAAATCAACATCAGGATTGGCAAGGCAGCAACAACAATGAACATGTTAGCAAAAAGAGTCTGGGAGAACAGGAAGCTTACTGCCAAAACAAAAGTCCTCGTCTACCAAGCCTGTGTCCTTAGTACTCTTCTTTATGGCAGTGAAACCTGGACAACTTACTCACGCCAAGAGAAACGTTTAAACAGCTTTCATATGCGGTGTCTGCGAAGAATACTTGGTATTAAGTGGCAAGACAAAATCACAAATACTGAAGTATTGGAAAGATCAGGTTGTGTGACGGTGTATTCCATGCTCAGTCTTCGTAGACTTAGATGGATAGGACACGTTAGGAGGATGGATGATGGTAGAATACCAAAGGACATCTTTTTTGGTGAATTACAGACGGGTAGGAGATCTCAGGGTCGGCCTCTACTACGATACAAAAATGTGTGTAAGCGGGACATGATTGATACAGGCATTGATAATGCACATTGGGAGCACGTCGCCGCTGAACGTGTTGCATGTAGGGCAACTATCAGAAACGGAATAAAGACAAAGGAGAAAATGATTGCAGATAAAGCACACACAGAGCGTGAGAGACGTAAGATGGTGCAAAATGGTGGAAATGACCATGTTTTCACATGCACCTACTGTGGGCAAACATTTGCAGCAAGAATTGGCCTTACCAGCCACACTCGCCACCGCAATGGATCGTAGTTATTAAGCCTTTTTAAAGCACAATGTACCAAACTATCGTCTGTCAAGACGGAAAGGTGCCAATGAAATGATACAGATATACAACATCCATCCATCCATCATGTCCCATGCCAGTAAGCGTGGGCGGTCATGTTCTGCCATCTCACTCGATCACCAGAGTCGTGGATCAGTTCCGTGTTTCTGTCTCGACCATGCCACAAGGCCAAGCCATCCAGGTACTTGCTTCTAGGTCTTCCCCTTCGTCTGTTCCCCTCGATCTTACCATTTGTCACCAAATTCTCCAAATCATTTCTTCTCATAACATGCCCCAAAAATTGTGACTGTCTACGTCTAATGTCTCTAATCAGTTTACGATCTTCATTTGTTTCTTGAAGGACTTGTTCATTGGTCTTTCTGGCTGTCCATATATATACAACATACAGACACATATATACAACATACAGATATACAACATACAGATACAGATATACAACATTCAGATACAGATATACAATGTACCGACACAGTTATAAACATACAGGCACATACAACATACAGATATACAACACACAGATATAGATATACAACAAACAGATATACAACACACAGACACAAATATACAACATATAGATATACAACACACAGACACCGATATACAACACACAGACACAAATATACAACATATAGATACAGATATACAACATTCAGATACAGATATACAATGTACCGACACAGTTATAAACATACAGGCACATACAACATACAGATATACAACACACAGATATAGATATACAACAAACAGATATACAACACACATACACAAATATACAACATATAGATATACAACACACAGACAGATATAAAACACGAAGACACAAATATACAAACACAGATACATATATACAACACAAAGATACATTAAGATATACAACACAAAGACACATTAAGATATACAACACACAGACACAGTAAGATATACAACACACAGACACAGTAAGATATACAACACACAGACACAGTAAGATATACAACACACAGACACAGATATACAACACACAGACACAGATATACAATACACAGACACAGTAAGATATACAACACACAGACACAGTAAGATATACAACACACAGACACAGTAAGATATACAACACACAGACACAGATATACAACACACAGACACAGTAAGATATACAACACACAGACACAGTAAGATATACAACACACAGACACAGTAAGATATACAACACACAGACACAGATATACAACACACAGACACAGATATACAACACACAGACACAGATATACAACACACAGACACAGTAAGATATACAACACACAGACACAGTAAGATATACAACACACAGACACAGATATACAACACACAGACACAGATATACAACACACAGACACAGTAAGATATACAACACACAGACACAGTAAGATATACAACACACAGACACAGATATACAACACACAGACACAGATATACAACACAAAGACACAGTTTGTCCATCAAGAATGATGATGACCATTCATTTCATCCAGTGGGGTTGAAAGTATGGAGCCGTGAGTTCTAAGGTGGCTGGTATAAGGTCTATTTTGGCTCGAAATGTTCTTTGACAATGTAGACAAAGAATTGCTTGACGCGCCAGGAGGAGGATTTCCTGCAGTGGTTTTTCTGTCCAGCCTTTTCTTCACAGCTCTTGCCGTCCTGGTTGCTTCACTAGTGACTGCACCCTTGCGTAATGATGTACGCCACGAATTTTGGTCTCTGGCTGCAGTCTCCCAGGTGTCAAAATGAATTCCAAAAGCCTTCAGTGAGATTTTCAGAGTGTCTTTAAAGCGCTTCCTCTGGCCGACTTACGAGCGTTTACCACAACGCAGTTCGCAGGCTTATTCCACTTATGTCCCATACATTCTTGTACAGTGCTGCCAAGATAGGTGAATTTCAGACAACAGATATACAACATACAGATATACAACATATAGACACAGATATACAACACGCGTAGACACAGATATACAACACGCAGACACAGATATACAACATACAGGCACAGATATACAACACCCAGATAAAGATATACAATATACAGATACAGGCATAAAACTCCTCCTAACACTTCTTCCTCCTCCTCCACTTCTTCCTCCTCCCCCACTGATTCCTCCTCCTCCACTTCTTCCTCCTCCTCCACTTCTTCCTCCTTCTCCACTTCTTCCTCCTCCTCCACTTCTTATTCCTCCTCCACTTCTTCCTCCTTCTCCACTTCTTCCTCCTCCTCCACTTCTTCCTCCTCCTCCACTTCTTCCTCCTTCTCCACTTCTTCCTCCTCCTCCACTTCTTATTCCTCCTCCACTTCTTCCTCCTCCTCCATTGCTTCCTCCTCCCCCCACTTTTTCCTCCTCCTCCTCCACTTATTCCTCCTCCACTGCTTCCTCCTCCTCCACTCCCCCCCCCCCCACTTCTTCCTCCTCCTCCACTTTTTATTCCTCCTCCACTGCTTCCTTTTCCTCCACTGCTTCCTCTTCCTCCACTTCTTTCTCCTCCTCCACTTCTTCTTCCTTCTCCACTTCTTCCTCTTCCTCCACTTCTTATTCCTCCTCCACTTCTTCCTCCTCCTCCACTGCTTCCTCCTCCTCCACTTCTTCCTCCTCCTCCACTTCTTCCTAATTCTCCACCTTCTCCAGCTCTTCCTCTTCCTCCATGTCTTCCTCCTTCTCCACGTCTTCCTCCTCCTCCACTTCTTCCTCTTCCTCCTCCTCCACTTCTTCCTCCTCTTCCTTCTCCTCCTCCTCTTCCACTTCTTCCTCCTCCTCCACCACCTCCACCTCTTCCTCCACCGCATCCTCCTCCACCACCTCTTCCTCCTCCTCCTTCACCTCTTCCTCCTCCTTCAATTCTTGCTCTTCCTCCGCCTCCACTTCATCCTCTTCCTTCTCCTCCACTTCTTCCACTTCCTCCTTCTCCTCCTCCACTTATTCTTCTTCCTCTTCCGCTACTTCTTCCCCTTCCTCCTCCTTCTCTTCTTCCTCTTCCTTCTCCTCCACTTCTTCATCTTCCTCCTCCTCCACTTCTTCTCTTCTTCCTCCTCCTCTTCCTCTTCCACTGCCGCCTCCTCCTCCTCCTCCTCTTTCTACTTCTTCTTCTTCTTCTTCTTCTTCTTCTTCTTCTTCTTCTTCTTCTTCTTCTTCTTCTTCTTTTCCCTTTCCTCGTCGCCTTTCTTCCCCAGACAATTCCAAACATTATCTGGTACTAACTTTTATTTTTATTTATTTATTTATTATTATTATTATGCTTTCACTCGTTTTGAACTCAAGCTTAGTCCATAGACATGCCACTACTTCTAGTGCACAGGACTGATTTGTGCATGTTGATTATCTTTCCCTATTACCAGTGTCCTTCGCCATCAGGCGAATCCATTCCGACTTCTGAGGTACTTGTAATCTATGTCCCTACCTCAACGATAATTCAACATTTTAGTGTAGGAGTTGAACCCGCTACCTCGACATCAGCACACCGGAAGTTTAAGAGCGAGCACGTTTATCCATGCATTGCATTTTCTATCTAGTTGGACAGCAGACAAGACAATCCGGCTGCTGTTGAGGCTGAAGTACAAGCGTTGATTTTCGAGAATTCGCTAGACGGTGACGCGGTCATCTACACAGATGGGTCGGTCGTACGACATGTGAGAAGTTCATGGGCCTTCACGGCTCGGACCGGAGGGAGAATTGTGAAGGAGGACTCTGGTGCTTTTGTTGAGACCACAAGTAGCCTGACTATGGAAGTCATGGCAGTAAGTAATGCAATAGCATGGTTCGAGACTCAGACATTCACTAGGGTATGTTTCCTTAGCGACTCAATGAGCATGCTCAAGAGGATAGAGGTGAGGTGGATCCGAAGAGAATGGTTGCTG
>JACEFZ010022258.1:92500-320000 GCA_014155875.1 Cepaea nemoralis | reverse complement strand
TCTTCCCGCCTTCATGCGTACTGGGTATCAGGTGTTAGCCCCATATTGAACAGACCAATCGCACCATATATCCATTTATGTCAATGGTGGAACGAAGGATAATATGTTGCCAAATGTGACCTCCTATTTAACAAGAGGGACGATATATCGTCATACTAAGATCATCGAGTTATTTGTTTTGTTTCGTGATACCTTCCACAATTTCAATGCTCAGTGAACGGATATTGACATTATAGTGCTTGCCCGTTTGGTTGTGCGCCATGTTCTGTTCAAACCTACTTATTGTTTGGGACTGAAATAGTTAACTTACTTTAATTTTTACTGAGCCAGTCGACATTCCCGCCCGCATTTTTGTGAGCTCCTCAAGGGAAGCTTCGAAAGATGCGAGGCGAACGATCTGGCAGCAGACCGCCTTGTTTTGGTTTTCATACAATGGTATGAATGCCGGTTGTTTAGAGAGATATGGCAAATTACTGGACGTAAACTTGCCAAGAAATTACAAGCAGCCAAAAATGCTAGGATTGACTGCGACGTCCTATAAATGATGTGCAACTGACTTGTTGACGAGGGAAGCAAAGAATAGTAACACGTGTGGTGTGATGGCGACCTGTTTAATGTGAATTACAGAACTGTAACATTGTCTCTTCCTCAGCTCAACCAGGAATTGTGTATTTTCACCCCGAGGTAAACAATGAGCCAAAGAACTGTCCAGTGAAAGACTCCGATGTGATATTAATTTGCAACACAAATGGTACCGCCTCAAGAATGATCATCAAAAGGGCACGTGACCAGAAGCTACTCTACACATCGCCTCGAGCTAGCACGTCTGCGGAATTCCTGATTAAAGACGTGCAATGTGTGGATATGGGAGTTTACCAGTGTATCATTGACAACAGATACACGGAGACTACAGCAGTTGTGCTCCCTGAGTGTATGTCATGGTTTCTGTCCTTATGGTGATCTTAATGGTCGAATGTACTGTTAATGTTATGATGGGCATCAGGTAGCTCAGCATGTGGCTTGGTTTTAAAGGTTTTTATTCATGCTTCGTCAATGAATTATGATTCCTTTTTCGACCTCTTGCTGTTTTCAAGATTTTGCCTTTCCCTATTGTATATGTTGTTGCCTGGCAAAATTACTGACAAAATCTATAAGTGATTTTGCTATTACCGGTAAAAGCAATCAAATACTGCTGTAGTGTTTTCAAACGATAGAACTGCATATATACTGTATATTTAATGAGCAGACTTTACCAGTATAATTTCTCTTGTCTGTTTCATTCAAAAATAATATCCTGGCAGAATGGTTCTGATTTGCAAAACATCCACCTTCAACCTTCTACGGAGCCCAGGCCGCTATTTGAGTGTGCCAATGCATTATGCACTAAGCCACCACTTTCCTATTGTTGCCACTGCAAATAATATAAATAAAAAGGAAGTCATCATACGCTGTCCATACTTGTAGGTAGTCAGTCTGTTAGCAGGCAACAAAGAATGTGCTGTGATAGCATCTGTTGTTTCTTTGTGGACCTCTGAGGTCATACCTTTTTTCTGTCTGATTGTATCATGAACCTTCCCTGTGAAACTAGCAAAAAGCGATTTGCTTGATTAATTTGAGTATGTTATTTGCATTTCAGATCAGAGTGTTCAGTTTGTTTTGTCTATATAGTCGGGTGCGCACATTCCAAGCTCCGATGGTTAAATGAATATGGTTTGCTTTCTTTGCTTTACCTGTTTTTAATTTAGTTGTAAGTCGACCGCAGTTATAGGGTACCCACCACCAGCGGATAGCTGGTTAGGTAATGATGGAGCTGCCACTGTTTAGGGTACCCTTTCTAGCCTCTTCTTCATGCTATGAAGGTGAGCAGTGCTTTCCTATAGAGGGCTGCCGAATCCAACTGCTGCTCTAGTCAGTAGAAGACGACCATATGGCCTGAGCCGCCTGTGTGTAGGTCTGCGACTACGGCTGACAGCGTACCCACGCCTGTCGCTTCGCCGCTCGCCATCGCCAAGGGGTTGAAGGTGATATATGACGTTGGATGAAGAATGACCTGAGCGATAAATTGGATTAAAGTGTGGAAGAATTGCGCAATTCGTCGACGTCACTCTCTCGCCTGAGTCCATCTGAGTCCAGTGGCAAGACAAGTCAAGACGACTGGAGATGAATGCAGGTGTGTAGATGACCGGCGCACTCTACGTGCCATGTCGTGCTCATTATGTTCCACATTTCCACATCGCTTTGCAGGTAAACGCCGTTTAGCCCGTTGAATCATCAATGATTTCTTTACGCAGTCTGCCGAATCCTGTCTTCACCTGCTGCGTAGACAAACCCTAGTTAACTGATTGCTTTGACGCCGAATCGGTTACCCTCACCTGGTTTTGCCGCTCTGACACAGCCGTTGTCGGGGGAAGGGTGGGTGGGGTTGGGGGAGGGGTGGTCGCTGTCGCATGATGATAGCTACTAGTAGCCACAGGTGTGAGCTGGATGTCAGGCTTGGCCCAGTGGGAAATGGGCCCTGAGGAGGGCGTGACAGTCATCCTTACCACAGGTACTACCAATGCCTGTCATCCCAGACACCCCCCCCCCACCAAGTATCTAACTGGGCGTACATAATGATATAATTATATGCTAAATCTCATCATTTATGCTTAGTTGGTTACTGGGTTATTGATTTTTATACGGGGGGTAAACATTTGTGAACACACTATAGAAGTAGTAGCACGAGCGAACACACACACACACAAAAACTCCCTATTGAGGAGAATGTTACATTGACCTGGACTTCCTGGTCAACCCATCCTAAGATGGGTCCAGCACCATATATCCAACGCCCCAAGGTGTGTAAACATGGTCCGTGAATATTTCACTGGCCTTAAAAGTTCCCCAGTTCATAGTTGCACCTGTTATCTCTTTGACAAGGTCCGCCTCTGCCGTGTCATCAGGAAGGCACCACCATGTCTGTGTATGCTGACGTCAACAAACCTCTAGACATTTCCCTCTGTGTTTTGGTGTGTTCGGGCATTTTAAACTATATTAGAATTAACACTGTGTATGTAAGACGAAAGGCATCAGTTTATTATGAGTGGACTTGGGATTATTACGAAAACAAAGAAACCGCAGCTTGTTTCAGAAACGTGACTATTGTATTCAAACATGAGAACTGGACAGCAGAGGATTATGGGGGAATGAGTGTCCGAGTCTACAGCTGGGCTGGTGAAACATTTTATTTGGATTACAACATCTCTGTGATACCTCCAGGTAAGAAACTGTCAGCCTGGTTGTATTAGTATTGTTGTGAGTGAGTGAGATAGTGAGTGAGTGAGTTAATGTATGAGGGAGTGAGTTAATGAGTGAGTGAGTTAATGTGTGAGTGCGTAAGTGAGTGAATGACTGAGTAGGTGTATGAATTAGCCAGTGAGAGAAGGAGTGAGTGAGTATGTGAGTTAGCCAGTAGGTGAAGGAGGGGCGAGTAAGTGGGTGAGCAGGTGAGCGTGTGATTGAGTGAGTGAATGATTTTTGAGGTTGTTTCCAGTACCAATAAATGTGTGAGATGTGGTAGTCCAGTGTCTAACACGCTATCCTGTCGACACGGCGATCATGTGTTCCAATCCAGACTGAGGCGGATCTTTAATCTGTGGTCTTACCATATGAGCTTTCATCGTTGCACACCAGACATTCCACCGGACATGTCCACAGGTGCTTGGACTTCCTTCTCAGAACGTCTACGAGTGTGTAATGGCTGATCACACAGTACTCAGTGCTGGCTCGTCAGTTTTCTGGTCTCTTTTAAAAGGCATTCAAAAACTGACGAGCTAGGAGCTGGCACTGACGAACGGAAAAGCAGAAAGAAACGGACACAAAGGAGAACCCGCCGGCCAAATCCCCAGCTACATTTTGCGAAATCGTATAGTCCGCCAACACTGACAAGGAAGAAAAGAGAAACTAAACCCGCACACTAAACCACCACAATTATAACCAGCGCTACTACAGCAGGTTGAACTAGGTGGGAAGTTTTATTTTTGGTTTGAAATCGGATTGGAACTTTCTGTTTGACTCCAGTCTCTCTCTCTCACTCACTCTCTCACACACACACTCTCTCTCTCACTCGCTCTCACTATTTCTCTCACTCTCTCTCACTCTCTCTCACTCTTTCACTCTCTCTCTCACTCTCTCACTCTCTCTCTCTCACTCTCTCACTCTCTCTCACTCTCTCTCAATCTCTCACTCTCTCTCTCACTCTCTCTCACTCTCGCTCACTCTCTCTCACTCTCACTCTCACTCTCTCTCACACTCTCTTTCACTCTCTCTCTCACTCTCTTTCACTCTAACTCTCTCTCTCATTCTCTCTCTCTCATTCTCTCTCTCTCCCTCTCACCCCCATCCTGCGTGTATCTGTAGAAAACGAGGAGGTCAGCAGGGCCGAATGGATAAGAGCTCTCGTTGTTCAAACATCCGGTGTGCTGATACCGAGGTAGCGGGTTCAACCCTTACACTGGTCAGTTGGATTAAAATGTTAACTTTTCGTCCTTGACTTTGTGACTATATTACAAGTACCTCCGAAGTCGGAGTGGGTACGCTTTCTTGGCCAGGGACACTGGTAATAGGGAAAGCCAATCCACAGCAAAAATCAGTCCAGTGCACTGGATGTAGTAACACGTGTGCGGACTTCGCTGGAGTTCAAAGCGAGCGAGGGAAAAACAAAACTTGACTGGAACACGATCCTAATTGACAAAAAGAACATTGCGGCTAACGCCTTTGTCAGCACACAAGAACAAACATAGAATGAAACGACTACATGGCAAACACAACAAAGGGTTACTAATCAGTTTCCTTGTTGTGGTCTTGACACAAGTGTAGCTCAACGCCTCGTGTGCAGTTGGTGGAAATGAGCACTCCCATTCTGAGGAAGACTGTTGTCTTATGTGTGTCATCTAAGCAGTTGAACAAAGATATGGATTTATGACGGCTACTCGTCCCATTGCCGGTCTCTCTGGCTGAGGGGTTACATCACTTTCTCCGTAATCCCGTTTATCCACCCAGGGTCTCGCAGCGAGGCGAGAATTGGAAGCGGTTCGACCCGCGCTCGTGACTTGCGGGATAATGAGCCGGCCGCTCAGAAATCAATGGCAAACTACTGAGCGTAATCTTGCCAAGAAATCAACATACAGCTGAAAGATGCTGATGTTGACAGCGATGTCCTGTAAAGGATATGCAAAAACATTACTCGTCCCATAGATCGACCCTTCACAATAGCTGCAGAACTAGCCACAGCTTCTGCCCTTTTATTTTCCTTTTCTCGAGCCTGGCACAAGAATTCAAGCAGCAGTTCTACTTGTTTTAATGATTTCAATGTAAGAAACTCTTTAAACCGTAAACTCCAGCATTGTATGTTTCATTTTTAAGCGTCGCCTTTGGAGATTGAAGAAGACGAAACCAAGGGAAATAATAAAGTCCTGGACGAGAAAGAAACCCAGGAAGACAAAGAAGCCCTGGAAGACATAGAAGCCTTGGAAAAATCTGTCATAATCATGTCGCCTTTTCTAATAATTATTTCCGGAGCTATTGTGATGATCGTTGTGATGATCAGTTAGGAAAGGTAAAGTTTCACATTCACTTCTTGGCAGGGGCATCTTCTCTTATCGTATTCAGTAGTACATGCAATATACTATCATCATGTGCCATGCCGATACTTGAGGAAGGTCGTGCTTCGCCGTGACAAAACATGATTGTCTAGGCATCTGTAAAGAAGGTAGTTTGAGCTATAGCCTACGATGGGTGACGTTGTGATACTCTAGTATGATAATTTGGTCGCTTCTAGCGTTAACCGCGTGGTCTAGTGGTTACACGCCCGTTTCACAAACCAGTGATCCGGATTTCGATCCCGGGTCCAGTCAGGGATATGCACTACTGACGAGCTCAAATGAGAGCGAACCTCGAGTCTAATGCTTCCAGTCTGATGTGGACAAGGCCTTAGGTCGTGCCAGAATACGATCAGCGTTGCCGGTAGCGGGTTGTGCTCAGTCTTTAAACCTCAAATCCCGAAACAACAAAATAAATAAAGAAGCAGCAGCAGCAGAAAAGAGCCGCAAAAACGATACCAAGCGCAGACTGCTACAGTGACCTTAGATTAATCATAAGCAATCTACACTAAGAAACACAAAAGTTGATCTACGGGAACTGAAGAGTGGGGAGATGAAAGATAAATTCAACGTAGAGGTAAAGAACAGATTTGATGCATTGCCCGATACGGAAATATCTTCTTCTTCGTCTGCGTTTATGCGGAGTTTTTTCTTCCGGATGTGATTGCGTTGTACCTTTTTACAGCAGAGCTGCGTTCTTGCGCCGTTAGACCGACACATCCGACTTCTGCGGGCATTTGTTGACCGGGTTAAATACGGAAATATTATTTCAAGATGTCAGCGACCAGTTGGAAATAGCAAAGAAATCAGTCAACCACGCAGCATAAACAATCATCACAAAAATAAAGATGACGGGACGCAAGAAATGGATGATGGACGACATCATAAAACTCATGGAAATAAGAAGAAATAATAAAAATAACCATGAAAAATATGAAGAGATTCACAGGAAAATTAGGAAACTATGCAAATAGGCGAAAGAAGCATAGCTTGAGGAATATTGCAGGGAAATTGAAAGCCAACACAACACACGGAATACCAAATTAATGCACAAAAGAATTAATGACGTCACTAACAAAAGAACACACACATTAACGGGTTGCCTAAAAACCAAAGATGACAACATCATAATAGGAAAAGATCAGATTTTACATGCGCGGTCAGATTATGTGGAAGACATGCTTATGCTTATGATGATAAAAGAGAAAAACAGTGTGATATTCGGAACAATAATGACGGACCTTCAATTTTAAAGATGGAAGTTCAGAATTCTCTTAACCATATGAAAACTGACAAGACACCGGGTCCAGATAACATCACAACAGAAATGATTAATGTCATAAAAGAATATGGAATAGACCAGGCTACCAGACTGCTGAATGCACTATATGATACTGGAGATATACGTCCTGAATTGAGTAATTCTATATTTATTGCAATCCCGAAGAAATCAGGAGCCTTGGAATGTGATCAACTAGTATAATAAACCACATCACGAAGATTTTGCTGAGAACTTTCATGCAAAGGGTTAGGAAGAAAATAAACCCGAAATAGGAGAACAATGTGAGTTTGTAGAAGGCAAGGGTACAGTAAATGCCGTATATATGCCGAGAACAGTATTTGGACGTTCTATTGAAGTAAACAAAGACCTACACCTTTATTTTTGTTTAACTACACAAAGGCTTTCGATAAAGTAAGACATGTCAACATGATGAAGATGCTTGCAGATCTACAAAGTGATGGGAAAGACCTTAGACTTGAAATATATATATATATATATATATATATATATATATATATATATATATATATATATATATATATATGTCTCCAGACGTCGTCATTCGCACTGCGAGCGCTAGCAAGTCAAGTCGCATTATTCTGTCAAGAAGCCTGATTCGCGGGAAAAATGCCACGAGGAAAATCCAACAAGAAACACGCTGTTGCCAAGATGAGCAGCGTGGGAGCCGACAACAAGAAGAAGAACGTTGAGAGCCCACCTGCTAGCTGCATCAAAGAGCCTGATACGACAGCTATAACTGAAGCTACTACGAGGGAGAAGATTGACAGCCCAAGACAGTCAAGAATCAAGACAGCAGAGAAGAAAGAGGAGAAAGACACCAGAGTCGGAAACACCGACTCAAAAACAGTCCGATGGGTTATCAAGCGGATTCCTGTGGAGCTGACAGATGAAGAAATCCTGAAGCAGCTACGTGAAGACAATCTTCACATCCGATTCTTGAAGGCGGAGCGGCTTTTCACCTACTCCAAGATACCTACAACCTTGGCAGTAGTGACGTCGGAATGCAGAGAGATGCCGCCCACAGTAGCATTCAACAAGAGAATGCAGCAACCAGAGAGATTCATACCAAGAATCACGCAATGTTCCAGATGTCAAAAGGCCGGCCACAGTAGAGCTACGTGTTACAGTAAGACGGAAATCTGCCGATACTGTGCCGATCACCACGCTTTCAAGGAATGTCCGCTGGCCAAGCTGGACACGGACTTCCGAGCACCCAACAACAAAAGAAAGTGCGCCAACTGCCTGGGCAAGCATGGCGCAAGATACTTGGGCTGTCCGTACCTACAGAGACAGAGAGACGTCTTAAAAATCGCCATCATCACAAAGACTCCATTCAAGGAAGCAATGCAGAGGGGCGAGACAGCCACGGGTATAGCACAAACCGAAAGAGATCAACTTCAAAAGCAGATCGACGAGTTAAAGAAACAAGTCAAGCTATCGCAAACAACGGCACCAACTAGCGACAATGAGAAACTACTTGCCGAAATAAAGGAGATCCAGCAAGACATCAAACAAGAGGTGGAGAATATGAGGCAGATGGTAAAGATAAATGAAGAGATTCTGCGAGACATCAAATCGGCCAGAGAAATTCTAACAATCGAAAGGGAACCAACCCAAAGCAAATCAGCACAAGAAACAAAAAAACACACAGAGAAACCGCAAGAAGACATCCAACAAGAGGACGAGCCGGATCCGCTGGACACAGCCAGCAACCCACCCACGACAATATCGCGTCAGACAGTTGAAGCAAACCAAGACGAGCGCCCTGTAGAAGACACGGAGCGGCCCCGGGGGAGGACTTTGGAAGAGCTACGAGAGTTCCTAAGGAAGGAGCAAATCAGAGACCAGGAATTCGAAAGGTGCTGGATTGAAAGAGAAAAGAAGAAACCAAAAAAACTCAGGCGACCGGTAGAATGGCCACAAAAAATCATAGAAAGAAATACCGATTACCATTACTACATAAAAGATGGAGAGAAAGTACCATGGCTGACCGCGGAGGAAAGAAAGATATGGCCGCAGCTAAAACTCGAAGATGACAAAAAGTTCAAGAAGGAAAATAGAAACGTCGAAAAGCTCCTACACAAAATACACAACGAAGGAGACTAAATGACCTAATAAAAAGTCCTTATAAGGACTGCAGCCAGTAAAGCCAGACGAACCAGGAGCCTACACCACCTAAGAAAACCACAACAACAGAAGAGCACAAAGGAAAGCCGCCGACCGATCCCCCAGCTGGAGTGGGGTTACGTAAAGTCCTTATAAGGACTGCAGCCAGACGAGCCAGGAGCCTACACCAACAAAGAAAACCATAACAACAGAAGAGCACAAAGGATAGCCGCCGACCACTGCTGACGTCACAGACACAAACGCTACATAACCAGTCCGAGATAGGACTCACAAGACAAGAATTAGGGTGAATAAACCCACAAAAACCACGATCCTCAATTATAACCACAGCTGATGAAGCAGGTTAGACGAGGACGAATTTGTAATTTTTGTTTTTGAAATTTGGAATTGGAATTGGAATTGGAATGTCTCCAGATCGTTTTTCCCTGTACTGTGAAATTATTTTCAGAAATGTACAAGATGTGAAAGGAATCATCATTTGAGGAAGAAACATCAATAACATTAGATATGAGGATGATACTGTATTGATTGCAGACAATGAACAGGACCTGTAACAATTAGTAGACACGGTTGTTGTACACAGTGAACAACTAGGGTTAGAATACAATTGAAAAAGGCACAGATTATGGTCGTAACTAGGACGAAGGAAATACCACAATGTAATATACAAGTAAAAGGGAATATTCTTAAACAAGTTAATCGGTACAATTATCTCGGAACAATCATAACATCTGATGGGAGATGTCTTGAAGAGATTAGAACAAGAATCGCCATGACAAAGGTAGCCTTTTGCAAGATAGAAAACATACTGACCAATAAAAATACATCATCTGCAAAGAGAAAAGGGTGTTGAGATCCTACAGAAAACCTGTGCTTTTGTACGAATGTGAAGAGTGGACGATGAGCAAACAGGCTGATAAACATCTGATGGCTGTGGAACTGTGGTTTCTGGGACAAATGCAAAAAATACCATGGACAGACAGAAAAAGCAATGAACAAGTCCTCCAAGAAACACATGAAAATCTTAAGCTGATTAGAGAAATTAGACATTGACAGTCAACATTTTTTGGTCACGTAATGAGAAGAAATAGTTTGAAGAACTTGGTGGCGACTGGCAAGATCGAGGGGAAGAGAACAAGGGGAGGGCAGAGAATTAAATACCTGGATGGCTTGGCCACGTGACATGGTCGAGACAGGAACACTAATAAGCTGATCCACGACTCTGGTGATCCAGTGAGATGGCGAAACTTTACTGCCCACGCTTATCGGCATGGCACATGATGATGATGATGAACTAAGTATAGTTCATTGGAACAACCAGAATAACAAACATTAGTCCTAGAGTTCTAGGAGTATGACATTTCTTGTGGCAACATGCAGTGTGCAGTTTGAACATTTAACAAATCAGCTAACATACACATACATGTCTTTCCATTTAAGTGTAACTGGAGAGTTTTACAAGTTGATCTGATAAAACAAATAAAACAAACAAATCTATGCAAAAAGGACTCAGCATTAAAGAAGATTGGTTTTCAGACCAAATAAATAGAGAAGCATAAAATAGTTTGGCTATCTACAAAGACATGAATGTCTGGAAAAGATCATTATGGAAGTGGAGAAGACTAAGCCTCTTGTAGATGGATTTAGGGTGATAGATAATTTATACACATGACAGCAATAAAGGTAGGTCGTCCCGCTTATGATAAAGAGAAACTTTGAAAGACTGCAATGGGGGAACAGTTATGTACAGAACATGCCACTAGATGATGGTGATTTTTTTGAAAATAAACACTTGTAAAAATAAATGTCAACTATACGTGGCAACTTAGTGAAGCAAACATATAAAGTCAAAGAGGAAAACATGAAAACTCAGTGAGACAAGCATGAAATCTCAGTAAGGCAAACACGAAAACTCAAAGAGCCAACTTCAAAACTCGGTGAGGCAGAACATTTCAGCGCCAAAGATGGGGAAAGCCTCATGTCCTCTGAGTGTTAAAGTATTCAAAAAATTGGAGCAGAAAATAGATGTGATCTATTGTTTGTTATATTCTCACAGATTATATGCCTTGTTTATTATATTCTCACATATTATATCTCTTGTTTGTTATATTCTCACAGATTATATCCCTTGTTTGTTATATTCTCACAGATTATATCCCTTGTTTGGGCGTCAGCATGGCCGAATGGATAAGAACGCTAGTTCTTAAACATCCGGTGTGCTGAGATAGCGGGTCCAACCCTTATAACGAACAGTTGGACTAAAATGTTTCCGTCTCGTCCGTGACCTGGAACGTAAATTACAAGTATCTCAGAAGTCGGAGTGGGTTCTTATGACGACGAGGGACACTGTTAATAAGGAAAGTTAAACCACACACACGCTACAAGTCCTACAAGAAACAAATGAAAACCGTAAACTGATTACAGAAATTAAAAGTAGACAGTTGCAAGTTTTGGCCACGTTATCAGAAGAAATAAAATGGAGAACTTGCTGATAACTGGCAAGATTGAGGAGAAGAGAACAGGGGAAAGGCAGAGAAGTGAATACCTGGATGGTTTGTAGGTCGAAACAAGAACACCGAGCTGATCGATGACTCTGGTGTTAGCGTGAGATGGCGAAACATGACAGTTTACTTTTATCGTCATTGCACATGATGATGATGAATCCACACGCAAAAATCAGTCTATTACAGTAGAATAAATAGCACATGTGTAGATTACGCTTGAGTTCTAAGCGAGGGAATGCAAAAACAAAAACAAACGCAAATATTCCTTGTCTAAAGTAGTATGTGTATTTCGCAGTTAAAGTTTAGAGAGTAATGCTGTTTTATTATGTTCTTATTATCTTCTAAGCTATCATCTTGACAGTAAAGGGTACTAACTTTCACATGCACACATCTCCAGAGCTACAAAAGTTTCACGGATTTCCGGTGTTGACAATTGTCGGAAGTGGTGATGCCGCCGCCAAGTTAAATGTACTTATTACTGGCTCGCAGCCCCAAATAGTCAGAAATTGAATTGGGGCGAAATCTATATGACTGAAATAAAGATCATGCCAATAAATATCCAAGCGTACAGACCAAAGTGGCTCGTTAAATTAGCTGGGCTTGATATTCTCAAAGGAGTGGGAAAAGCCAAAGTTAGATGACTAGGTTTACATCTCCGAAAGGATTACTAGCCAAGGCAGATTATCCCCTCCGACTGCTTTCCCCTCCCTGGTACTTAAGTAATCCCACAAACACGTAGGCACAATTGGAAAATAACAGATAACTATGAGTTTACAACGAACTACATATTCTTTAATTTCTATCAATCAGTTAACATATGATGGTTTACTAGATGATGATGGTGAAACTCGATGTAATACAACAATCATGTAAGTAAAATGATGAAAATAAAATACATAACTCTAAGGTTACTTGTATCCTATCTGGATCGGTGGCCAGGGTACAAGTGAGATCCGCGAACAGTAGGGTTCTGCTTAGGTCTCGTAAACATCCACTCTCCAGTGGAAACAGCTCGCCGGTCTTCTGAACACCTGCCAGTCCTGGCGCTACCGGGTCGTCCCTAGTTCTTGGGATCTATAGGCCTACTAAGGCGCTCTTGTTGAGAGCTTGGAAGAGATAATCAAGAATGTGTATTATCTAGTCCTACATCAGTACAATCCAAGGTAAAACATACAATATATCACCCCCATATACACACTCACAATGACAAGTCTGGTCGTGTCTCTCTTCCAGCTTTACTGCATTCACTCTCCCCTTTCTACCTCTATATCTCTGTCCTACGGTCTAGTCTGAGAAGGACTTTTCCAGTCTTACACACCTTTAATTATTACAAGTCTTTCCATCTCTTATAATCTCCCGTCATGAGGAATGAAATGTCCTAAGTTAATGTCACTAATTCCAAACCGAGTTCCTCACAGTGAATACCGTATGACAAATTGCATCTAAAACATCAAATACCATAAAGTAAGCACATTCAAAATAGGCATATAATGATATTCACCATAATAGCATAATGCATGGGTTAGTAACAATATTGTATACATACAAAATGAGACATACAATCATTAAAAGACATTAAGGAGCATAGTCCTAGCATTATGTGTTCCTCCTAGTGAGATACAAATAAATATATCCAACATATACATAAACATTAGGCATACGAAGATATTTCTACAATAGTCGCATGAATGCAAAAAATGTAGTAAAACAATTATCTACCACAACTGAGAAACTAATAGCTTCCATAGATATGAAAGACATCTGATAATACCAAATAAAAGTCTGCCGAATGCCTGTCCAGGGTATAACAAAAATGATGCTTAAAAACATGAGCATAAACTTGCCTCGCAAAAAGAAAAACCATTTTAACATCTAAACTAAATAATGGCTAAACGTTAATTTAAACTTGCCCTCAACGAATGCAGCAGTCTTTGCCCATGATGTCTATGAAGGTTTCCACTCAGGCACTGAAACCGTTGCTGCAGCGATTGATCTTGAGGACGCATACAACAGAGTACCACTGGATTTTTTAATGTTTCAGCTTTTTGAACTAAACGTAAGTCCATTCCTCCTTAGTTGGATCGCTGCAGCCTTCTTCCAACGGAAAGTAGTTTTTAGATGTGGCAGTTGGACTTCGGAACCAACAACAATATATCCTGGCCTACCACAGGGATCACCATTATCTCCGGTACTGTTCAACGCCTACACAGTGAGAATCACCAGTGAGCAGATCACTGGACCTGGCAGGACATTGTCATATGCCGATGATGTTTTAGTGTATCGTCAGGGTAAGGATAGAGAGGAGGTTGCTGGGGAACTACAAACCGAACTCAATCGCATAAGTACTTGGTGTGATGAAGCTGGGGCAATGGTCAACCCAACAAAGGCAACAGTGACTTGGTTCTCGTTGAATAATCATATTGTCAACAATCCAACACCAACTGTAATTCTGTGTTCAGAGACGGTGGAAAGAACGCAAGCAATGAATTACCTGGGGATACGGTTTGATCGAAGCCTTGTTTATAATGTGCACATAGACCAGGTGATAACAAAGGCCAAGCGGGGTTTGGCAGCGATGCGGGTGATGGCGGCAGCAAACTGTGAGCAGCGCCATCTATGTCTTCTGTACGAGGGGCTGGTCATGTCTGTTTTGGAGTATGCAATGGCAATCTTGACTCTCAGCCATAAGCAGATAGAAAGGATGGAAAGGATACAGAATGAAGCTATGCGCATTATTCTTGGATGTACAAGAGATACAGCATGCAGGGCGATGCGCTACCTTCTTGATTTTCCAACCATTGAAGAGAGAATACAAGTTTGCAGGGCACGCGCCTACCTCAGAATTAACGCAAACACACAACATCCACTGCATAGTGAAATTAGGAAGGTGAAGGGCAGCAGGTTAAAAAGAGGACGGTCGTGGATGGGTCAAGCCGAAGACATTCTTCAACAGGTGTGTTCACTTGAGGACTTAGAACCTGGCGAGGAGTGGGTGCAAGTGCCAACAGACTTCTGCACATCCTTTTCAGTTTGCATCCAACTAGATAGAAAATGCAGACAAGAAAATCCGGCTGCTGTTGAGGCTGAAGTACAAGCGTTGATTTTCGAGAATTCGCTAGACGGTGACGCGATCATCTACACAGATGGGTCGGTCGTCCGACATATGCATAGCATGATAGTCTTACTTGTTAGTAAGCGTGACATCATAATACAATTATACAGACACGTGAGAAAATAGTAGCTTTCACTGAAAGTAACCAGAGTCAGACATCGACTAAACATCCGTACATACATCTAAAAGACTTGAATAGTTACTAAGAATTAACATTCCTAGAAGATCCTAGACAACATGAGGATCAGATTTATGAAATGTATACATATAAAAAGTCACTTTATATTACCTGATTCAAAGCTAGGCACATCTACTGAGACTGACAAGTCCTGTATACTTATACCCACGGTATCTAGAATCCTACACCCGAAGCTCTTAGCACGAGGTGTTAAAAATCCGGGGTGTTTCTGGACTCTGGCGCAAATTCCAAATCACACCGTCTACGGTGCAGACTAAATTATCTCCCAGCATGTCCGTCATAAATTCTTTCTGAACGACTGGTCATCACACCTGTGACCATGGGCAGTCTCTATTCAGCCTCACTTTCACATTTTGTGTGGTTGAGAGGTCCCAGTCAGTTTGACACTGTTTATCCCAGGGAGTCCTATCTAGCAGTGAGTTCACACCTTGCGCCTCTAGTCTGTTTCACAAAGCAGTAACCCTTTGCGGTCGGTTGGACCTTGACACTTCTACCTGCATTAGTTTCATGCCCGTTCGATTTTAATTACCAGCTGTGGGTCAGCTTCACATCCCATTAGGATACCTTCCCGACCTTGTGTTTGTGAGCAATCTTAAGTCACGGCTCAGTGGTCTTATACAATGCTTGTAATAACCTTGCCCTAGTTTCTTTATCATAGGACACCAGGATAAAGCTTGTACCTTTCCAATTGCACTCCTTGGTCCGAGCCCGTTGGCACAATGTGGGTGTCGGTTTTGGTGAGCGCCGCCTAATATTCGGCGCTATTAGAAAGCATTAGTACCGTCTACTGGCATGTGGTAGTTTAGTCACAACTGACTTAAACCTGACTTAAAATTCCCTCACATACACAAGTATAATACTTGAAAGTTAAACTCCACCAGTCATGTGCAATACTGGGCTCTGAGCCTTTAAATGGCCAACACTTTTTGTCTGAAGAACTTTGTAACCACATTTCACAGCCATCAGATGTTTTTCGGCCTGTTTGCTCGTTGTCTACGCTTCAGATCCATACAAAAGCACAGGTTCTAGGTAGCACCTCAACACTCAACATGGCGTAATTGATATGAGCGCTCGTTCTTAAACATCCAGTGTGTTGATTCTGAGGTAGGGGATTCAACCCCTACACTAGTCAGTTATACATACACAATTTGGTCTTCGTTCCTGGACTTTTTGTTTTAATGTTCCATATCCCTTGCAGGATGTTGCAGTCAACACCAGCATTTTTCAGCTGCTGTTGATGTACTAGGCAAATTTTACGTTCAGTATTTTGCCATTGCTTTCCACGTACCTCTGAAGTCGGAGTGCGTTCATCTGAGGCTATGGCCACTGGTAATGCTAATCCACACGCAAAATTCAGTCCAGTGCTACTAGAAGTAACGTGTCTGGACTACGCTTGAGTTCAAAGCGACCAAAGGGGGAGGGGGACAATGACCCTCTGTATCTTAGTTCTGTAAATGTGCTGTCACCCACTTTATTCGAGCGGGAGTTATTAATAGTGACTGCCACAGTTGGGGCTCAAGCGAGCTTGATCAAAGAGATGACCAGGTTGAAGATTGTCAAGATGATCACTCACTAATTCTTATATTCTCTCTCTCCTCCCTTTCTCTCTCTCTCTCTCTCTCTCTCTCTCTCTCTCTCTCTCTCTCTCTCTCTCTCTATCTCTCTCTGTGTATGTAGTGCTTGATTGTGTGTGTGTTCGTGGGCACGCACGCATGTGTGTATAATTATTCTTATGTATAAATCGCCTTTACACGTGTATTCGTTATTATCATATTAGGATCACGCCATATTGTAGAAGAGCATGTTATAGAAGAGCATGTTCTAGAAGAGTTACCAGAAGCACAAGCCCCAGAGAACCCACAATACGAGGAAATAATCCACTTCCGGTCTGACAAGCCAGACAAGCCTGTTCATTATGTGAATCTAATATCAAATGAGCATGTTGAAGAGGTGAAGTATGAAAGACAATACTGTCAGTGGTCTCCAGAATGTACTTTCTTTTAAATTACAGCTGCGATATTTCAAGATTACCCATTATGAATATATACTACTTAAGTTTTTCAATGTTTGGATTCTCCATTATAAATATATAATATTTTAGTCTGGATGTGTGTTTGTGTTTTTTAAGAGAGCGAGAGAGAGAGAGAGAGAGAGAGAGAGAGAGAGAGAGAGAGAGAGATAGAGAGAGAGAGAAGTAGAGAGAGAGAGAGAGTAGAGAGAGAAAGTGGGAAGGAATATGAGGAAGGATGCATTAATATTTACATCATCATCAAGTGTCTTGCTGACTGGCAGGCACACTCATGCTTCTCCAAATATTATGATCTCCAACAAAATGCATCAATCCATCTGTTGACATGTTTCCGATCAATTAATAAAATGTCTGTCAGGAATCTTCTCTGACCGTCTTCCGCCACAAATATTCCCATAACTACTTCTAGATGTCACAACATGTTCCAGTTGTCACTTCTCATAATGTGGCTAAAAATGACAACTGCCTCTTTCTCATGTTTATGCTTGTGTCTCTCTGTCTCTCTTTCCCATTCATGATTTAAAACAAATAACTACTTGATAGCCGATGTAATAAATTTGCATCTTTGCCAGACGAGGTTAAATGAGCTGTGTAAGCTGTCCATCTCTATGTCTACCCATCGAGGGGAGTTCACCCACCTATTACCTGGCAGTTTATGGAGGATAGATATTGTATTGTGGACCAGTAGCTAGCCAGACATGTCACAGTAATATTTATTATGCCCCTTGGATAAATCATGATGTACCTGACTGAGATTGTAAGGGTCAATATGAAAGGAAAGAAAGAAAGAAAGAAAGAAAGAAAGAAAGAAAGAAAGAAAGAAAGAAAGAAAGAAAGAAAGAAAGAAGAGGAGGAGGAGGAGGAGGAGACGTTTATAAATTTTAAGAAAATAAATCACTCTAAAGAATTACCTCATGATTCTGTCATTTGTTTATACGTTTTTCTAGGGGCAGTATGAAATTCCCCTGCCGGCTTGTTAGGCCAGTCGCGGGTTTAGGACAGAAACTCTGACCAAAAAATGAGGTACAGACCAGATGGAAGCAGAAGAAAAGGCCGGCCACGTAAACGATGGATGGAAGGAATGACAGAGCCCATGGGAATCTCGATACATGAAGCCAATAAAAGTGCACTCTCACGGTGTTTATACTTCACCTCAACACCGCAAGGTACAAGAGGAACATGATGAGATGTTTCCATGGTGAAAAGATACAAACAAAACGAATCGACCAATGCGTCCAGCAAGGAAGAGAAAAGTTCTACACATATGTACTGCTTACATCTATTTCATAATTAGATGTTTACATAATCATCATCATCATCGTCATCATCATCATCATCTTGATCATCATCATCATTAGGTAATGCCATGAATGTGATGTGGATGTATTTGTTGTATTCGTTAATGTAAATTAGACACACAATGCACATTATAGATACGCAACTCTTTTGTACAAACAAGTTTATACAAAACATTTGACATGACAACACGCTACATTGTATACTTTGTATATATTAACATGGCATGAAGACTTGTGTATGATATTTTAATATTAATATTAATTGGTTTTGGTTACGTTTTTGATGAAACATCACTTCCATTGCATACAAATATCTCCAGGGGATTTGACCGACATTCAGTTCTCCGAGGAAAGGCCCTACGGATTGCAACTAATACCATTAGTACCATTAGTGCCTCTCTTCTCATCACATGACCAGAGAAAGCTGGTTGTCTCTTTGGATGTGTGAGTTGGTGGGGGAATGTTTGTGGGTGGCGAGTGTGTTTTGGTTGGGGGAACAGGTGAGGGGAGAGTGTGTGGGTGGGGGATGTGCGGAAGGGGGATGGGTCGGTTGGTGGGGTATGTATGTGTCCCTTGGTGTGCGTGTGTGTGGGTAGGTTGGTGTGTGTGTGTGGGTGGGGTGATGTATGGGTAGGTGGGAGATAGGCCTCATAACATAGTAATTTGCCTTGTTTATGTTTACAACATTCATTTCACAATGTTTATTTTTCTTCCTATGTAAATGTATAATGCTCTTGATGAATGAAAGACGAGTGATTGGAAGGGCCGAATGTAAGACGGGCCTGCGCGCCCAATTTGTAACCCTAATAAAGTTTATTTGATTTCTAATTTTATATAATGTTCTAGTTTCATTAGCCTCTTTCGGGCAATTGGTGTTAGTTACTCTCGCGGTCCAGGGAATTTGCAACATTCGTCACAGGAACCACATCTCTATTGCTTCCAAGTTCTTCCTAATTTGTTTATTTACATTCGAATATTCACTGCCATATAGCAAAACAGTTTCTATATAACAATTGAGCACTCTCTTTCTTACATTCAGTAAGTTCTGGAGGTCCCGGATTCAAGCCCCGGTGAGCACCGGGATTTTTTCACGTCGACTTCTAGTACCAAAATTTCCCCTGGTCTTTGTGTAGTAAGATCATACACCCGTGTGTATTGTTGCGCACGTAAAAAATCCCTTGGCAGTTGGAAATCGAAAAAGAGTAACCTAACAGCGCTGTCCGGGAAAAATTTCGAGTTACAAATCTACCCAAAATATTCCAGGATCCTCGCCGGTGCTACGGAGTTCGTACACTGAGCTGAGTTTCTCCGGACTCAGGCTTGAGTTAGGAGTAGAACGGAGCACTTATGGGTTACACCCGTGTGCCGTGATGTTGATCCGTCGACTAAACTAAACTTGCATTCAATGTTAGTGACTTATTGCAAAAGATACTTTTCATTTTCCGAAATAAAGTTAATACTTGCCCTATTCTGCTCTTAATCTCCGTTATGCACCCTCCATCTGATAGTATAATTGTCACTAAGTATTCACATTTATCCACTTGGTAAAACATGTTCCCTTCTACTGTTATCTCACATTTTAGTGTCATCTTTTTCTTTGATATCAACATCATTGTTACTATTTTCTTGATATTTAAGTAAAGCCTTTTCTTTGCACTCAAAGTTACTACAATGCCCACAAACTGTTGTATATCTGTTGCATTTCCCGTCATCAATACTGTGTCATTTGCGTAGCGTAAATTGATTATAGTATTTTTTTTTTTAAGCATATCCTTTACAGGACTTAGCTGTCAACACCAGCATCTTTCAGCTGTATGTTGATCTCTTGGCAAGATTACGCTCAGTAGTTTGCCATTGCTTTCTGAGCGGCCGGCTCAGTATCCCGCTCCGCTACGAGACTCTGCGTGATAAACGGGATTACAGAGAGAAAGTGTTGTAACCCCACAGCCAGAGAGACCGGCGATTATAGTATAACCTCCAAAATTTATCTAATGCAAATACAGTTATCAAATGGTAGGTTGTTGTTGCTGTTGTTGTTGCTGTTGTTGTTGCTGTTGTTGTTGCTTTTGTTGTTGCTGTAGTCTTTTTTTAAATTATTGTGGGGATAACAGATGTTCCAGATTCGAACCATACCTATGGCTATGTATTTTGATTGTTGCTGTTATTGTTGCCATTTTTGTTGCTGCTGTAGTAGTAGTTGTTGCATTTTTGTTGTTGTTGCTGTTGTAGTTTTTGTCGCTGTTGTTGCTGTTGTTTGTGAATTCTCTGGAAGACTGTGAGCTCTAACTCTCAAGCCCTATGCACAGACGTCCGGAGATTTGTGCACAGATTGTCCCCACGAACCAGTGAAATTGTACAATCTGTGCGATGATTGTGTTGCTGATCTCTGCTTGCCCTCCACCCCCAGGCTTAGTACTCAGCCCGGCACTGGAACCTCATATCTGCGAGGAAACAGATCTTACTTTAACCAGGTCTTGATACAAATATACAACATACAGACACAGATATACAACATACAGACACAGATATACAACACACAGACACAGATATACAACATACAGACAGATATACAACGAACAGATACAGAGATACAACACATAGACAGCGATATACAACATGCACAGATACACAACACACAGATACAGATATACAAAACACAGACAAAGATATACAACTTACACAGATATACAACTTACAGACACAGAGATACAACACATAGACACATATATAACACTTACAGACACAGATATACAACACATAGACACAGATATACAACACATCGATACAGATATACAACACACAGATACAGATATACAACACACAGACACATATATACACCACACAGACCCAGATATACAACACACAGACACAGATATACAACACACAGACCCAGATATACAATACACAGACAAAGATATACAACACACAGACACAGATATATGACATACAGACACAGATATACAACATACAGACACAGATATACAAAACACGGACACAGATATACAACACACAGACACAGATATACAACACACAGACACAGATATATGACATACAGACACAGATATACAACACACAGACACAGATATACAACACACAGACACAGATATATGACATACAGACACAGATATACAACACACAGACACAGATATACAACACACAGACACAGATATATGACATACAGACACAGATATACAACACACAGACACAGATATATGACATACAGACACAGATGTACAACACACAGTCACAGATATACAACACACAGACACATATATACAACACACAGTCACAGATATACAACACACAGATACAGATATACAACACACAGACACATATATACAACACACAGACACATATATACAACACACAGACACAGATATACAACACACAGACACAGATATACAACACACAGACACAGATATACAACACACAGACACAGATATACAACACATAGACACAGATATACAACATACAGACACAGATATACAATACACATACACAGATATACAACACACAGACACAGATATTCAACACGCAGACACAAATATACAAAACGCAGACACAGATATACAACATACAGACACTGATATACAACATAAATATTTAGCTAACCTGCAGGCTGAAAATATAATGAGAAATGTCAGAGATTATATAACCAGGGACCAATATGATACCCTAAAAATCGGTGGTCATAAAATACCAGAGATTCGTTATTCTGATCATACAGAATTACTATCCACATTACACAATGGTACAGAAAAACTAATAACCTCAACCCAAAAAATCTTGAAAATCAAAACTTATATCTTAGTATAGCAAAAAACAAAGATAATGCCTTCAGATAAAACTACTGTGGAAAAAGAAATATGTGTTAATGAGGAAAAATTGGAGGTGGTGGAAAATTTCGAATACTTGTTTCTTGGGTCATTGATTGCTAACAAAGGTGACACAATGAAAGAAATTCAAAGACGAATAGCTATTGCTCTCCAAAGACTAAACACCTGAATAAATTGTGGAATGGGGAAGATAGAACTACACAAATTAGATTATTAGGAGTATGCATCTTAGACTGCACACAATACAGAGGCATTTCACTGTTGAGTCATACTGGGAAAATATTCTTCAAAATTCTTGAGAAACGA
Source organism: Cepaea nemoralis (assembly GCA_014155875.1). Classification (NCBI taxonomy): domain Eukaryota; kingdom Metazoa; phylum Mollusca; class Gastropoda; order Stylommatophora; family Helicidae; genus Cepaea; species Cepaea nemoralis. The sequence goes on along the minus strand of JACEFZ010022258.1, from coordinate 297,647 downwards.
TTACGAACTATTATAGAACCCCAGCTAAGCGAAACACAACTTGGATTTAGGAAAAAGCAAAGGATGCACAGATGCCATTTTTGCACTTAGAAAACTTATGGAAAAATCAATCGAATTCAATGAAACACTCTACTTAGCCTTTGTCAATCAAGAAAAGGCATTTGATAGAGTAGATAGAAATAAGCCGTGGGAATCCCTAAACAATATGGAGTGAGTAACACATCTAACAAACCTATATAGAAGCTTACACAACAACAGTGAATGCATAGTCAGAGCAACTGGAGGACACTCAGAACCCTTCATCATAAGATCCGGAGTACGACAAGGTTGTGTCCTGTCCCCTTTCTTGTTCATAACCTATATAGACAACATATGTAAAGAAACCAGCCAAACAGAGACCAGCAAGAACACCGCATGACGAGAACACAGAAGAAGAACCATCTGCAAATCTAACCATTAGAGAACTCCTGTTTGCGGACAACCAAGCACTAATAGCAAAATCAGAAGCTGAATTACAAGACCACATGAATAGTCTAAACGAAATGTGTCAGGGAACATAACATGCACATTTTTTTTTTTTGCATATCCTTTACAGGACATCGCTGTCAACAGCAGCATCTTTAAGCTGTCTGTTGATTTCTTGGCAAGATTACGCTCAGTAGTTTGCCATTGCTTTCTGAGCGGCCGGCTCAGTTATCCCGCAAGTCACCAGCGGGGGGTCGAACCGCTCCCAGTTCTCTCCCGCTACGAGACTCTGCGTGATAAACGGGATTACGGAGAAAGTGTTGTAACCCCTCAGCCAGAGAGACCGGCAACATGCACATTAGCACGAGTAAAACAGAGGTAATGTGTCAGCAACTTGCTTGCGACAGGTCTTTCAGGACTCCCCTACTTTTGCACCGCACGAAATAACAACTCGTGTCATTTGCAAAAGGAATGCAATTTATTTAGAGCTGGTCATTCATGAGCTCTGCGAGCGGCATGCTTCATTGACATTAAACAACATGGATGTAATGAAGTGGTGAGAAATGATACTAGTAATCACAATCTAAATCTAAAGCCTAATATTAACTATTGCCTAGAAATCTATAGCATTGGTCAAGAACACGTCTACTCTCTAATCGTCTCCAGTCTGGTCTGTCCTCACGCTACACATTCCGTGGTCAAGCACGGACGCTGTATCCTCCGTGCATTAGCGAGTCTTGCGTGCATAGAGTCCCAGCACGCTGGCTCGTGAACTTGAGTAACCGGGTACTCCACGGTTACTCGTAAGGCCAAGCTTCCCAATGGCTTGGGGAAGCCCTCGCTCAACTGTCCTTAGTGCTCCCTTGGTTGACACAAATGTGTCCCCTGGTGAAGCTATTTATAGCGCTGGTGTCTCTCCTGTCTGGTGTCTCCCTACTAGACTTGTCTTAACTCTTATTAACTCTCTAAACCCTTATTGGAGATTCTGACAGGCTCCCCTCCCCTCTGTGCAGTGTTACAACCCTTTAACTCATGTTTGTAACACGTATGGTCACAAAGAAAAATTGGCTGTCCAATTTTGTCAAAGATCCAATAAGTTGTAAATCTCTCGTTTGGGGATAGAACAACTCTCTTCTTCCCTTACTCACACTGTTCTATTTCTTCACTCGGCTAATTGAGTAGCCCTTGTATCAGTATAGTTGGTTCTATAGATATCTTTGGGAATTGTTTTGAACCGGATCCGTTGTCTTATGACTTATGTCCTGACTTCCGTCTTATGACCCTCTGTCTTCTGACTTCCGTCTATTGACTTATGTCTTGACCTGTCCTCATATTGCCCGAAATGACAACCCAAATACAAGTTGACTCTGTTATGAGTGCAACACATGAGCATAAAATGTTCATGTTCCCATTAATATCACCTCCAACTCGTATACATACAGTTCTACTCTTCACCTTCTCGCTTCCGCTCGTGAAAAGATATTTTCAATGTTACATTAAGGTGTTTAAGAAATTATTGTGTCCCCAGAATTTAAGTTGTTGTTCTTTGAAACAAATAGTGTGTGCAACTTTTATGTGTTTGTTTTCCTGTTTGTTTGCGTGTTTTCTAATAAACTACAGTGTACTTAACTTGCTAACATGTGTATGTGTTACTATATTACTTGTGTGTATTCCTTCGAGCGCCGTAAATCGGTTTATTGTGGTTACAAATGTTTGTTATTCTTATTTATGACCACAACTCCGCTTCAAGATGCTCAAAGTATATTCCCTATCTAATCTACTAAAGTATGGCAGCAACAGACATAAAAACTTGACAACACATTGGTTACACAGATTGACACAGACAAGTCATAACAAGACGTTTCCAGCGGTGAACAAAAAAAACTTTGCCGCTACCTTTCTCTCTCTCTCTCTTTCTTTCAATGTTTACTAATTTTCACATTCTCTCCTCCATTTATACATCTTTCATCCACTTTCATACTCTTCGCTTTGCTAAAACATTCACTCGTCATTAAAATATGGTTCATAGCATCAAATAAATGAACATTACATATTTACAATAAATGATTGGCTGAATTATAGAAGTATTCACGCCAAATGACTGTGCGGTTTGTTTGCACGTGTCATGCCTATACAAAATATACACGGTTGTGAGGATGGTTTGTCACCGATCCTGTAATACTAACTAATATAATTTGGTGTGCTGTTCTAAATTATCCTAAGGGAAATAATCTAACTAATTAATTTCATTTAAGAGAATTGAGTTAACTACCTTAAAGTGTTATTGGTAAATGAAATGATGTTAATTCCTAAATGGTTGGGTTAGTTTAGAAATGATATTTCAGATAAATGAATTTATAAATGATTATGATTATGCGGTGATAAACTAATGTAATATCTAACAATTGTATTTCTATTATTGGTGTTACATTAAATGGGTTATTAACTAAATGATGGTGATTTCTAACTACCACATGACATAAATAAAGTTATATATGCATTTGAACATTTTGCAATTCAATTATTCATAGAAAAATGAAGTTATGTGTACTGTTAATAAAACAATTATATATATATATATATATATATATATATATATATATATATATATATATATATATATATATATATATATATATATATATATATATATATATATATATATCACAGTTACATTTCTATATCTAATTACACTAACTGATGTCCTCCTTTCAGGTGTGAAGATGGAGCAATGTTCTTTGTAGACTATTCTTATAACATAGTTCATTTCGCCAAAGTCTTCTATGCTCTCCTTCATGGATAGTGTATAAATATAGTTCCCTACTAACTTATGTAGGTTCACAGCTAACACTTCAACGTTAATATAGCTTATGTAGTGTGTCAGCGCTGCAGACATATTACTTATGCGTCTGTTCGTTTCACTCTTAATGGCACTGTTACTTTTACACAGTTTACATGTTTGGCGATGATAACGCACTTACAGTGTAACTTATTCACCACATACGGCACTGATTTACTTAACATTTACAGTGTCACTGTTTCTGGTGATCTCTGGTCGATCTCTTCCTGCAAATCAGGTATTTCAATAGTTGACGGTCGACTCAAAGTGTCTGCCAAAGAGTTCAATATCCCCTTTAAATGCTGGATGGTAAATGCATAGTTCTGCAGAATCAAAGCCCATCTGTAGACCTCTGTTGTTCTGGGGAATGCCAGACTGCATCACAGACAACGGAGAATTGTCGGTTTCGATCACAAACTGTGCTCCTGCCAAAAATCTATGAAATTTCTTAACACAATAGATTAAGCTGAGGCCCTCCAATTCTGATGCTGAGTATCTGGATTCAGCAGGGCTAATTTTCCGACTTACGTACATTACTGGGTGGAACTTCCCTTCGTAGAACTGTCCTAGTACCCCCGATATGGAGATAGCACTCGCATCTGTACGTAAAAAATAGGTAAGGTTTTGATTAGGCAAACGCAGGATAGGTGGAACGCTAAATAGGTATTTCAGTTTTGATAACGCGCTAATTAATCCTGCATCTTGTACAGATAATTTAGCCGAAGCTTTTCAAGATGTTAGAAAAAACACTGGTGATTTCCGCCAGATTTGGAATAAATTTACTATAGTAATTTACAAGACCCAGTAAACTTCGGACCTGTTTCTTGGTCGTTGGCATTGTCAAATTTAGAATCTTGGTCACGATTCTGTCATCTGTTCTTAATTGGCCCCTGCAGATGGTATGACCTAGGAAGTCAATCTGTTCCATGCCCAACTCTACTTTAGTAGGCTTGACTGTAAGCCCAAATACTCGCAACCTGTCGAAGACTTGTCGTAGTTTCTGTAGGTGTGATGTCCAGTCTTCCGTATGAATACATATGTCATCTATATATGTAGAAATATTGGTCATCCCATGGAGAAGATCCCTAGTTAGACGGACGAAAGTTGCTGGAGCGTTACGAAGGCCAAAAGGAAGAAAGCGCCACTCATATAGACCTAAAGGAGTGGAGAAAGCTGTTAAAGGAATAGAATTTAATTGCATCGGGACTTGCCAATAACCTTTCGTGAGGTCAAGCTTGCTAAATATGCGAGATGTAGACATGTCCAAGATCAAATCCTCGCATGCTGGAATTGGTTCAGCATCAATTTTGGTTATTTTGTTTAAACGCCGATAATCGACGCAGAGTCGAATAGTTGAGTCCTTTTTGGCGACAAGGACGATAGGGAAAGAATACTCTGACTGAGATTTCTGAATAATTCCACTCGACTCAAGAGATAGTAGTTCTTTGTCGAGATTCGACCGATAGTTTAGAGGGATGGAATAAGGTCGACACTTGATTGGTGTGTTGTCAGTCAGAATAATAGAATGTTCTATTCTGTCTGTCTTTCCTGGGATGTCGGAGAAAATGTCTCTGTATTCCGTCACTAACTCTATCATCTGTCGTCGTTGATCGTCTGTAAGTTTGGTTTCTATCTTTATGCTGTCAATGGTCCCAGTCGTGTCTACAGTAGGGACTGGTAATTCCATTTCGTCTTCATCTGTCTCGTTCAGTACTGTTGTGGTACTAGCTGCGTGTGCTGTTACCTGGCTAAGTGTGTTTGCGATGTCGCTGTCGTGTGTCGCCCTACCTAGTGTAGTTGTGTTGTGTACGTCTGTCGTCCGATTACTTGGTGTTGGTGCATCTTGTTCGTCTGTCTGTAGTTCTTGTCGTGAGAAGTATGGTTTCAGCATGTTGATATGAAATATCTTTAATTTTCCTTTTATCGATATTTCATAATCGACATCTGATATTTTACGTTCAACGTTGAATGGCCCTTGCCAAGATGTTAGTAACAAATTACGTTTATCAGGTAGTAGAAGCAAAACCTTCTGATTTGGTTCAAGGTGTATAGTTTTAGCACCCTTATTTGCATAGTCGCGGTACATCTGTCCTTTCCTCTCCAAAGATGCCTTGGCTATTACACACGCTTTCATTATTCTATCGCGTGTCTCTGTTACCATCTCATACGGTGTTACTGCTGTTGGATTGTCTGGTAAGCTAGTAATTAGCTGATGGTAAATGGTTAGGGGTCCTCGAGGGTTCGCCCCATAAACTAACTCAAAAGGTGAGAAACCCGTACTCGAGTGCGGAATTTCTCTATGGGCAAATAGCACTGCTGGCAATAGTGTGTCCCAATCAGATGGGTTCTCCGCTGTTACTTTAGCCAGCATGTGTTTGAGATCCCCGTTAATTTTCTCTATGATCCCGTTGCTCATTGGGTGGTACGGGGTACAGAAATGCTGCTCTATTCCTAACAATTTTGTTAAGGCTTGCGTAGCAGCCGAAATAAACTGCGTTCCCCGATCCGATAGAATAGATCGTGGGAAGCCAAAACGAGAAAATAGGTGCAAAAATACATTTGCCACATCTTTGGAGGTGATGTATTTTAGTGGAATAGCTTCGATCCACCTGGTGCATAGATCCACGAGAGTAAGTATGAATCGGTTTCCTTTGCTTGACACCTGATTTAGGGGTCCAACAATATCGACCGCTACACACTCAAATGGTCTAGATGCTAATAATGACCGTTGAACTTCGGCCGTCACATGCTTTCCCTTTCGTACAAGATGTTGACAAATAGTACATGAACGACAGAAAATTTTATAGTCAGTACAGAATTTAGGCCAGTAGAAGTGTGACAAAATTCTGGCTCTCGTTTTGTCATAGGCCAAATGTCCAGCAAACGGTGACTCATGTGCGATCTTTAGCACATTTTGTCGGTATGTTACAGGTAACACCGTCTGCTGAATTTCATGGTTATTATTTGTGTAATAACGCATGAGAATTCCGTTATGTTTTCTAAAATACCAAGATGCATTTTTAGTCACTTTCGCTCGCTCACCTAACAATTTAAAATAAGGTGCGATAGTTTGGTCGGTGCTTTGTGCCTCGATAAATTTCTGTCGAGTAGTGTTGGTATCGGCACCGCTGGGTGTTAATAGCTGTAGCATTTCATTTTGTAAGTCAGTATAGTGTGTTTGTGTATCTGACCTTGTTACAGCATTAGCCATGTTTGTATGTTTCCAGGCTCTTATGTCGTCGTCTGTACATTGTTTCAATGAATCTAGGCATCCTAAAATGAGATCCGTGCATGGATCTTGCAGGATTGCGCAAGTAAATGTGCCGGTAAGGAACGGGGTATTGATATGCGCTTTTGCCAGTGGGTATTTCTCAATGGTTCCAGAGAAAGTACGGCATTTGACAAATTCACCCGTGTAATCTTCTGGTCTAACAAGTTCTTTCCTTAAACCAAGTAGAGTGCTCCCGCTATCAATTAAACATTGGCATGGTTGATCATTGACCAGTGCATCGTAGAACTTCAGTTTACCTCTGGAGGCACTAGCTGCGTTAGCATCTTCATTGGAACATGGTATTACGTGCCCACATTTCAATTTACCATCCGCATGAAACTGGTGACATATGTCACATTTCTTAAAGTCTAATATGTCTGTTACTACTGCCACACTCTCACATTCACTCGCTGGTAACACATTTACAAGTTCCGAATCAATGTCACTCTCATCGTCTGATGACGTATCGATGAGTGCAGCATTATTTGCCTTCATTCGTTGCCTACCAAGACACTTACTACTATAGTGGCCATAGCTGGAACAAAAGTAACATTTAACAGCACGTTTAAATGACGTTCTTCTGCTTTCTTGCTTCTTTAACACTGCTTCTAAGTGTGAGGGATATGCTGGGTTTTTATCACACATAGAGTAGCTAGGATGAAACAAACTACAATATCCACATCGAGGTGGCTTCTGGTATGATTTGTCTTTCTTACGATAATCTTTCTGATTGTAAGATCTATCAGGTACCTTGTTTGCAAAAGCAGTGATTTCTGTATCATGTGTTGTAGATTTAAATATGTCCCGATTAGACGAAAAATATGCCGACCCCCGTTTTTCTAATTGCTGAATGGATTCAATATCTGACTGTTGGAGAAACTTCGCAAAAGGGGTAGGAACGGTAGATATCACCTTGTCCATTACCATAAGATCTTCTAATTTTTCATAGTTGTTACCCACTTTCGCCGCCCTAGTCCATTTTTTAAATGTGCTTTGCACGTTAGAGATGTAATCTAAGAAGGTTTCAGTTGCTTTTGGCTTAATTTGGGAGAACTGAATTTGGTACCCAGTGGCGTCTAAAAGAAAGTGTTGCATGATCCTATCGTGAATGTACTGATAATTGTTCCTTAGCTCTGTAGGTATAGATTCTATTACTTTTAACGGCTCCCCACTGAGGTTTCTCATGTAGATCATTGCCCAGTCATCCAAAGGTATTTTCTGAGTCTTTAGTTGGAATTCTATATTCTCAGTCCATGCGCTAATTGAATCCCCTACGCTATATGGTTTGATAAGGCCTTTATACTTACTAAATTTGTTCTGTTCTTCTTGGCTCTTTTGTTTGCTAGAGGCTATCTGTATGTTTGAATCTACCTCCATTTCCTTCATCTTTAATTTAGTTTCTGACTCTACTTGTATCTGCTTTTGTTTGGTGGCATGATCTAAGTCTAACTGTTTCTGTTTGGTAGCCTCCTCGATTTCTTTCATTTCTTTTTGATGCTGCCTTTCTAGTGCTCTTTCGTCTCTGTCTAGAGCAGCTTTTCTCATTCGAGCTATTTCTTCTTTATATTTTTGATCCGCCCACTTTCTCTAATTTTCTCTCCAGTGTGGCCCATTTCCTTGCCTGCCTGGATACAATCACTTAGTGACGCCATTTTGTGGCTTTATGTTAGTTCAAAAAGATATCACAGTAATTTTACACAATGGTTTGTAAGTTATGTGTTAGTAATATACATCTTTACTGAAAAAGAAGATGCATGATTAATTTAGAGCATACCAAAATATTCTGAAAATATACTCATCTAATTCTTTGGAAAATACGGTTCTTGGGATGTTCCACCGCTGTCTTCCACACTCACAAAATGATTGACTTGAGAACACAATGGATGCTTCTGTTTAGTAGAGCATCAATAATTTAGACACATGCATATGTTGTAAATACATGTTTATCTTTCATGCGGCTGATGAATGAAAAAATGTGATAGATAATGATAAATGGTGTTAATGAATGAATGTTATGATAGTCTGAATGATTGTCATGATTCGTAAGATGATTCGTCGTATGACAGTCGATGTCGTCTTGTCTTCACTTTCTGACTAGTTTGGTATAACTTCGTTCTAAGGCTTCCGTTCAGTAGCTAATCTATTTACTGAATATGATGAATGGTGACATTGATGGCTGTATCACACAAAATGAAATGTACACGATGGTTTGCTTGACAATATAAACTGATGATTGTATACATTTTCATTACTTTCCGTAGAATAACACACTTTCTTCAATTTTCGTAGAATCTCACAATTTGTAACTTAATTTTGCTTCATTGTGGTTCAAGCTCCACAAATGGTATGATCGTAATTATTCACAAAAGAAAATTATTTCTGCCATTGTATGCAAACAAATTTACATTACTTTCAAATATTTTAACACAGAAATGATGTCGAATCGTGCTTGTTGACGCTGGTTCAGAACTTTCTGATACCAATAGCCTGTTGACGTTGGTTCAGGGACTTCTGACACCAATTGGGGTCCTGCCTGTCAGCAACTTGCTTGCGACAGGTCTTTCAGGACTCCCCTACTTTTGCACCGCACGAAATAACAACTCGTGTCATTTGCAAAAGGAATGCAATTTATTTAGAGCTGGTCAATTCATAAGCTCTGCGAGCGGCATGCTTCATTGACATTAAACAACATGGATGTAATGAAGTGGTGAGAAATGATACTAGTAATCACAATCTAAATCTAAAGCCTAATATTAACTAATGTCTAGAAACTTATAGCATTTGTCAAGAACACGTCTACTCTCTAATCGTCTCCAGTCTGGTCTGTCCTCACGCTACACATTGCGTGGTCAAGCACGGACGCTGTATCCTCCGTGCATTAGCGAGTCTTGCGTGCATAGAGTCCCAAGCACGCTGGCTCGTGAACTTGAGTAACCGGGTACTCCACGGTTACTCGTAAGGCCAAGCTTCCCAATGGCTTGGGGAAGCCCTCGCTCAACTGTCCTTAGTGCTCCCTTGGTTGACACAAATGTGTCCCCTGGTGAAGCTATTTATAGCGCTGGTGTCTCTCCTGTCTGGTGTCTCCCTACTAGACTTGTCTTAACTCTTATTAACTCTCTAAACCCTTATTGGAGATTTTGACACACACACACACACACACACACACATGCATAAACACACGCGTGCACGCACACAAACATGTGCACACACACATACTCACATGCACGCATATATGTATACACACATATGCACACACATACTCATTCACATATACACACAACACACACACACACACGCACACACACACAATTAAATGAGACCATTGAGCTGTGGACTTACAGATGCACGCTGAGAATTCCTTGGACAGCCAACAGGAATAACCTAGATCTTTCAAAAGAGGCTAGAACAAAGGCCCAGGTCAAATGCTAAGACCCTAGATTAATGGACATAATATAAATAATTTTGCGTCGTGCTGATGACACCATCTTGATAGCAAGTCAGAGGAAACTCCTGGAAATGATAGAAAATTGGTTCTAGAAAGTGAAATAAATGGGCCTTAGTTTGAATGTTAAGAGGACCGAAGATATTGTGATGTCAAAGAAACGGATCGTGCCTACATGTGCAGTTAAAGAATATTATGTTGTTTTGTGTGTGTGTGTGTGTGTGTGTGTGTGTGTGTGTGTGTGTGTGTGTGTGGGTTGGTGGGTGGGTGGAGGTGGCTGTGGCTGGCTGTGGCTGGCTGGCTGGCAAGTGCATAAATTCAGATATCTAGGCACATGGATAACATCAGATGGAAGATACATCACAGAGACAAAGAACAGAATAGGACAAGCAATAACTGCATTCTGTCAAATGAGGAATATTTGTTTTTCGCTCGCTCGCTTTGAACTCAAGCGTAGTCCATACGCATTATTTATAGTAGTGATGGACTGAATTTTGCGTGTTGGTTAGCTTTCCTTATTAACAGTGTCCCTCGCCATCATGCGAACCCACTCCGACTTCAGAAGACTTGTAATTAACGTCCCCAAGTCAAGGACGACAGGTCAATATTTTAGTCCAGCTGTCCGGTGTAGGGGTTGAACCGCTTACCTCGAGATCAGCACAGCAGATGTTTAAGAACACGCGTTTTTATCAATTCGGCCATGCTGACCTGAAAATGAAGATTATTGCATGCAAAAAAGTCCATGTGATTGGAGGTTAGAAACGAATTCTTGCATGTTACATAGAACCAGTTCTATCAGACGGCTATGAATTCTAGACAATTAGTTAACAAGCGAGAAACAAATTCAGCGAAGGCTTTGAAGATACGATTGTATAGAAGAATACTGACAATTAATTGAACCGCCAAAATAACGCTCAGGACATTTTGAGGGAGGCTAAGTCGCAAAGACAATTTATCACACACATCAAGAAGAAGCAGTCATTATTTTTGGCCATATTATGCGAATATACTGTACTGTACTGCACTGCCCTGCCTGCCCTGCCCTGACCTGCCCTGCCCTGCACTGTGCTTATTGTACTGTACTATACTGTACAGTTCTGTTCTGTACTGTACTGTACCGTACCATACCATACCATACCATACAATACTTCTTCTTCTTCGTTCATCCGGAGTTGTTTTTAATTTTTTCGGACGTGATTGCGTTGTGCCTATTTACAGCAGAACTGCGTTCTTGCGCCGTTAGACCGACACATCCGACTTCTGTGGGCATTTGTTGACCGGGTTAACCTTCCCCGGGGGGTTTCGTAAGACGTTTGACTCTCACTGCTGTGGTGTTACTCCCATTTAGAACAGCCAAAGACATCCTGGTCAGCCCTCAAGGGAAGGCAGGGGCAGACAATGGGCATTCCCCGCCATCCAAGGAGGCCTCCTTAATTGCAGAGCCGACACACAGCGCTCTGGTATTGGGCTCACCCAAGGAATCGTCACGTCCTGCACATGGCTGCTTAACCTCACTTCCGTATATTGGGCCCTCCGTTCATCACAGGCTGTTCCTCCGGAATCCAGAAGAATGCAGTCTGCAGATAAGATCCACACAGTGAGCTTTCGATTCGGACTTTCTACGTAATGGATTTGCTATCCAAGCAATATTCCATTTCGTGCCACTAGGAAGCTTTTTCCGTCTTTGATGACGCCCACACAATGAGCTTTCGATTTAGAATTTCCACGTAATGGATTTGCGGGCCAAGCAATATTCCATTTCATGCCTCTGGGACGCTTTTGTTACCGACATACCTGTGATATGAAGTATGGCAGTCTAAGAACTTCTTCATGCACCTTTAGATGTCAACCTGAATGTAGTTAAAGTAAGCTGTAGTCAACTTGAGCTTGTTGATATCTCCATAGAGCTTGTCCTCAAATGAAGCAGACGTGGGCCAAAATGTCTTTCTATGTTCTGCATATATTGGGCACTACTGCAACAAATGTTTTGCTGTCATTTTTCCAGTTCGACAATTACATTCATCGGTATCTCCTATCTTTAGTTTATTGAACAAGTGGTATTTCAGCCTATTATGTCCTGTGCCGAGTCTGAAGATTGCTACTTGTTCTCTTCGGTCGAGTTTGTAATATGCATCATCCTTCTGATGGCCTGGGTGATCTGATTCCCATTTGGTTCTATACGTGCTTTTTATAAACCTCTTTGCCTCATTATAGGTTATGTCTATGTCAGGCTGTGGTAATCGTCCACCCTCTTTTGCTAGTCTGTCAGCTTCTTCATTTCCAGGTATACTGCAATGTGATGGGATCCACTGTATTACAACTTTTTTCGATTTTTGGCATAGACCATGGAGTGCTGCTCTTAGGTCAGCTAGTTCTGTGTTGTTTTTGCTCTTCAGTATTGAGTCAGCTGACTTTGCATCTGTGAAGATAGGTATTCGCTTTTCTTTATTTTCCTCCATCAAGAGCGTTTCTGCTGCAGTTTTCTAAGCTTCTATCCCCGCTTTGAAGTTACTTGAAAATTTTCCAGTTGCCACTGACTTTGTTTTTTTTCACTCCATCTTTTAACTTTAGGAGAATTCCTCCTCCTCCATATTCTGTTGAAGTTTTGGCTGATCCATCTGTATATGCATGGGACCAATTGCTGCTTGGGTAATGTTCTTTTATGTAGTTTATGGTTATTTTTCTTCTTTTGGTTTCATTCTGAGTTTTCTTTTTCTCAATACCAGGAATGTTTTCTATCATCTCAGGCAGTTGCTGCTGTCTCTAAGCTGGAAACTTGTGTGCATTGTAAATGGGTTTGACTGTTGATATGTTAAGTATAGGATCTGCCCTAATCTTTCGTTTTGCAGTTTCTACAAAGTTGCTATGCTTCAGTCTTCACTTTCCAAAACCATTAAACCTGTTATACATAGGGTGGTCTGTCAATCTTCTGAATTTTTCAGCTTGTTGCTGGGCTCTGCTATCTCTTCTATCCTGCATTGGTTGTAAACAAGTAATCTTTTCTAGTTCATTAATAGACGTTGTCTTCAGGCTTTTATTTATGATTCGCATTCCTTGATTTTGGACTCTACTTATTTTGTTAAAGTTTGACTTAGCTACTGTTGCCCAAGCTGCAATGCCATATTCCAGTACTGGCCTCACCCGTCCAGTATATAACTTCTTGAGAACTTTCTCATCTGCTCCCCACGTTGTTCCAGAAAGCTATTTCATGATTGCCATTCTTTGCCTTGCTCTTGTTCGATTTTCTCAACCTGTGTCTTCCATGACGATCAAAGGTGACTCAAAAGATAGTTTGGATTTTCTTCATGGCGCAATATTTTTCCATTCAATACCAGCTTAGGTTGCTGAGTTTTATTTGAGAGGGAGAACACTTTGCATGTTGTTTTCTCCTCACTTATCTTCACTAGCCATGATTTTGACCAGTCCTCTAGCGCTAATAAGGCTTGCTTTATTCTGCTGTTAGCTGTACTAATATATTCTTCAGATGTCCATATGTAGAGTTCATCTGCAAATGAGGATGTGTGTACTCTGGCTGGAAAATTTTCCGTGATGTCATTTACATATGCTAGGAATCATGTTGGTGAAAGAACTCCTCCTTGGGGGACACCTTGCTCCAACAGCATCATTTTGCTGGTTTGTCGTTGTACTTTTGTCCTGGCAGTTCTGTTCTCAGGGTATCGGCTGATCCATTTGTACATTTTCCCACAAACATGCTGTCGGATACGGGTGTGATTGATGGCTCAACCCCACAGAGATAAATGATGAAAAATCATTTTTCCCAATGTGATCCTGCCCGTTTAATTAATTTAGTTGTACTGACTCAATTGTTGAGACCAGAAATAGAGTTTTAGAGAACCAAGGAATACCTTTAGGAAATACTGAAAAAGTTGTACTCCCTTTTATACCCAATTTATTCCTTAAGTGGTTCCTTGCCTCTCCTCTACCAACTAATTAATTATATCTAGGGTAATTTAAAACAGTTTGACTATGACAAGTAAAATACAATCAATACATGACATGACCTCAGTTTTTATGATTTAATAAACACAAATAATGATTTTGTAAATTGCATTCAAAATTACAATTTCCTGTAATAAAAGAAGGACATATACATATACATTAAATATTACAGAATTGATGTGCCCATGATAAGGTAGATATTAACAGTTATATTTTCCCAGTGGTATGTAATGCTAATCTTTTACTGGTCTGGATGATCTGAAAAAAAGAACTGTCTCTAATCAGGATTCTCCCCTTCCAGCTTTGGGAATCACTCTGGCTATCATCAATTGTAGTATTAGTGTTCCTGGGCGTAGTAGAACATAAGTTGAGTCTAGGTGTTCCTTTGCTTTGGCAGGTAATTGTTTAAATAAAGATTACCTCTCCTATGAGACAAATGGAATGGTTGCAGGTAGATAAGGTTCTGCGCTACTCTATCAAGGGCATCACTCAACCATGTGCTCACTCAACAGGTGCTGCATTCAATCTTCACCAAGTCAGGTCTGGATTGACATGAATAAGACCACTACCTGAAATTCCATCAATCACATAATTCTAATAATATCATAAATATGACATTAGAATTTACATGTAAAAGCCTAAGAACATAACCAGTGAAAACAATAAAATGAATCCTGTTCTTAGAGAAAATAAACATAGAAGAAAGATAGTCATGGTGTTTTCATGTAGTTATCACCAACATAGTTGTTTGCTCTCAATCCAATCTTCCACTATCAGGGGTTCAAGGTTTAACTAGCAGATGTGCAGTTTCATCATCACCTATGCCTGTCCTCAGGTTTATAGAAGTAATACCTTGAGTGATTGGGAATTTGACAATTATGTTGACCATTCTCTTCTGTATCTAGTTTTGTTCTCTACTTCCTCTTTTCCTATTCAAGAAAAAGGGTCTTATACATTAAGAGCTTTTAAAAATCAGTTCCCATTTCCATGAGTATTTGCTTATAAACAAGATAAGTACATTCTGGTATTATTCTTTATAGCATTCAGGTGAATTCTTCTTCATTAAATGCTTCAAGTGAGAAGATTTCTTCCATTCTCATGGATGTAATATTGATTATTATCATCATCATCATCATCATTTTTTATAATCATTGTAATTACAATCAGTATCATTATTATTATTATTATTATCATAATTATTACATTGTCATTACAATCATCATCATTATTTTGGTAGTACATTGTTATCATCACAATAGATCATATGTGTTAACATGAACTACAAAGTGGAATTTTGCTTAAATTACAAACACAGATGCTGGTGCTATGCGTAATGTATGATATGCTTTGTGTCGTGCTTAGCGCACAAAACTAGATGATAGGGATAAGAATGATATTTTATACAAAGGGGTGTTACTCGCCGGAGTATACTAAATGATATTTTAGTTTATGTGGTACACCGAAGCATTTCTTTGGTGATAGTCAAGGCATTTCACATCAAGTTGCCGGCTACCGTGAGATTGACTGTTGGCTTATACTCCCTATCTCTCACTCAGCATGTAACTTCACTCCTCACTTAACTCTGACATCATTCATATGTGTGTATGATAATTTCACTCAGTCCATAGACACATTCATATTGGTAGGGGGAATCATATAGGAATAATTCATCACACATCCTTCATATTGTCATGTAAGGTGGGTACTTATGTGATTTCCAAATGACAACATAACATGTTTACACCATATGGCATCACAATTAGATCTCACCCATTCATCAGACAATCCTATCTGTATGGATGACAATCATGCATATGTAGGTGCTTTACACAGAATACATTCACAGATTCACCCAGAATGACACTACACGGGAATCACATCCTTCAACCTAACTTTTAGTCATGCATGCTGGTGTGTTTTATCAAATGATACATTCACATCTGTTTAACAATGATGAAATCACACATGAATCCTCACAGTCATGTTATCAGCAATGACATAGTGATCATTAGACACACTTAGGCAATTCATCCAGGATTTATCACATGTTCTCATAAAATACATACAATTTAGGTGATATATCCAATTCACATTCAGGCATTATGAATTAAAATACTTCTTGCATGGCGGTTGGTTACGCACTATTATGATGTGGTACAAACATGATTCCATATGTTTACAACATTGAAAATACATTTGACTCACTGCATGGGTGCCTTAACTCAACACACAAAATTATGATACCTCTAGAATCTGATTCTCATGGATTCATGAATTATAAGAAAACTATTTGGTTGTTCATGTGCTCATGTCACAATTAAATCTACTGACTTATGTGCTCCATCTACTTGACTATACACATTCCACTAAATTCTCTATTAGTGCTGGCACATGTAAACTAGTTTTTAATCTTACCAGTGGGCCATAAACATTATGTCCTTACCACTGTACTAAGAATTCTGAATTTCCTTAAGTCACTCTAATTCATTGTAGATTCAGTTTCATGCTTAAGAAATAAAATGTATAACATGTGTCTAATGTTTTATACATTAACTAATTTGTTTAGCTGGGTGAAATTAAATTCATTATGGGTATTCTTAATTAATAGTTTATCTATAAACTATAACAATTAAATTAACTCCTTAAGAATTCATCACACGTGTTCACCGAGTCTACTTACCACATCTTCTTCTAGGAAAAATAGGCTCACATTTAATCTAAGATTTAAACTAATATTATATTCACCTCATCAAAACACGACAGCTTCACAATACATGTCAACATTTGACATCACCAAGAAGTAAGGTCATAGATTTGGTTGTTTCCAAATACTGGCTGCTGCATGTATGGTCCTTCTTCTCTTTAGACAATTTTCTCACTTAGTTGTGGCTAGTTAAAAAGCTACCATTCTGCAGGCACATCTTGGTTTGTGACCAGTCGCTGTTTTGTTGTTACAAATGAGGCCGGAAATCGATTGTAGCTGTTTATATCTCAGCTTTCTCCGTGTTGAAGTTATACCCCATATCCGCTCTTGATTCCTGAATTGTGTGTTTTCCAATCCGGGGCGGTGTCGATTTTCCACTATCCCCCAAGTTTAATGGTACCAGTGGTTTACGTTCTAGTACAATTTAGTTTTAATTTGAGGAGATCTTGACAGCTAGTAACGGCTTATGAGTCAGTATACCACACATGCATTTTTTTTTTTTTTTGTAGTTTTACCTTCAGTCCTTCCTTCCATACTTTATCAAATGCTTTTTTCTAAATGTATCCAGACCGCTAGTGTGTGCTTTTTCTCTTAGAAGGCATCCTCTATTTCCTGAGCTATATAGGTTATTTGATATGTACTTTCTGAATCATGCTTGGTGTGGTGTTAAGAGTTGATTTTCTTCCAGATGCCATGTTAGCCTGCCATTTATAATGCGTTCCATTAATTTTCATACACAACTAGGTTGATTGATAGGTCGATAGCCATTTGGTTCTTCCAGGTCTTTTCCTTTCTTTGGGACTGGTATTAGTATAGCTTCCTTCCATGCCTAAGGGATTATTCCTCTCTTCCAGTTGTAATTTTGGATTGCTAGAGTTTCTTTTTTTTTTTTGCCTTAGTGCCTAGTCCTATCAGCATTTCATTTGTGATTCCATCATTTCCTGGTGATTTCTTCTTTCTTAGGGTATTCATTGTCTGTTCCATTTTTTCCATTGTTAGATTTGCCATCATATATTCTGCTGCTGTTTCTGTATTACTATGATGTATCTGTTTATCTTTGATTGATTTCTTCTATTCGATTGTAATAGCAATGTGGTTTGCACTGGCATAGTGTTCCATTAGTGCATTTGCAGCATTTTTTCCTGTAAGCAAGGCATTTCCTTGTTTAATTGTTATTTATTTGTTTCTAGGCCCGTCATTGTTCATGGCTTTCACTAATTTCCATAGTTTGTTTCATCCCTGTCAAAGTTCAGGTGTTCTGTTTTTTCTCTCCAACAATATCGTGTTGTTTGATTTACTGTTTTTTTTTTTTTTAAATATTTTGCTGAGATGGCTTTGAGAGAGATGTTCGCTTCAGTTGATTGTTCTCTCTCTGCTGTCTTCCTGGCATCTTCAATTTTGTCCTCTAAAATTTGTAGTTCTTCAGTCCAGTATAGTTTGTAGTTTTTCCTCGCTCCTCTTGGAATAGACTCAGTGGCTGCTTGTATTATTGCTCTGTTTAGACCTTCCGCCATTTGCTTCATGTTGCCATATCGTGTATTTATGTTTTTTACAATATTTGTCCGTTAGTATGGCAAATATGTCCCAACCTGCTCGTTTGTTATTCCAGCGGGGCAAAGGCTTTTACTCATGTGGAACATATTCCATATTCATTACAAGCTTGATTGGTCTGTGGTCACTACCTGCTAACTGGTCAAGCACATGGCGATCAATTTTGTGGAGGATGTCTCCTGGGCAGAAAGCTAAGTCTGGAGTAGAAGTGGTAAACCATCTTCTGGAGTAGAAGCTCGGTGTGTCATCCGCTTTGTTGAATAGATGGAGATTTGAGTCTATTTCCCAGTCCTCCACTTCATCTCCTCTTTTGTCAGTATCTGGGTATCCCCACCTTTCTGAATGGCTATTAAAGTCTCCAACAATAATGTTGTGTCACAGTTTGTGTCAGTCATTTTCATATTTGAGAGTGTAAGATCCTTATCTGCTGGGCTATACAGATTGTAAATTCTTATTTTCACGTCCTTTATCATTATATCACCACCTATAATTTATGTTTGGTTGTCAGAGATCACAGATACTTCGCTGCAAGGTATTGTATTTCGTGTAAGTATTAGAACTCCACCTTTGTACCCTTCGCAGTCGAAACGTGTGGCCTGATATCCTCTGACTGAGAATTTGCGATCGGCGTTGAGGTGTGTCTCTTGAATGCATGCCACATCTATTCTATCTTTATGAAGACGCTGTGTTAGGGAGACTTTCTTGTTATAAACTCCTTCGGCATTCCACTGTAGTATGTTGAGTGTCCGGGGTATTTGGTCAATAGCTCTTAACCTACTACTCTGTGCCTTGACTCCACAGCACAGGGGAAGGTGACCACCAGTAGTCATGGGTGGACCCCCTCAAGGCAGGGGGCCCGGCACTATCACCGCCTGATGGGACTTCACGGGATTAGCACCATAACGATTAATTTTCATCTGTGGCATCATGAATTGATTAAATTACGTTGCACTTCTTTGTCAAGCCTATGGCTCAGTACATCCGATTTCGACAAGCATTTATTGGGGTGCTTTCCCTAGCCTTTGACTGTCCCCAGTCTACCTACAAGGCAGCAGGTTTGTGCGTCTCTTCGTCTGGTCCCTCTCCCTTGACCTGTCCGACATGGGTGACCCTACCAGTAGCTGTGCTACCGTCGGCATAGCTCTTGCGGTCATTGGAATGCGCAAGCCCCTCTACCTCGTGACGGTGGACACACGGCAGAGGGGATAATATACTATTCTATACTATACTACACTACACTACACTAAACTACACTACACTACACTACACTACACTACACTATACTATACTATACTATACTATACTATACTATACTATAATATACTATACTATACTATACTATACTATACTATACTATACTATACTTTATACCAGCAGTTAAAATGTCGCACGCCAAGCAGATAATTTATTTTCAATGTTATGTAAATGCGGCGTGCTGGAAACAGATATTTGAATAGACAAATGCCACCTCTGTAGCCACATTCGCGCTCCATGGCGCACGGCGCGCCCGCTCCCGTATAATGAGAACAGTTACAGGGAGCAAGGGAGGTGACAACGCTGGCATTTGTTACGGTAGTTGCCCTTGGGACATGACCGGTCGTCTACCTTTGCCAGGCGATATGAAAGGACACTGGGTAATGCAGCTGTACAGAAGCACATTTAGGGTAAACAAAGGAAGTTGCGACGACTAGCCTTCATCGGCAAACCAGCACATGAAAACACAATATACACGTATAACCACGTGGAAGACACTAAAGTCACTTTATTGCGGCCCTTGTCCTTGGAACATGACCGGTCATGTACCTCTGGTTCTCTTGCATATCCTTTACAGGACATCGCAGTCTACCCCAGCATTCTTTTAGCTTTTTGTGATGTTTTTTTTTTTTGGAAAATTTACGTTTAGTAGTTTGTCATTGCTTTCTGAACGACCGCACTCATATCATTATATACAATACCAATTTATGGTGGCCTGCTTGCAAATCGCCATCAGCTGTGTTCCGAACGCGGTATGCGGGATTACGAATTGCGTCAGTTACCCATTGGTCAGAGAATCGGCGAAATAAAATGGCACGCAATAATGCAGTTGTGCAGAGAAATTTATGGAAGAAAAGTAAGTTGCGTCGACTAGCCTTCATCGGCAAACAAGTACATATATAAGACAACAGAACATATAAACACGGGGGAAACGCTAATGTGGTTGTGCTAACAGATAATAAGCGAATGAGAGCAATGATATTTACTATGCCATAAGTGTGTAATGTAAAGCTGCATTACACTATGTTGTTTTATATTTAAACACACACACCATAAACAAAATATTGCACTATTTCTTGTCTGGCAAATTTTGTTGCATCTCGTCAGGTGCTTGCTGCAGAGTTAAATATATCACATGACGTGGATAAACAAAAACATAGTCACTGATATTGCTCGAATGTGCATTGTTATCCCCACGTAAGTCTAAGTCTTAACAGGAAGTCCTTCTGTTCGCATTGCACCGGCTTGAATCGCCTAATCAGTAATACCTCGATATATTTGAGCAATCGATTATTGTTCAGTGAATGCTGTATGCGACATGCGTTTTGTTCGTTATCTCTGTGATTGCTAATAAGCAAATGCTCCATGATGGGCGAATTCGACGTTTAATGACCTGTCGACTACACAGGGATTCCTGAAGATTTATTACCAATCTGTTCTACCCACACTGGTACAATGTTTGGCTACTTTACTTGCTACATGTCTTTCCCTTCTACCTTTGTAAGTCGCTTGACACTTACATACCCAAATAATTAAATAAATTACTTGTTTTAGATTTGTTCCATTTACTTTAATGTTGCACTTGGGTATATACTATTTACATGTAATAACCATTAATTCTAGTTTTGTGTTATTCAAACTAAGTACATTGACCTTACTTTATGTTGCAGTTGTTGTAAACACATACAATAAGTAATTCATCAAAATCCAAAAGTTCAATTGGTAAACTTAATTAGAAGACAATCACGAGTGACGTAACAATATATATAAAATTACTTAACTGATTGTAAACCTGTCCGACTGTCACCTCTACATTTGTGAAGACGTGGCCTACTCCCTAATGACCTGGGGTTCTGAAATCTTTAACACTACTGTGGCTTCATGTTATTTGGCAAGTTTTTATTGTAAATCCTACTTTTGGTGTTGGTCATGAAGCAAGTTTTTTAACGTAAATCCTACTTTTGGTGTTTGTCTTCAAGCAAGTTGTTAACATAAATCCTACATTTGGTGTTTGTCATTACGCTAATTGTTGACGTAATTGCTACTTTTTTGTGTGTTTGTCATCAATCGTTCGTAATAAACCAGTGTACGTGGTTTAGAGTCAGTGAAGGCGTTTCACATTTCCCCAGCTTACGAAGATGAGGGGTAGCAATTTGGAAGCAGCCTTGAGGTAGGTCTTAGGTAAGTAGGTATGTGGTTAGGTAGATAGTGGTTAGGTATTCTGGTAGATATGTAGTTATGTAAGAAAATAGGTAGGTGGGTAGGTAGGTAGGTAGGTTGGTAGGTAGGTAGGTAGGTAGGTAGGTAGGTAGGTAGGGGGTTTATGCCTGCACCAGACAGAACACTTATAATGTTATCCTAGAGATGCAATTGAACATTGTAGTAGCAGAGAGAAATGACTCTCCTTGAATATCAAGAAAACAGTAACAATGGTGAAATCAAAGAAAACTGTGACACCAAAATGTGACATAGAAATAGAAGGGAAAATTCTGAACCAAGTGGATAATTTTACATACCTAGGGGCATTTATAACATCAGATGGAAGATGTACAACAGAGATTAAGAGCAGAATAGGGCAAGCAAAAGCCGCATTTCAGAAAATGACGAGTATCTTATGAAACAAGTCACTATCAATGAATGAAAGAAAGAGAGTGCTGAAATGCTATACAGAACCAGTTTTGCTGTATGGCAGTGAATCTTGGAATGTGAATGAACAAATTAGGAATAACGTAGAAGTAACAGAGATGTGGTTTTTGAGACGAATGTTGCGCATTCCTTGGACTGCCAGAGTAACTAACAACGATTGCCTGAAAGAGGCTAATGAAACTAGAACACTATATACAATAATAAGAAAGAGATAAACAGCTTTCTTTGGTAATGTTATGAGAAGAGAGGCATTGGAGAACATCGTGACAAATGGAAAGATCGAGGGGAAGAGAGACAGAGGCAGACCAAAAGAAATGATGCTGGATGGAATGAGACGGTTGCATGGAGGAATATCATCAGCAGAGGTGATCCAGAAAACCAAAGACAGAGATCTGTGGAGAGCCACGAACGCCTACGCCAGCTGGCACGGGACTTGATGATGGAACATGCCAAGAAGACACAAAAGTAAACGAGGATGCGGGAATATGAGAAAGCAGCATAAAGTGAAGGTGAAGACAATCATGAAACCATGGTAAGCAAAGAGAAGAAGAAAAGACTACACGCCAATTAAAGCAAGAGAAGAGACAGAAAGAAGACATCATACAGAAAGAAGACATCATACACAACAGAAAGAAGACATCATACATAACAGAAAGAAGAGAACATACACAACAGAAAGAAGACACCATACACAACAGAAAGAAGACACCATACACAACAGAAAGAAGACACCTATACATAACAGAAAGAAGACACCATACATAACAGAAAGAAGAGAACATACACAACAGAAAGAAGACACCATACACAACAGAAAGAAGACACCATACATAACAGAAAGAAGAGAACATACACAACAGAAAGAAGACACCATACATAACTGAAAGAAGAGAACATACACAACAGAAAAAGACATCACACACAACAGAAAGAAGACACCATACATAACAGAAAGAAGACACCATACACAACAGAAAGAAGAGAACATACACAACAGAAAGAAGACACCATACATAACAGAAAGAAGAGAACATACATAACAGAAAAAAGACATCACACACAACAGAAAGAAGACACCATACATAACAGAAAGAAGACACCATATGCCACAGAAAGAAGACATCATACACCACAGAAAGAAGACACCATACACCACAGAAAGAAGACACCATACACCACAAAAAGAAGGCACCATACACCACAGAAAGAAGACACTATACATAACAGAATGAAGACACTAAAGATATGACAGAACAAATCTTAGGAGAATGTGGTTTTTTACCAGGACCAACCATTTTTAAACTATTCCGAGAACCAGCCACACAAAGAGAATACGCCACAACCATCCGCCAACACCACAAAGCCGTAGAAGTATGCGAAACTCCAGAGACATTGCAACGAGGCAACAAAGCAGAAATAAGTACCTAAACAACGAACGGCAGGTAACACTGGAGGGGAAAAACAGCAGAAAATATCTACTGGAGCATGTGAAAAGGAAACACCATAAAGTCCCCCAAGTGAAACACATCAATGAAAGGACATTTCTACGGGGTCTGATCCGTTCTCCAAGAGGATTAATAGTAAGCGTGTCCTGGCAGAACAGACTGGGGCTCTATAAACGCGAAGGTAGACACAGAGCATAGCAGATACTTTAGGCACGATGGTTCATTGGTTGTTGTTGTTGTTGTTGTTGTTGTTGTTGTTGTTTGTTGTTGTTGTTGTTGTTGTTGTTGTTATCTTCCACTTATGTCGTTGGGGCGTCGTGGGGAGGGATTATTGAAGTCCCAGCGCCTGTGACGAGCGCTTTTCCTCCAACTTCCTACATGATGTTCTCCAATTTCCCCCACGATGGTCTCCAATTTCCCACATGATGGCTTCAAATTTTATCCACGATGGTTCATGAGACAGGAGCAATGGCCAGAGATCGAGTCTTTTGTGAGGGCTTTCATGAATGCAACGTTCTGCAGAGAATCTTCCTCATTGTGAAGGAAAAGGCAATGTCAGATAAAATCAAGTAATATTAAGTTTCAACACTCAGACAGCACATATTTTTTTAATATTTTAAAATGTCTTTAATGTGTCTGGACTCCGTTGCGATGGCGGACGCGATTCGTAATGCTGCTTACCGGTGTTCAAAACACAGCGGTGACCGATTTGGCAGCAGACCGTGTCTCGCTGGTATTAACGTGTTTGTATGAAACCGGTCGTTCAGAAAGCAATGGCGAACTACTGAACGTAAAACTTGCCAAGACATCGACAACGGCAGTAAAATGCTGGTGTTCACTGCAACGTCCTGTAAACGATATGCAACTTTAAAAGAAAAAAAATGTGTCCGCTCTCTTTGAACTTAAGCGTAGTCCATACAAGGGCTATTTCCTATCACTACTGGGAAATGCACTGGTCTGATTTTTGATTGTAGATTAGCTTTCACAATTTTATTGTGTCCCTCGCCATCGCGTGAACCCACTCCGACTTCAGAGGTGCGACTAATTTACGTCCACAAGTCAAGGACGAGAAGTCAACATTTTAGTCCAAGCGACTAGCGTAAGTGTTAGACCCGCTACCAAGGCATCAGCGCACCGGAAAGTTAAAAGCTATCGCTTTTATCCATTAGCCACGCCGACATTCACAACAACAAATAATAATAATAATAATAATAATAATAATAATAATAATAATAATAATAATAATAATATAAACGCTATCAATTTCTGTTACATGTTAGATCATCGAGGGATTCGCGACCTCATGACAAGACATGTAAAGTAGAGACAGAATATAAATATATGTGTTGATTTGTGTGTCTGTGTCTGCCTGCCCGTCATTCTGCGTGTACCTGTCACTCCTCCATCCATCAATACCCTATTCGCCTACCTGCCTTCTTGCCAACAATACAACCTAGCCCTTTTTTACCTTGGAGCACCTGATGAATACACCCTTAATTGTTCCTTGTCTTTCATGCAGTCGCTTACCCCTGGGCTCTGGACAAACACAGTTGTTTCCCCGTGTGTTGTGGTCAAAGAACGCCCAGGGAGACAGCTGGCTAAAGGCCTTGAAGAGAAACGCGTAATTGCCGTCTATTAATCCATGCGAGACGTGTGTACGCATACTTAGCATTGTTTAACCACTGAGAGGATATTCGGTAGCTTGACCAGTTCCTCGTGCCAGTTTTCTTAAATGGTGACATTGATGCGTCGCATGAGATGATGTGTGTTTTCTTCTTTGATTCTGGCAAGGTAAGATTTCGTCATTTTTATACTTCATTAAATTAAGTTGGACATAAAAGTTGACGTCTCGTTCAGAATGCAACGGCAAGCTAAAAAACCAAATATGTTTGCATATCCTTTACATGACATCGCTGTCAACATCATCATCTTTCAGCTGATTGTTCATTTCTTGGCAAGATTACGCTCAGTAGTTTGTCATTGCTTTCTGAGCGGCCGGCTCACATACCCCGTAAGTTACCGACGTGATTCGAACCACTTCTGATTCTCACCGTCGTCACATTACTTACGAGAGTACACGAGATTACGGAGAAAGTCGCTAACCTCTAGGCCAGGAAGCCGGCAATGGCAAACTACAGCCTAGAAAATCAAAGTGGAGTTGTGGTTAATCGCAAAGTCCTGGAAAGGAAATGCGACATTTTGTGTGTAAATATACAACAATAAGAAAGAGACCAACATTATTCTTTATTATACAAATATAAGGAGGTCAGCATGGCTGAATTGATAAGCAGCTCGCTCTTAAATTTCCGGTGTGCTGATGACGAGGTAGCCTGTTCAACCCCGCATCTATCAGTTGGACTAAAATGTTGACTTCTCGTCCTTGACTTGGGGACGTAAGTTACAAATACTTTCAGAAGTTGGAGTGGGTTCGCCTGATGGCAAGGGATACTGGTAATAGACAAAGCTAATCCACACGCAAAAATCAGTCCAGTGTATTAGTAGAAGAAGCACGTGCATGGACTATGCTTGAGTTCAGAGCGAGCGAGCGAGCGAACGAACGCCGGCAGAGAACTATAAAAAAAGAGACAAACAGCATTCATTCATCAGGCAATAAGAAGAGAGGCATTGGAAAACAGTCATGACGAATGGGGGGAAAACATATCAGTGAGGAAAAGAGAACTTTTTTAGTTTGTTAGTTAGCCAGTTAGCCAGGGAAGGTTTTACGGACGCGGTTCGTGATCCCGGAAACCCGGTTTCAAAATACAGCCGCGCGCGATTTGGCAGCAGACCGCGTTGCGTTGATTTTTTTTTCTACGAAATAGTATGGGTTCCGGTCATTCAGAAAGCAATGGCAAACTACTGAACGTAAACTTGCCAAGAGATCACAACAGCAAACAATGCTGGTGTTGCTGTACCGTCCTGTATGGGATATGCAACTAACTTAACGTAAGTTAGCCACTTAGCTAATTAGCTGACTAATTAGTTAAATAATACATAGACTGGTGAAGGGTTAGAGAGATAGGGTGGGTTATCATGGTAGAATAATAGCTAATGCACTAACATGCCGGTGCGGCTGCCCGGTTCAAATCCCCCACGAGGCAGATTCCTTCAATATCACGTGGCTCGGCAATAGACTCAGCCTTTTCAAGTGGTTACCAGAAAATGTCCCGAACATTAAGGCGGCCGCCGTGTCACTATCACATGATGATGATGGTGATGATGGTGATCATCATCTCCTCGTGTGAGTTTGTATGAATTAAGACTCCGTGTTAAAAATCGCAGAAGAAACTTTCTTATTGTCACAAATGGTCGACAATGTTCTGTACTCTCTAGTTTCTCCCAATTCTGTAATGGATACCGCAATTAACCTTTCTCGCTACCTGAACAGTAGTCGGGTGGTGCCTGTGTGTGTATTTGTGCTTGTGTGTGTGTGTGTGTTTGTGTGTGTGTATGCGTGCGTGCGTTCCAGTGTTTCTGTGTGTTTGTATATGATGAAGATTTAGTGTTGGTGGGTGGGCAGGAATAGTTAGTGTTTCTGCAACAGTATCCTACCGGTGTGTTTACTACGTCCATTTACTTGAAGGGCAAGTCCCGTGGCGCTGGCTGCATCCATGAAAACAGAATTCAACGTAAAACATGTGAACCGAGAATGGACCTCTTTAAAGGCGTGGCTGTTTTAGTAACGATATGGTTTGTTAGAATTTGTGAAACGTGGCACACGGGAACCAAAAATGGACCTTTTCATAGACGTAACTGTTTTAGTAGCGATATGGTTTTTTAGAAGTTGTGAAACGTGGCACACGGGAACCAAGAATGGACCTTTTCATAGACGTAACTGTTTTAGTAGCGATATGGTTTTTTAGAATTTGTGAAACGTGGCACACGGGAACCAAGAATGGACCACTTTATAGACGTGACTGCTTCAGTAGCAAACTACGTTTGTTAGAATGTGTGAAACGTGCCACTCGAGAACCAATAATGGTCCTCTTTCTAGACGTAACTGTTTTAGTAGCTATATCATTTTGTTAGAATTAGTGAGCTCTTAATAGATGTAACTGTTTTATTAACGATATCGTTGTTGTGAATCGTGGAATCCCTGTAGCTGTAAGATCGAATTTAGAGTAGGAGTTTTTTTTTCTGTTTTGTTCAATTAACACGTGTTCTTAGGATGGACCTGACGTGGCTTAGTGGTTAGCGCTTGTCTGCGAAGATGATACGTATTCAATCCCAGCAGAGGCAGAATTATTTTTCTTTCCGGGCAGTTGAAGTTAACTGAAAGTCCTTTACAGGACATCGCAGTCAACGCAGGCGTCATTTGTCTGTTAGTGATTATGGAACCGCCATCGCGTTGTGGACTGTGTACTAGTCATGTGGACCATGTGGTGCTAGGTTTAAATCTGAGCCGAAATATGGGCTCAGCGAAATTTTATGACCCCGCACAGTAGCTCAGAAACTGCGGGGTAAGTCGACGAGCCTGATGGTGCATACATTATCCATCAAATGCCATCTGAATTAGAAATTACAGGCTCGACACATCTTCAGTACGACTAGGACTGCGGGAGTCTCCGTGGCAAAGTGGTCAAGCCGTCTGACTCGGGCCCCAAAAGTTGTGGGTTCGATTCCGGGTCGCGTCCTTCGGTTCACGCGTGCATTTTTTCGAAGACTCTTGGGGGTCGTCGCTAGAGCTACGGAGTTTGTGCTTTGTGCGACCCTTACCCTTGATGGACAAACAACACACACAACACAACACATATGGGATAAAAACCGGGGCAATGAAGTCATTCCCTGTCGACTTTTAAGGGACTTTTTATACGGTACCGCTATGGGCAAAAAGCTCCATTGCCGCTTTCTGACCTCGGGTCGTTCCTTGGAAATGCTCTTCTTCACAAGCGTTAACACACACACACATACACATGTACGCGTATGCGCGCGCACACACACGCACATACACACACAATATATTAGTAGTTGTTCAATGCCCAAGAACGTATTTCTCATGCACGCACACACGGCAACATTGGCTGGCTAAAGAAACCATCCAAGTCCGATTATTATTTCTGTGTTATTACTAAAACTCACCCCAGGGGTTTCCCCACCTGCCCCTGTGCCATACTCTAGCCGTCTACTGAACAAAAAGCAACAAGTGTACGCATTGTTACCCTTTGTATAACCAAGGTCAATAACCCGTGTAACTTGTTAATTCCACAGTAAACAGAGACTAAGTCGCCACAGGTGGGTTATGTGCCTTTTCGTTACCCGTTGATTACCCCAGCACTGGTTTTCCATGGATATAGTCCATGACAGCTAATGACAGCATTAGCTAAGAGGCAGCTACTGACAGTGTGTGGGGAAAGTGACTTTACGAACACGCCTGGTTGATTACTTTTGTCTACGATGGAGAAACCAGAGGACAGTATTAAGGGCGAAGGTGTGGTTAATAGTTACAGCTTAAATACAAGCTCAGGTAACTCAATATTGCCATGTTGTAGGGGCAGGTTTAGGCAGAGGGTATGCGACTGGGGAATTCGGTGAAGGAATGAATGCCGGCATAAGAAGTCAAGGGATCACAGAGGAGGGTGTTCAGAGACGAGGGAATAGTGCCGTAGAAGGAGATTACATCACGATTAGCGGCCTTAATGATTTGAATGTCTTAAATGGGCACAGTTTAGATAGAGACGTTCATGGCAACGCAAAGAGCACAGGTATAAGTGACGTGGACACACAGTGCAGTGCATGATGGGAATAGAGACTCGTCAAATAATTCTGATTCCAGTAGGTCTCCTGTCTGGCGACCTGACCAAAGTAGACCCCGGTCCTTATCTAAGATCAGTGAAAAGAGCCACATCAGCTCGGATCTTGAGACCAAAGACGATCTGTACCTTTCAAAGACCAGCGCTGGTCTCTTGTCGCATATAGACAACCCGAGGACAATCTCAGAAACCTCCCTGGCTGGCAGCGGGGATGAACTCCCTGGATATCCCCATCATCTAGGCTACGACGACCAAGAATCAAACGGTTATGCCGACAAAAACGCCAATGACCAGCAATCAGCGATCACTTATGACAACGCCAACATTATTGTCAGCGGTAACATTCGAAATGGTCAAGATAATAGCACACTTAACGCCAGCAACCGCCGGAATATCGACATAAGCCCCATCTCTAAATACGCTACCCTAACTACCACCGACGTAGCATCAGAATCGACCCCGAAACCCTCCGAAGCCGCCGTATTCAAGTTCCCTAGTCTGAAACCTGAAATCAAGAAATCGATCAATAACAGATCCTCTCCAAAGACCACAGCAGTCCACAAGTTCCCAGCAAGTCAGAACGGCGATTTACCAAAAGCGAACGATCCTACCTCGTTTTCGACTGAAGCCGTTGTTCATACTAACACAGAACCTTTAGCAGAAGATATCCCATTGTCGCTGAGAAATTTAGTCTTTTTAACCAAACCCGAACCAGCCGTTTCAGGAGCCATCGAGGATAGCACTGCTGCAGCCAACCGTGGATATTTGATCACGTGAGTAGTAGTAGAATAGAAGTGTTTGTCTTGTCGGAGTCTTGTTTGCAATAATTCTTCAGCCCTTCTGGGTGATGGAGCGGGCTAATAAAGACAAGGTTTTCTAGGGTATCTAAACGTGTTCTTGTTACGTTAAGCAGATGTTTACCACTCAAAAGTTGGCATCGTCCGTGTGTTAGCTGTTCCCTTGAGGGAAGCAAAGGGTACTAACACTGTCACCTAACATCATGCCGTAAGAGGCGACCAAGGGGATTGGTGTGGGACTGGATAGATCATTCATCAGAAAACTTCGAATGCAAAATCCAACCATTCATGAATAAGTCTATAAAGGGTTTGGAGTGAGTTGGTCGTATGCTGCACTGGGATAGTAGCAGTAGTAGTTAGTAGCAGTAGTAGTTAGTAGCAGTAGTAGTTAGTAGTCAGTAGTAGTTAGTAGCAGTAGTAGTTAGTAGCAGTAGTAGTTAGTAGCAGCAGTAGTTAGTAGCAGCAGTAGTTAGTAGCAGTAGTAGTTAGTAGCAGCAGTAGTTAGTAGCAGTAATAGTTAGTAGCAGCAGTAGTTAGTAGCAGCAGTAGTTAGTAGCAGCAGTAGTTAGTAGCAGCAGTAGTTAGTAGCAGCAGTAGTTAGTAGCAGCAGTAGTTAGTAGCAGTAGTAGTTAGTAGCAGCAGTAGTTAGTAGCAGTAGTAGTTAGTAGCAGCAGTAGTTAGTAGCAGCAGTAGTTAGTAGCAGCAGTAGTTAGTAGCAGCAGTAGTTAGTAGCAGCAGTAGTTAGTAGCAGCAGTAGTTAGTAGCAGCAGTAGTTAGTAGCAGTAGTAGTTAGTAGCAGCAGTAGTTAGTAGCAGTAGTAGTTAGTAGCAGCAGTAGTTAGTAGCAGCAGTAGTTAGTAGCAGCAGTAGTTAGTAGCAGCAGTAGTTAGTAGCAGCAGTAGTTAGTAGCAGTAGTAGTTAGTAGCAGCAGTAGTTAGTAGCAGCAGTAGTTAGTAGCAGCAGTAGTTAGTAGCAGCAGTAGTTAGTAGCAGCAGTAGTTAGTAGCAGCAGTAGTTAGTAGCAGTAGTAGTTAGTAGCAGTAGTAGTTAGTAGCAGCAGTAGTTAGTAGCAGCAGTAGTTAGTAGCAGCAGTAGTAGTTAGTAGCAGCAGTAGTTAGTAGCAGCAGTAGTTAGTAGCAGCAGTAGTTAGTAGCAGCAGTAGTTAGTAGCAGTAGTAGTTAGTAGCAGCAGTAGTTAGTAGCAGCAGTAGTTAGTAGCAGCAGTAGTTAGTAGCAGCAGTAGTTAGTAGCCGCAGTAGTTAGTAGCAGCAGTAGTTAGTAGCAGCAGTAGTTAGTAGCAGCAGTAGTTAGTAGCAGCAGTAGTTAGTAGCAGCAGTAGTAGTAGTAGTAGTAGTAGTAGTAGTAGTAGTAGTAGTAGTAGTAGTAGTAGTAGTAGTAGTAGTAGTAGTAGTAGTAGTAGTAGTAGTAGTAGTAGTAGTAGTTAGTAGTAGCATCAGCAGCAGCGCTACCGTTGGCATACCCATAGAGGTCACTGGAGCAGATAAACCCCTCAACCACTTCTAGGTGAAGGTACAAGACAACGGGTCTTGCTGTCTGGCACGCACCTCTAACTAGAGACAACTGGATTGGAATCACAATGCCATGTTTGCCAAATGCTTGCTGCTTGCTTGCTAGGTTGAAACAAGATGTTCCGGCTCCATTCAACCGTTGAATTTTCGGTCGGTTGTAATTGAAGCCCATATGTTGTATTTTTTTTTTCTTCTTGCGTAGACTGGGTTTCGATTTTGCTTCCTGGAGTCAGTTTTTCAGTCCTTTCGTGAGTTTCATCCTTGTTGTTGTTATTGGTGTTTTTTTTCCCTCTTGGTCTATCTTCGTATCTTCTTGGACTTCTCTGGTATCTCGTGTCGTGGACAGTTTGATAGCTTGATCTTGGTTGCCAAATGAAGAGATCGGGAATTTTATACCATTTTCCCCCCTCCCTCTCCCTCCCACATGCACACCACATATCCGATGCTGGGGTAGTGGATTGGACGCCCAGTATTCCCAAATAAGGGCAACAATCTAATTGCATAAAATATGCAGTCTACACAGTTACAGATATCTTGGTGATCTATCTATTGCCACACCGACTGCCTCCTGATTCCTGTGAGATCTCTGATTTGATTGGGGTCGCTGCTGTCCGAGGCTGTCTTCTCTGATCTAGTCAGAATGGTCCTGCTATGAGATGCCATTTCCTCAGAGGAAACATCAGTGCTCGCTGGTAAAATGCCTCTTCCATGCCGCAGACATGTCTAGATCTTTTAGGAACGTGTGCATGCCTAGGTTTCATGCCTCACTCCTTCCATATGTTATTCCATTATCTTCACATCCACTCGGTTCTGTGGGGAAGTGTTTGTGAATGTCATTCGTAATCCCCCCATACCGCGTTCGAAACTCAGCTGCGGGACTTTTGAAGCAGACTGCCTTTCGTTGGTTTCCATACAATGGTTTTAGTAACGGCAGTTCAGAAAGCAATGGCAAATTACTGAACGTAAACGTGTCCAGGAATCACCAAAAGCTAAAAAAAATTCTGGAGTTGACTGCTACATTCTATAAAGGATATACAACTGTCTTGAGTTATCTTCAGACTGTTTCTAGTTGTATTTCTCTCCTCTGCCGTAGCGCAAACATCAATGTCCGGATCTTTTAGGTTTGCAATTCTATTTTTCGTGTGTCACGGCTTCCACATTATCCCGTTGTTTATAGTTGTAAATCTCATTCTTCTCTTCCCTGGTCGCATTACTTGATGTTTATGATAAGTGCCATGTTTCTTAGCCTCTTCCAAAATTGTTATTACTCATTTTCTCTGTACAAGAAATGTTTAGTATCCTTCTGTAAAATCACATCGTCGCGGTCTCAGGGCAATGTTTGTTGTTTACTAATTGTCCCTGATTCGCAGCCATACATTAAAATTGCTTCTAACATATAAAAATAATTTTTTTTTTTTATTTTAAACCTAAAATGACACGGATTTATTGCATAACATATTTGCTATATTTTAAAATTATGTTTTGCTTGTCCTAGTCTGTTCTTTATTTCTGTGATCCGTGTACCTAAATACTTGAATTTCTTTACTGCCATATACCTATATACTTGAATTTCTTTACTGCCATATACCTAAATACTTGAATTTCTTTACATCCATATACCTAAATACTTGAATTTCTTTACATCCATATACCTAAATACTTCTCTTTTCCTGTTATGCCATTTAAAAAAGTCCTTTTCGCTTTCTACAATGTCTGTATCTAGCACTGTATGTAGTTGCTTCTGACTTGTTTCTGACAAGACGGTGTCTTAAGCATAACGTAAGTTATTTAATATGATGACGACCAAACATCACTCTTTGGCTGTTTTTAAGAGAATTCATTATTTCTTCTTTAAAAACGAAAACAAATCAATGGATATTACATATTATTGTATGACACCTTTCTTTATGTGTTTGCTGTGATGTCGGTTCCTAAATCAATCAATCAATCTTTATGCACTGAAATGTTCACAAATGGTTGTCGATTATCATAGCTGCTGTTTGCTGCCAATGTATGCTTCTTGGTTGAATAACCGGACTTGTTATCTGGGTTTTCCATATTTTGTGTTGTTGCTTCATGACAAGCAGGTTTACCATATTTATCTGTGTTGTTGTGTCCTGACAAGCAGGTGTACCATATTTATCTGTGTTGTTGTGTCCTGACAAGCAGGTTTACCATATTTATCTGTGTTGTTGTGTCCTGACAAGCAGGTTTACCATATTTATCTGTGTTGTTGTGTCCTGACAAGCAGGTTTACCATATTTATCTGTGTTGTTGTGTCCTGACAAGAAGGTTTACCATATTTATCTGTGTTGTTGCGGCATGACAAGCAGGTTTGTCATATTTATCTGTGTTTTTGCATAATGACAAGCAGGTTTGAAATATGTATGTGTTGTTGTTGTATTATGACAGGAAGGTTTGGCGTATCTATCTGTGTTACAGTATAATGACAAGAAGGTTTGCCATATTTATCTGTGCTGTTGTATCATAACAAGAAGGTTTACTATATCTACCTTTTGTTGTTGTATCATCACATAAGGTTTATTTTTTTTAAATCTACCTGTCTTGTATCAAGACCAGGATGTTTGCCATGTCTATCTATTGTTGTATTATGACAAGGATTTTTACCATGTCTATCTTTTATTGTATTATGACAAGACATTTTACCATATCTATCTGTCTTGTATTATGAACAGAAGGTCTGCCATATTTATCTGTAGTTGTTGTATCATGACCTAAGGTTGACTGGCACCTTGCCGTCTTGACAGACAATAATGTTGTAAAATGCAGTTATATCTCTCCATAACACAAAGCCTGGGCTGAATTTAGAGACCATGTGTTGCCCATGCAGCATGATCCCTCTCTCTGCCTGCCTAGTTTACTCCAGAGGAAAGGTAACACCAATACGTCTGGAACAAGATAAGCTGCAGAAGCTGCCAGATCAGCAAAGCAATGCTCTAACTGTCCGACTGTCGGAACTTCGATTCTAGACCAGTTGCCAACCAAGGCTTAGGGCCTGGTCTGCTCCGCCATGGCATTCAGTCTTTAGGTTGCATTTCCTCCCACTAGGATAAAGCTTGTACCCTTCCAATTGTGCTCCTCCGCCCGAAGCCGTTGGCACAATGTGGGGTGTTGGGTTCGGTGAGCGCCGCCAAACATTCGGCGCAAACAGAAGCAGGTAGTACCGTCTACTGTTATACGGTAGCTCACTCATATCTTACTAAGACCTGATATCCCAACATTCGGCACTAACAGAAGCAGGTAGTACCGTCTACTGTCAAACGGTAGCTCAGTCATATCTGACTAAGACCTGACCTAAGGTGTGCAAAGTCTACCTATTGTATTATGACAAGAAGATTTACTGTATCTATCTACTGTTGTATCATGACAAGAAGTTTTACCATATCGATCTGTGTTGTTGTATCATGACAAAAATGTTTGTCATAACTATCTGTTGCATTAGTGTCATGACAAGAAGTTTTACCACATCTATCTGTGCTCTTGAATCATTTACCATCATCATTAACACCCGATTCTGTGCCTGATTTTCACTCTACCAGGAACGAGAGGAAGAGATCAAATCTGAAGAAGCCAAACATGCCCGCTCCAGCGTCCAGCTTCTTGGCCGCGCCCAATGCCAACACCAGCTTTAGTAGCTCCACCGGTAGCATTAATACGATTGGTAACAAGAAGTCCATCAAGTGGGGCAGCGACGTGCCTGTCTCACAGAAGGTAAGGGTTCGTGCACCTGTTTGTTTTGTGTGTTGAAATGTGGGTCTTTTTCTACAAATCAATATCTGAACTCTGTATATTGGCGTGTGTATCTGTTCGCAGGTCCGTTTTCTGGCCGTTTGAGTGTCTGTTTGTTTATCTGTGTTTATGTCTACATGGCTATATGTCCTGCCTAGTTTCTGTTTGTGTGTCTGTCTATATGAATGTCTCAAGTCTTCTTACTTGAGTACTTGTCGGTCTGTCTGCATGCCTGTCTATCTGGCTGAAAAAAAGCTAGTCGTATATCCTCAACAAGACGTTGCAGTCAACGCCTACATTTTTTGGCTGTTTGGGATTTCTTGGTAAGTTTACGTTCAGTAGTTTGCCGTTGCATTCTGAACGATTAGCACTGACAATATAGTATGACACCCAACGCAGGGCAGTGTGCTGCCACATCGCCTGCGGCTTTTTCGAACACGGGATGCGGGATTACAAATCGCGTCTGTAACCCCGTCGCCACGGAGCAGACTGGGGAGAGCAAACTCGAAAAAAATGCTTATTGAAGGCGGATGTGATGAGCCATAGATTGACGAAATAATGCAACGCAACTCATTAAATGATGATGACATAACACACACTGAGAAGACAATTAGAGACAGATGAATAACACGAGAAGGGGGAAGGGGAGGGGGGCTGAAAGTGATAATTGACTTGTGGTGAGTTTGTGAAGACTCCACTGGATCATAAAGAGCAGCTGTAGAAGAAACTATCATCTACAAACCTGTACCGCAATTTTACATTTCAGCTTAACTGAGGAAGTCAAAGACACTCAGCAAACATACGAAACTTAAAATCTTCAACTCTTGTGTGATTCCAGTGCTAACGTATGGGTGTGAGAGTTGGAAATCAACGGTGGCTTTAGATAAAAAAAAATTAGACAATTTTGAGAACAAATGTCTTAGAAGAATTCTAAACCTCCACTGGACAGATTTCAGAACCAATACGCAAATAAGACAAGAGACTAAGCAAGATATTGTATCCAACTTTAAAAGAAAACGCAGTTGGAACTACATCGGCCATGTACTCAGAATGAACAAGACAAGACTCCCCAACCAAGCCCTCTTATGGTCACCAGTAGGGAAAAGAAAACGGGGAAGACCAAGAGAGACCTTGCGTAGAACCATCATCAGAGAAGGCTCATTCAGTGCCAAGTGAACATCCAGGATCTACAACAGGTAGCAGCGAACCGCCAGGCATGGGGAGTCATGACTTTTGCCCTATGTGCCGCCTTAGGCTCAAGAGGAAAGACTAACTAACTAACTAACTAACTAACTAACTAACTAACTAACTAACCAGCCAGCCAACCAACCAACCAACCAACCAGCCAACCAACCAACCAACCAACCAACCAAGAGTGCCATGAAGTCTGAAGCGAATTCCCGTGTCCGCCATGGCCTTATGTATAGTTGTCTTCCATATTCAATATAATACACCATGTCTGCTACCATATTAACAACTTTCAAGTCATACCTGTGACATACCCTTGCTTCAATTTTCCGCCATCTATTTGTGTTTCGTCCAACCCTTCTGTTTGTTTAGCACTGTATCTGTTAAGTAATTCATCCATCCGCTTCACGGTTGATGGTGGGAGGCGACGTTTCACAAATTCTAAATGTAGCTCATTCCTGACGTTACTATGTAAACAGAAGGACTTAATGCTATGTTTTAACCTCCGTGGATTAAACGTTCCACACATTCGCCCAATTTCAGAGACCATATACATTATATTTCAGACAAAGTATCATTCACCTTTTTCCACATAAGATGATATATATAACTCTGCAGTATGTACCTGATGAGATGCAGCGAAATAAGTCAGGCGGGAAATCGTGCAATATTTTATGTATGGCCTCCGTGTTTAGATGAAGAAGAAACAGATGAAATAACAGGCGACTTTTACGCAGACGAATATGGAACCAACAAGCAACCAGTAAATAGATATTCTGATTCAGGGCAGGTTCGCAAATGAGACACCTACCTACATGGCAATTACAAAATGGGGGACTAGAGCTCAGCGTGTAAGTCAACACTTGAACCAAGATAAGAGTTGGCATTCTTTGAAAAAAAAAAATGTTATCTACAAAGAACTTTCAGAACAAAAATGTCTGGCTCTCGGTGACCTTAAGCAGACATGTGTTAACCTATGTACCCGAGAGTTTGAGCGTCTGCTAGCAACGTTTCATGGTATATGTCTACTGGATTTCCGAGCAGTATGGATCCCAGAGGTGTGTATATTGATATGATCTGACTAGTTTTGTTCTCATCTTATATTGTTCCTCTTATGTCTTGCGGTGTCGAAGCGAAGCATAAACAGCGGGAGAGTGCCCGTTTATGGGCTTCATATATCGAGATTCTCGTATACTGTTATTCCCTCTGTCCATCGATTACATGGTCGGCCTCTTCTTCTGGTTTTATTTCGTCTGTACATCATTACTTGTTGTGGTATACTGTTGGTTGGTAGCATTGTGTTGGCCAAACCACTTGACTTGCTGTTTTGTAATAAATCTAGCGCTACTATAACCCTCAATTTAGTCCTGATTTCTTCATTTTTGATTTTCTCTCTTCTTGATACATTAAGTATTCTTCTCGGGAATCTCATTTCTGTTGTGATTTTTCTTTTATCTTTCACTGTCATTGTCCAGGTTTAGCGTTGGCAGCATAGAATTGGTAGGAAGGTTGTGTTGTAAAATGGTCTTTAGTATCGGTGCCATCTGTCCAATGAGTTGATTTGCCTTATTGCATCTATTTTCGATCTCGTCATATAATTTGCTTTTTTGATTTTGATGATATTATACTTCCTAAGTACTTGAAGATGTTTACTTGTTTCAAGGGGTGTTCTTTTAGATGAATCTTTGTTGTCTTTTTATTCTTTGGTTATAGTCATTACCTCTGTTTTACTGATGCTAATTTTCATGCTATGCTCCGTACACACTTCGTTTACACTATTTATGTGGACTTTTAATTCTCCTTCTAATTTTGTTATGAATGCTTTATCGTCCGCAAATAGTTCTTTGATCTTGTACTTTTCTCTATAACTGTGAATTCTTCCTGTCCATTCATCATGTGCCATGCCGATAAGCGTGGGCGGTCATATTCTGCCATCTCACTCGATCACCAGAGTCGTGGATCAGCTCCGTGTTTCTGTCTCGACCATGCCACGTGGCCAAGCCATCCATGTATTTACTTCTAGGTCTTCCCCTTGGTCTGTTTCCTTCGATCTTGCCAGTCGTCACCAAGTTCTCCAAGTCATTTCTTCTCATAACATGTCCAAAAAATGTTGACTGTCTACGTCTAATGACTCTAATCAGTTTACGATCTTCATGTGTTTCTTGAAGGACTTGTTCATTGGTTTTTCTGTCTGTCCATGGTATTCTTCCTTTAGATCGAACATTTGTTGACTCCTTCACTTCATCTTCTAGCTCACTGTGTCAACATATATTGGTTGCCACGAGAGACAAGTCTACAAAAAGGACATTAACATGTATCCGATAATATCCTTCTCTTTCTCCTTCTTCTTTTGCGTTCATACGGCGTTTTTTTTTTCTTTCTGACGTAACTGCGGTGTGTCTCGTTATGCACCCTTGGGCCAAAACTCTTAGGCCAACACGTCCGACTTTAGCGGGCGTTTTTTTTAATCAGGTAGCCGCCCTGGGCGATCCGATCCGATATGTTGAGGGGAAAAAAATGTCCACCTCGTTCAACCAGCTTTAGCAGCGTTGGTTATAATTGTGGTGGTTCATGGTGCGGGTTTAGTTTCTTGTTTCCTCTGTGTCAGTTTCATCTGAATTTTCGATGCAGCAGATTTCATGCCTGTGACGTCAGCTGGTGCAGTTTCCTTTGTGCTTTTCAGTCTGTTAGTGACGGTTTCTGGGGGCTTAGCAGGACTCATCCGTTGGGGAGTATAGCATATTGTCTGTCCGTGTACAACATATTGTCTGTCTTTGTACAGCATATTATCTGTCCATGTACAGCATATTGTCTGTCTTCGTACAGCATATTGTCAGTCCATGTACAGTATATTGTCTGTCTTTGTACAGCATATTGTCTGTCCATGTACAGCATACTGTCTGACTTTGTACAGCATATTATCTGTCCATGTACAGCATATTGTCTGTCTTTGTACAGCATATTGTCAGTCCATGTACAGTATATTGTCTGTCTTTGTACAGCATATTGTCTGTCTTTGTACAGCATATTATCTGTCCATGTACAGCATATTGTCTGTCTTTGTACAGCATATTGTCAGTCCATGTACAGCATATTGTCTGTCTTTGTACAGCATATTGTCTGTCCATGTACATCATACTGTCTGTTCATGTACAGTATATCGACTGACTTTGTATAGCATATTGTCTGTCTTTGTACAGTATATTGTCTGTCCATGTACAGCATATTGTCTGTCTTTGTACAGCATATTGCCTGTTCATTCATTCATTCATTCATTCATTCATTCTTTCATTCATTCATTCATTCATTAAGTAGCATGTCCTTTTTAGAACCTCGCTCCCATAACAACTTTCCGGAAAACCTCTCGATCATAAGCAAGATGTCCCGTGTCCGATACACCCATCTGGAGATCATCCGCCACACCCTGCACCAATCTTCTCTTTGGCCTTCCTCTTCCTCTCTTCTCAGGCATATACCCGTCCATTATTGCTCTCTCCAAATTGTCGTGACGTTTCAAGTGACTAGAATATTTCAATTGTCTTTGTTTTATCGTCTTCAATAGCCAACCTTCTTCAATATTCAGCTCTTGAAGTATTGATGCTTTCGTTCTATTCTTTATCCAAGATATTCTTAGAACTCGTCTATAACATTTATATTCAAAGGCATTTATGCGCTGCTCAGCTTGTTTAGTAAGTGTCCATGTCTCACAGGCGTATGTTGCAATGGGAAAGATGCATGCTCTTAAAAATCTAATTGTTGTAGATCTATCTGTCCCACTCCACAATTTATTCAGTTGTATTAGTCTTTGAAGAGCAAAAGATATTCGTCTCTTAATTTCTTTCATTGTGTCACCGTTGTTGGTAATCAATGACCCAAGATATTCGAAATTTTCCACAATCTCCAATTTCTCCTCATTAACATATATTTCTTTCTCCATAGTAGTTTTATCTTTATGCAATTGCCTGTCCATGTACAGCATATTGTCTATTTAAATGGGCCCACCTCATAAGGGCCCCACATTTGCCATCAGGAACGTGACACTCTGGCCAGACCGCTATTGGCTACAGTCCCAGTTGGACGGACTGGTATAATTACTTATTATATAGCGCCCATTTACCTTGCAGATCCTTGACGATAACTGGGGGAAGAAAGAGCAAGTAAGAGTATTTCTGACGACAGTAAGATCTATGGTACGGTGGTCCCATGGATAGCTTTGCAATCGGGTTAAAGAAGTTCTGAACGTGTTTAGAATATCGTGTACCACAAAGAAGGAAAATGCTGACATTTTACAAGACCTAAACATTGACGAAAGCAGGCTCACAAATAAAATCACGTACCGGAAACTGAAATACTTTGATTTATTTGGTTGCTTCAGGATTTGAGGTTTGAAGATTGAACACAACCCACGGCAACGCCGATCGTATTCCGATAGGAACCTTGGGCCTTGTCCACTTCAGATTGGAAGCATTAGACTCGAGTTTCGCTCTCGTTTGGGCTCATCAGTGGTGCATATGTCTGACAAGACCCGGTATCGAACTCCGGATCATTGGCGTGTGAGGCGGGTGTGGAACCACTGACCACGCGACTCATGCTAGACGCGACCAAATTATCCCACTAGAACATCACGCCACTCATCATAGGCTATAGCTCAAAACTTGCCTGATCGCCGCGACTTACATCCGTCAGTCGATGTGGCCCCGAATCATCAGTTCTTCTCGATCTGGCAAGGCATCCCAGGCGCCTAAATTCCAGCGAGCAATAATCAAATTGATTTATTTGGTTGTTTCGGGATTTGATGTTTGAAGACATACTTGAAATACTTTGGCCATATAAAACCTCAGTGGCATGGAAAGAAGGAATAATCAGTGGTTAACAACACAAAGATGGACATTGCAGACACATTTGGCGTGATGCTGCATAGGGCAGTGGAACTGTCGAAGGCAGCTGGCTGTTTGGGGCGGGCGGGATGAGGGAGACGTTCTGCAAGTTGCCTGCT
The DNA here is from genome assembly GCA_014155875.1 of Cepaea nemoralis. Taxonomy (NCBI): domain Eukaryota; kingdom Metazoa; phylum Mollusca; class Gastropoda; order Stylommatophora; family Helicidae; genus Cepaea; species Cepaea nemoralis. The sequence continues at coordinate 256,063 of JACEFZ010022258.1, read as the reverse complement.
ATATGGTGAAGCTGACAGTGCTCAGCAGATACTGTATTTCAAGAATCTGGTCAGTCTCAAACATATACCCACGGGGTTACTCCTACGACTACTGCCCGCTGAACCAACTATGTTGATCATTCCTTCTGTAGCATGTCTTCTGCAGAACTTCGCTCTCATAACAACCGCCCGGAAAAGTTCTCTGTCATAAGCACGATGTCCCGCGTCATATACTGAATCGGTTAAAGACGATTTATCATCTCATGGCGTTTAATGAGTTAACTTTCTCCTTGCCAGCAACGCGTGGCGTCTCTCTTCTCCGTGTGTTCACACATTTACATTTGCGTCTTCTCAAGTTCCATGTTTGATCAGAGCATGCTAAATACACCTGGCTATATTTGTAGACACTTCTGTTAACTTTGTTTCTCTACCACAACCACGTGTGTCTAACAGCAGTTTTTTTTTTTTTTTTCATATTATTTTTAATGAAAGAAATGATTGTCTGAAACTTGTTTGACTTAAGACGTTAGCAGCGGCTTGTTGTGGCCTCTGGTGTATTTATGCTTGTGGTTTACGGTTTGCTAACGCATTTTCCTCATGTTGGACTGGAAGTGCATGGTTCCGTCGCCCAGCTACTGAGTTGAGTGCGTGGAGCGACACTGTGAGCTGTGAATTTCGTGTGGAGTGCTTTTACATCTGTCCGCGTTTGTTTGTATTGTTAACTGCATGTTCAGAAAAATGGCGACCAGCGGTGTGCTGAACTGGGTTTGCCTTATGCAGTAATGTGTGGCTGCCGATTTTCTAGTGACTGCCGCTTTCATCAACGATGAACTGTATTTTTCGTGGCGGGTTTTTGTGTTGGCATTCTGGCAGCGGCATCATGCATAGTATACCTGTTCGCTGTTGTCGAGAATCTGTCTGTTCCACTTTTCACATTGCGCAGTCGGGACATTTTATGTGACATTTACTAGCACAGGAACAGAGCATAATGGGGCGACCCTTTGCCGTAAAGTTGGTACAGCGACTAACTGACTGACTCTCTAACTAAGGCGTTAGCAGCCTTTTCTCTGAGACACATATATTATCTTATATATCCTCTTTGTTTTTCTTCCAGCCACAAAGTGAAACACAGGCCTCCGCACCACAAGATATAAGTAAACCATCATATAAAGAGTCTACAAATCGGGATAGCTTTAGGAAAATCTCCGGCGGACAAGCCTCATACATCACGGACAAGAAAGATCCTGAAAATATTACCTCTCAAGCTCACGATAGAAAAGATAGCAGAAGCAGTAGAGGAGACAAAACTTCTTCGGACGAAACCAACCGAGGCTCAAGTCGGGTCAGCAGTGAATTCTTATCGCCAGTCCGATCATCGGGACCCCAAGAACTGGCGGCAAATGCTGTTGTCCGAGCGCTCAGGGGGGTTAAAGGAAAGGCCCAAACTGAGGACAAAATCGCTTCATTTTCCGAGGAGATCGATCTAGGTGTGAGCAGTGTGGGTCTGGTGTCATCGGCTGGAGGTATGTCGACACCAGGAGACCTGACACCCAGAGGATATCTCACCGACAATGAGGACACGGTTACCTCTTTTGACGAGGTGAAGCGTCGAGATAAGACTGGTGAGTCACGTGTGTGTGTCCAATAATTACTGACTCTGTCTGTATGCCTCCTAGTCTGCCTGCCTTCTGTCGACAACTCACACATAAACGCACACAGACACAGCGCGCGCACACACACATGCACAAACTCCCCAGATACCACACTTCCACTTTCACCATATATCTCCCAGCCCGCCTGCCCAGTGTCCACAACACACACACACATACACACACACCCATCCACCCACCCTCCCTCCCTCACTCCCCCACTCCCTCACAAACTCTCACACCCACACACTCTCACACACACTCTCACACACACTCTCACACACACACTCTCACACACTCTCACACACTCACTGACACACACTTACATACACACACTTACATACACACACTTACACACACAATCTCCTCTGACACTACACTTCCACTACACTCAGATACCTCTCATCCCCCATATTCAATGTCCACTCCGTGCGCGCGCAAACACACACACACACACACACACACACATACGTATTCCCCAGACACCACACTTCCACAGCCACCAGAAACCTGCCAGCCCGCCTGTCCACTGTCCAAGCCTCGCATACACACATACACGCAGATACACACACACATACACATGCAATCACAAACAGCACACTACATAACAGCATATGGAAGAATTATTTTATGTTGCATTTCCCTTACAATCAACACCAGCATTTCTCAGCTGCTGTTGATGTACTAGGCAAGGTTTACTTTCAGTAGTTTGCCATTGATTTCTGAACGACCGGTTCACATACCCCAGTAAGTTACCACCGCGGCGCAATTCGCTGCCGAATCTCGCGCAACTGTTTTCTCCACGTGGAAATATGGGATTACGAACAACGTCGTTAACCCTTTGATTAAATAAATAAATGTTTGGTATAGGGCGTACCAATTCTCAGACCTCTCCTACTTTTCTGGTAGGTATTGTCAGAATGCAACCCTTCAAATTAATTGGATATGCATTCGTTATTATTCGCTGCCTTATTCACAATAGGAGTTGTCCCTTCCTTGAGTATATTTACAACAGGTTGATCTCCAGGGGGCCCAGATTTACCCGTATCACTGTTTTGCTTTTGTTGTAGTCTCATCGCTGTCCTTGGGATACTACGTGGTAAGGTTCAAATCTCTTCCACGATGCCAGCTGTGTTCACTATTGTGTCCTGAACACGCCTCATGTGTGCCACATACTTTGCTGTTCCGCTTTCGAAGCCGTTGATCTATTCGTTCATTGTTCACCGCCTCAAAAGCCTGTAGATAGTGTAGAAATATACTCGCATTTTTAGTTAGCTAGTCGCAAATGACGTACTGCAGATATCAAATTACAAATATCGTATTTTATGTCATGTCTTCTCATTCGCCTGATTATCATCATCATTCAGTGTTATGCCGTGTACAGAACTTTCGCCTCTTAAGTCTTTCGAAATGTTACTTTATCATAAGCCAGACGCCCCGCCTCTGTTGGTATCACGTGTACATTTTCAGTCACATCGTTAACAGATTTGGGATATGGCATTCCTCTTTTCCGCTTCCCCCGGGGTCTCCATCGCGAATTGATTAAGCCGCCTGCCTCGCTCTCCGAAGGTTGAGAGTTCGATTCCGGACTTTGCCTTTCTACCAAAGGCAATTTTCTCTTCCTTTAGATTCAAATTTTCTCGGAGACTACTTGGGGTTGTCGCCTGAGCTACGGAGTTGTGCTTTATGCGACGTTTTCGGCAGGCCACCCTGCGGAAAGAGACCACGCCATATGGGATAAAACCGGGTGCAATGAAGTCGACCTTTAAACACTTTTAAGCGACTGAGCGTCAAACAAAACAGTAAGTTTGGACCAAACATGGTACACAACCACAAGAACAAGTATTGTAATGTAAATTTCCCTTTGCAGGGCATTAATATCACCGAAGATACCGCGTAACAAAAAAAATAACACGATGACCTGAGTATAGCGATATATCATCCTTCTGGGAGGTCACATGTAGTGACATATTATCCTTCGGTATAGAATTGTCCTTCTGCCCAAATGGGAGGTGGCATGTTGCGATATATTATCCTTCGGAAAAAATATCATTTAACGTGACTAACATGCACACGAAGCCTCAAATTATTCGGCCTTGTCTGAAACGACTAGGCTTCCAATCCATTACCATATATCAGGGTCGATCTTTGTACCTGACGGCCTCCAACTGTTCTTCCAGGAACCATAGCTCCCGATACTTTAGCGTGCCGAATTTAACCCATCTATTTCGAATAACACCGTTAGGTAAAATAAAAGAAGAGGCGCCTTCTCCACGCTTTGCAGCGTAATGCGTATATGGTACTAGTCTCACATGCTATAAACCAGAGGTTCCCAAACCACGGCCCGCGGGCCACTTGTGGCCCGCCAGCTCTAAGAAAGTGGCACGCGAGGCCTTGTTATTTAATATAATATATTTTAATAATTTCAAAAATGCACTCGGAGAGCCCCGTCAGCGTGCAATAATTTACTCTGCTCGTGGTTGTTATGCGCATATATTATCGAACGCGCCTATTCAGTTCGCAACAAAAAGTTATGAAGTCCCCATATCCCAGCCTTGTCGACCAATCAGAGTGCGCAAACCTACTGTTACACTGTGATGCCAGATGGCTATCTAAAGGAAAAGTTATGTCACGTTTCTGGGCACTGAAAAATGGTGTCTGTCTGTTTCTGTCTGAACAACTATTCGCAAATTTATGCGATGGCATTTCTTTATTTAAAATAAGACTACGACTGTTTATCGGACAGCTGACTGAAGGAACTTTAGAGGCGTTTCCAACTCTAAAGACGCTTGTGGTGGAAAAGAAATGTGACATGTTACAGTGCAAAGTAAAAGTTGAAAGTCTTCTAGATATCTTTCAGTCGAGATTTCAAGAGTTCACAATAGAGGAGGATAATGTTGCCCTCTTCATAAATCCATTCGTATTTTCTGATGCCAAGCTCTGTCAATTACAGCAAAACCTTCAGCACGAAGTAATTGATTTGAAATTCAATTCTGCACTGAGATGTAAATTTCTGGAGCTGACTGCTTAACCTTCAGCTGATCATATGATTTCATTCTGGCGACTATTGCCTGTCGAACAATTTGAACACTTGCGTTCATTCACCCAGAGATACATTACAGATGCGAGCACTCATTTTCCGCAATGACCGTTAAAAAAACAAAAAAAACAAGCAACGTTCCAGATTCACCGACGGTAACCTGGTTGCGCTTATGACTTTGGGCACGACAGATTTGTGCCCAGACATTAATAAACTGGCATCTGAACTTAAGTAACTTGTTTTTAAGAACAGTTACAATTATAAATTAATTACATTAATAGTGATGTTCGACACTGATTTAAAATATATTGTTAAATTAACTTTTAATTTTAAACCAAAAAATGACCGCAGTGTAGTATTAACACTGACTGCCTTTAAAGTTTTAGAATTTTGTTGACGAAAGTTAAGAAAGGGTAAGAATGATATTGCACGACTTTTAATAATTTTATAACGTTGTGGCCCGCTTAACTACCGAAAATAGTAGATATGGCCCTCTGCTTGAAAAGCTTGGGAACCACTGCTATAAACCAACCGGCATTCAATGGGTGATGTGATTTATATCACGCCCGTCGCATTTCCTTGACAGTATATTTTCTGGTAATCATTTTCGGTTGGGTCGACGATTAAGTCCGGTGCAGTTTATAACGGATTGGGTGTTGAACAACAAGTAGGTTTGGACCCACACAAAAAATGGATGGCGAAAAATGGGAGGTAGGGGTGTGTCACAGTTAAGACTTAAAAGTTGTTAATAGGGTAGAAGACATATTGTATTAAATATCAAATTAAAGGGAATTGCATAGGGAAAACTACTCTGTTGATGTTGTAACTATAGTTTGATTCATACTCCCTTGGCAGTTATGGGAAGTTTGATTAAGACGATTTATCATCCCATGGCATTTAATCAGTTGCCACATTCCACACCTTTACTGAGATTCGAACAGACGACCACCTGGTCAAAAAGCCAACCATGCACTACCGCAGCTTCCGAATATATTGTGCTAGCCCCTTATTTTAGATCGATCGACACTCGATGAATGATGTGAGTCATGTCACCGCGTTCTCTTTTACCTCGGGGGAAATGTCCTGATACCCATATTAGGTGGTGGCTATCTGAAAGGCCACGTTAATGGAAAGACACTGCTTCGATGGGGGTTCGAACGCATGACCCCTTGGTCGGCAGAAGAGCGGGCTAGCCACTGCGTCACAACGTTTGGAAATCCCAGTGTACCACAGCGTTTGGAAATCCCAGTGTACCACAGCGTTTGGAAATCTCAGTGTACCACAGCGTTTGGAAACCCCAGTGTACCACATCGTTTGGAAATCCCAGTGTACCAAAGCGTTTGGAAATCCCAGTGTACCACAGCGTTTGGAAATCCCAGTGTACCACAGTGTTTGGAAATCCCAGTGTACCAAAGCGTTTGGAAATCCCAGTGTACCACAGCGTTTGGAAATCCCAGTGTACCACAGAGTTTGGAAATCCCAGTGTACCAAAGCGTTTGGAAATCCCAGTGTACCACAGCGTTTGGAAATCCCAGTGTACCACAGAGTTTGGAAATCCCAGTGTACCAAAGCGTTTGGAAATCCCAGTGTTAAATAGCTGAAATACCGGGTGTTTGCAAAGTCTCACTACACTTTGTGTGTAGAACAAATTAACAACAATCCTTTCTTCCGCTGATTTGATTTGAAATGCAATTCTGCAATGAGATGTAAATTTCTGGAGCTGGCTGCTTAACCTTCATTTTGTTTGGAGTGCAAAGAATTACTCCAACAGACGACAGCCATTCGCTGCATATTGCTTCACGATGGACTGGGGAGCACAATGTTTTGATGACGTAATGTACTTCATTTTTCAAATTTATTCTACATACAAAGTGTATTGAGACTTTACAAACGCTCTGTATAATCGTGCATTCTTGATAAACATGCAGTTGTCACATAACTGCCTATTGCGCTTGAAACAATCTGATAGTACGCTTGAAACAATCCAGTTTCAATCACTTGTGTTTATCTCTGTCTTCTGTTTTACAACCCAGTGTTCTGTCTCGTAGACAGCAATAACTGGGACTATTAAGTTTCCTCTTGTTAAAATATATGTTGACCTCCAACCACTACAAACGTTTCACGGCATGCGCCTAGGAAATGCGTACTACATAGAAATATCAGCCGTTGGGGGCATTGGAACATAATTAAACATGTCAGCTGTTTGGGCTATTGGAACAGCATTAGAAATATCAGCTGTTGGGAGAAATGGAACACCATTAGAAATATCAGCTGTTCGCGGAAATAGAACAACATAAAAAATATCAGCTGTTGGGGCCATTGGAACAGCATTAGAAAATCAGCTGTTGGGGCCATTGGAACAGCATTAGACATATCAGCTGTTGGGGCACATGGAACAGCATTAGAATATCAGCTGTTGGGGCCATTGGAACAGCATTAGAAATATCAGCTGTTGGGGTCATTGGAACAGCATTAGAAATATCAGCTGTTGGGGCACATGGAACAGCATTAGAATATCAGCTGTTGGGGCCATTGGAACAGCATTAGAAATATCAGCTGTTGGGGCCATTGGAACAGCATTAGAAATATCAGCTGTTGGGCTGTTTGGTGTTCTGGATCAACTCTGCTGATGATATTTCCCCATGTCACCGTCTCAATCCGTCCAGCATCATTTCTCTTGGTCGGCCTCTGCCTCTCTTCTCGATCTTTCCAGTTGTCACGATGTTCTCCAAAACTTAGCATAAAGGTCTTACAATTCGAGGCTGTCGACTTCATTGCACCGGGTTGTCCCACATGACTCCGTCTCTTTCCTCAGAGCGTCCTGCCAAAAGCGTCGCACAAAGCACGAACTCCCTAACTCCAGCGACGATCCCATGAAGCCTCCGAGAATAATGCACTCGAGAACCGAAAGGCGTAGCCCAGAATTTAACCTACGACCTTTTATCTATCTATCTATCTATCTATCTATCTATCTATCTATCTATCTATCTATCTATATATATATATATATATATATATATATATATATATATATATATATATATATATATACACACACACACATGTGTATAGTGGTAACTCGGGTTACGAACTTAATTCGTTCCAGAACTCGGTTCGTAACCTGAAACGTTCGTAACCCGAAACATTTAAATCAATGAAATAAAGACAATCTGTTTCAAGATGCAAGAATCGTTTTTTTTTTTTTTTTAATTAACATCCGGTCGTTTACCTGACAAAACGCAAATAATATGTGTTAGGGCTTTGGAAGTTAACGATTAATTAATCGATTAATCGTTAAGTTTTTTTAACGATTAATTTTTTTTTAACGATTAATCGAAAACCTGTCTCCCATCACTTATACAAATGAACCGGATGTCGAAAAATTGTTGGACATTTTAAACATAGTGCTGCAAACACAACCGAGTTGCAAAATTGTACTGAGTCACCATTGTGTAAGCTGCAGCAAGATGTACCAACAAGATGAAACTATGTTTATTATGCTACAGAGTCTTCTACAGGTCAGAGAAGCATTAACTGTCTACATGTCAGATGAAAAGAAGCAATACAAAGGTCCAAAACTGTCAGGTTCAGATTGGGAGAAGATTTCGAAATATGTCAAAGTTTTGGACTTATTCTGTCAGACCACGGTCCTGCTTGGCGGTCAAGATTTTGTTTCATGTAGCTGTGTATTGCCACTGCTATCATCGTTGACAAAGCATATGACTGAACACGATGATGATCTGGGCTACATAGCTAAATTTAAGGCAGCATGTATTAATGACTTCAGTGAACGTGTAGCTAATATGACAAGTATTGAAATACTACAGATTGCAACAGCACTTGATCCACGCTACAAATACCTGAAGTGTTTGTCAAAAGATGCAAAAGAACGAACTTGGTCACGTATTGAACAACAAATAGCAGTTAATGTTCATGATGAGCAGATGGAGACTGCTGCAACGAATGATACTGACATTGACAATGAAACTATATGTGAACCAAATGAAGAGAGTATTAAGCTAATTGAGTCTGAAATGGATAAGAAAGTTGCTGAATCGGTTGACCCTTTACAATGGTGGAAACTTAATGAACATCGATATCCAAAATTGGCATTCCTTGCCAAGACCATTCTGTGCATACCGGCTACCTCAGTTCCATGTGAACGATTGTTCAGCTCTGCTGGTTATATTGTTAATAAGACGCGCTCGTCACTTGAAGCAAATACTGTCAACATACTCGTCTGTTTGCATAGTTGGTTATTAGATGACATATGAACAAGACAATCCAGTGTTATTTCGATTTTTGACAAATACGACTATAATGTGAGTTATATGACTATAATTGTTTTGCTTTAATCGAAATTAACGATTACTTAATCGTTAATTTTTCAAAAGTTAACTATTAAATTTAAATTAATCGGTCGCAGCCCTAATATGTGTACTTCGCGTTTAAAATAAAGAGGGGAAGAAAAAAAACAACCAAATGAATTAAATGTAAAATACAAAGAGATTTAGTCTATCTTTATTACCAAGTAAACGATTATGGGAGATTTGTCACTTTCTTTGTTATTCTGAATCATTAGTTTCAGGAGTATCTTGTCGCTGTTTCTTGGCAGCCGACTGGGAATCTTTCTGCACCAAAACATTATCAAGGGAAATTTTTCGCTTCCTTTGCTGGAGAATCTTTCTGAAGTGGGCCATCGTGTTATTATTCATCATATATAGGGGCATAGGGCTTGTTAGCAACAAGTTTGTTTGGATGATGGTTCACAATGAAGTCTTCGACGCCTGCCCATTTGCTGCAAATTTCTTTAATCCTGGCAGTTGAAACGGTCACTGACTCCTCATCATCGGACGATTGCTCCTCCTTTAATACCTTTAGCTGTTCATTCTGAAGATCCACAAGCTCATCTGTAGTACTGTTTCTACCGTACGCGATCGTTTGTCTCCAACGTTACACCTTGCTCTCTCTCGCTCGCCTGCGTTCGTAACCCGAGGCACTGTTCATTACCTAAGACATATAATTTTCGAAAATGTTGTTCGTAACCTGAATTGTTCGTGACCTGAGGTACCACTGTATATTGAAATGGTACTGATGTTGATTTTATGACTAACTCAAGTAAACCATCTACAGCCATGTATGGCCATGGAAGTAGCAGCTCGGCCGCAGCGGAGAGTTCTCCTCTACGGGATTCCGTTGTTTCTGATGACGTGTTCAAACCTCAAACTGCCCAGAACCGGAATGGCCAGGCTAAAACTGGAGGATGTATTCCGGAAAATCTCAGGTTCGTTATTTATCATTTAATTGTTTGATCGATTACTTTCTGTCTGTTATTTTATAGTTTGGGCATTTCCGGAAGGTAGGTTCTAGTCTATGGGGAGCGCTCGCCGAGTGGCTAGAATCTCCGGCCTGAAATTGGGAGACCTGGGTTGTAAATCCACTGTAAGGTGATGGGGTATTTTTCTGTCGGGGGCGGGGGGGGGGGGGGGGTGTGGAGAGAGAGAAACAAAATCCTAACCTGTACAGTTCGCGGCGACTTAATTCCTCAGGCTTAAGAACCCACTGTCCTACACCACAAGGTACTACAAGCAATAATGACAGTTTCACAGTTTTCGAACTTATACTTGTGTACGTAACATTGACAAACAGAGACAACCTTTGTAAAGCTGTTTGGGAGTGTAACTAGGCTCTCACAAACAATAATATACATTAATTATGGACTTTCTATGTAGATATTACTAGAATAAAAGTGAGCGCCATGAAGAAGACTAGAATGAGAAGTAGGCAGGAGGAGGAAGAGGAGGAGAAGGAAAAGAAAGAAGAACAGCAGGAAGAGGAGCAGTAACAGCAAATAGAACAAGAGAAACAGGAGGAGGAATAGCAGCAAGATATGTGGCCTCAGAGACAGCATCAGCAGGAGAAGAAACAGCAGCAGAGAGACGACGAGGAACAATAAGGGTTGGAATCTATCGTGCCACCAGCTATCTGCAGCTAATATCTTTTATAGAAAGCATGGTCGTGCAGTGGTTCGTACGCTAGTAGTGGGTTACGTCCTATTTGAGTAGGAAATCAGGATTGACCTCTAAGGATTGACCCCAATCCTTTTCGGTCTCGGATCCTGGGTGGGTAGGGTAGGGTAGGGTAGGGTAGGGTATTTAGGTCATATGTAAGGGTCGATAATTCTAATAAAAGACGTGTTTTTCTAAGAGCAGATAACTGTGTGTATAATATTTTAACTAATTGTAAAAAATAAATTAAAAAAACCTAAATAAATAAAAGACAATCAGAGGCGCGCGGCGGCGGGCGCAGGAGCAAGCGCGGCCGATCGGTCGCGTGGAGCGGTCGACCCCAGTAAAACAATGTCTTTTAGTACCCAAGTGGCCAGTCATTGCTGAGTGATCACTAGTCCGGTTATTGACGAGTACTGTGGTGGGGTTAGGTGGGTCGAACCCTCGAACCGCGCCGGGTGTCATATGAAAATTATAATAAGTAAAAAGGTATATATGGCGTGTATATGATCTGTAGTGGGTCGTAGTGGCTTATAAAACTATCATCATATAGATTACACCTCTTCAAATGAAAACCTTAAAAAAGTAAAGATGGCATGTAGTAACGGTTGTAAGGGGGCGTGGCTTCGTGGTATTCGTTGTTAAGGGGTTGGTGAGTGGTGATGTACCTATATAACAGCTTCCGAACAATTTAAAGGGATGGGCGAGTGGCGAAGTGGCTAAGTAAATGCGTCGGTTCCTTGCTAAGAGACAGAGGAGTTGCTAGATAAAGGCTCCAGGTCGTTGTCAAGGGGTTGGTGAGTGTACAAATAGCTAAATAACTGCTTCTGATCCTTGTTAAGAGGTGGGCGAGGGGCGGATTGGTTGGATAATTACGCCCGTTCCTTGGTAAGAGCCAGGGTGATCGAGTGGAGAAGTGGGTAAATATAAGCATGGAGGTATACCACCGACACATTCAACGCATAATTTCGGCGTCGGTCGTCAGAAGACCAAGGATATTTTCATTATATGTCTATTGTAAAGGGGTCGACTGTTTGTTATAACGGGGTTACTATTATCTATAGTGGCTGGGACTTAAATACTATCAGCATACCGGTTACAGCTCTTCAAATGAAAACTTTGAAAGTGTAAAGATGGCCGATGGTTTTAGTGGGTATGACTTTGTGATATTCGTTGTTAAGGGGTGGGGTGAGTGGATGTGTAACTAGATAAACGCTTCCGAACACTATCATCGGGTTCGAATCCCAGTGGGGTGGTCTAGTGGTAGAAGAAATATTGATAATATTTGGTTACTTAGTTGTGATTTCGAGCTCGGTTGTTATTAACCCGGTTATGTTTAGAAAAGTAGAGGTGGTGTGCTGGTTGCGGAGTATGTTTAGGGGGTACCCCAGACACCGTGGAAGTGACAGGTTCGAATCTCGGAACTTTGTCGTGGGTAAGATTTCCAGTCATCAAGGTGTGGGGGTCGTCGCGGCCACAAGTCCCACCGCTGATGAAAAACACAGGCAGCAGATTTCACCATTGTACCTACGAGTCACAAAATATAAGCTAACTTAACATTCAGAATATGACCTCAACAGCTGTTGCCAAAAATCAATACTTATTCTCATAACGGCTAATCCAGGGGATTATCGTCATCGTAATGACCAAGTCAGGTTAATAATATTTCTTATATCTCCGCCATTGCAAATAGTTCGCGATATTAATAAATGTTCATATAAAGGTTGGAAGGGGATTAAAAGATTAACACCTATTGTCGGGCCATCCAATAAAAATCAATAACACTACCCTCGATTTTTCTCATAATTGCCGATTGGAGATTATGGGCTAGGTGTATGTGTCCTTATTTAGTTAAAACAGGTGGTATGAGTAGGAGATATCACAAACAGTATCAGCATGTGCCACTCTGATCTTAAATGTCAGTAGTTCGTTATTCTTGTGACATTGAAAACGCTTGTGGCTTGAAGACAGATGGTGTACTTTGTATATAGATTGACCAGTATGTGAAGTTGATAAGGTCACCCCTGCCAGCGCATCGTAGCTGTGTTGTGACTTGTCGCCTATTACATCCGGGTGTAAAAATAACCAAAAATATTTCACATCAACTCAGACATGCCTCTATATAGCTGCACTGCGAACATGGCTAGAGTCTACTTTAGGAAAGTATCGTGTATCTGTGTATACGGGTTTACCACTGCTTATAGATGTGTGCAGTATTATTAGAAAGCGGCCGTTATGCCTACATTATCAAAGTATGTTGCCTTACAGAGCTGGTATAGTATCTATGTGTCTGCTACGTTGTATGTTTTGTCATGTTGCCTTGAAGTTTTTGGAGGGAGTTTCATGCGGGTGTCTAGTGAACTTTTTAAAAACTATGTCTCAGAATCCACAACGCCACTGGCATTAGAGGCTTTTCAACTTGTCTGCTCATTGACCACGCTTCACAGTCATACTAAAGTACGGGTTCTATGTAGTACTTAAACACTCCTTTTATTTCTCATTACAGTTGTCAACTTTATATTAGTCAGTATGTTTTCCAATTTGCAAAAGACAACCTTCATCACAGCGATTCTTGTTCCAACGCTTTAAAGCCACCTCCTATCAGACATTTTTTTCTTTCCTTTTATGCTCACGGCTACCGTTTCCCCATTTCAAGCTCCATGGCTCTACTCGTATGCATTAGTGTGGTAGAAGTAAACCGATAACTCACAAGATAGACGTATATTATCACACTGTATATGAACATGTGGGAAACGGCTACATCCGGGCAAAGAGGGCGTTGTATCTGTCACATGCGTATGGATACAGCCGAGACACGTGGTTAAGAGGGATACTACAGAAAAAAAAACGGTATTATGTTGGCGATCGAACCAGGGGACCTAATTCGTGATGACCACCATGTACGGGAGTGATTCTGCCCCCTCGTCAACAGGGTGTCGGAGGTTTAAAAGAGTGTTCATTCTCTCGCTTTTCTATTTCCGAGTCGTCATAGGGTCACCAAGTAACAGTAAAGAACACGAAACTACTACTACCAAGGCCTCTATACACCACAATGCATTTTCGAATATAATATACACAACTATAATCAAGTCATCACAGTATTCAACTAACCCGTTCTCATAGACATAGAGGAGAGATGTGAGCACCGAGGCCAGTTGGGGGAGGTGTACCTTTTACTTAACATCTATCGGGCCATACACCGATGAGTGTTTAGCTATATTTATCATATAATATTACCCGTGAACACAACAAGCTTCCCCGGATCAGTCTTAGGCTTCTCATATAACATGACATATCACGCACCCGCTGTCCTGACCAGCAAAGTTATCGCTTCTCAGAGCAGACATTTACACTTTCATTAATTCTTCTGCCTGGCCAAAGGGGGTCTTTGCATCTTTCCGCAGAAACCTAGTTCCAATGCTAATATATGTTTTTCAATGTGTCGGCTCATTACCACATTTCACATCCTGACAAAAGTACAGGTTCTATGTTCCACTCCAACAGTCAAATAAGAAAAAATGTTAGCCAAATTATTAAAATGTTGGCCAAATATAGAAATATATCGACCAGACGTATAAAGTATAGTAAAATATGTTAGCCAAACTTATAAAACTCGTGGTCAAAATAAGAAATATCTCAACCAAGCGTATAAGAAATAGGAAAAATGTTAGCCAAATTATTAAAATGTTGGCCAAATATAGAAATATATCGACCAGACGTATAAAATATAGTAAAATTTGTTAGCCAAACTTATAAAACTCGGGGTCAAAATAAGAAATATCTCAACCAAGCGTATAAGAAATAGGAAATAGGCTTGTCAAACTAATGAAAATGTTGGCCAAATACAGAAATATCTCGACCAACTTATAAAATGTAGGAAAAATTGTTAGCCAAACTGACAAAACAGTTGGTCAAAATAAGAAACGTCTCGACTAACATTATAAAAAGTAGGAAAAATTGTAACCAAATTAATTTAAAAAGGTGACCAAAATAGGAAATATCTCGACCAAACTTATGAAAAGTAGGAAAATTGTTCGTCAAATGTGACAAATATTGGGCAAGTAGGAAATCATGTTAGCCAAATAGGAAAAATATCGATCAAACTTATAGATGTCTCGGCCAAACTTATAAAATGTATGAACATTTGTTAGCCAAAGGTGAAAAAACATTGACCAAGTAATGAAATATCTCATCCCAATTTATAACAAGTAAGAAAATATGCTAGTAAAATCAAGAAATATGTCGACTGAAGTTATACAATAGGCGAAACGATGGACAAACTTATAAAGATGTCGACCGGTTATAAGAAAATGTATTACCCAAATTAGGAAAAAAATATTGACCAAGTTTTGAAATATCTCGACCAAACTTACAAAAAATAGGAAAATATGTCGACTAAAGTAGGAACATTTGTTAGCCAAAGATGAAAAATGTTGGTCAAGTAAAGAAATATCGCATCCAAACTTTTAAAATGTAGGAAACTTTATTAACCAAATGTGAAAAATATTGTCCAAGTAAAGACATGCTACAACTAATCTTATAAATATCTCAACCATACTTATGAAAAGGAGGAAAATGTGTTAACCTAATGGGGAAAATATTGGCCAAGTGAAGAAATATCTCATCCATTCTTATAAAACTTAGGAAAATGTGTTAACCTAATGAGAAAAATATCGCCCAATTGAAGAAAAAAGTTACACAAAACTTATAAAACTTAGGAAAATGTGTTAACCTAATGAGAAAAATATTGACCAAAGTAAAGAAAAACATACACCAAACTTCTGAAAAGTAAGAAAAATTTTTAACCAAATGGGAAAAATATTGGCCAAGTGGAGAAATATCTCAACCATACTTATGAAAAGGAGGAAAATGTGTTAACCTAATGAGAAAATATCGCCCAAGTGAAGAAAAAAGTTACACAAAACTTATAAAACTTAGGAAAATGTGTTAACCTAATGAGAAAAATATCGCCCAATTGAAGAAAAAAGTTACACAAAACTTATAAAACTTAGGAAAATGTGTTAACCTAATGAGAAAAATATTGACCAAGTAAAGAAAAACGTACACCAAACTTCTGAAAAGTAAGAAAATTTGTTAACCAAAAGGGAAAAATATATGGGCTAAGCTATGAAATATGTTGACCGAACTAAGAAAATGTGTTAACCAAAGGGGGAAAAATTTTGGTCAAAACATGAAACATCTCGACCAAGCTTATAAATATCTCGTGTAAACTTATAAAAAAAGTAGGAACAAATATTGCTTCTGTAGTTATGTCAAACGTGTCTTGAACTTTTATCTGAACAGACATTTCACAAGACATAATCATCAACGTCAACACTTTCCCTCTTTTACATTACCGAAAGTTTCAACTTATCAGTCCAGAGTATCCACTAAAGAAGCACTTATGCATACTAATCACCCAGCTCTTCACACTCTTGGTTTTTTTTTTTCTAACGCAAAGTGTCTCTGTCTTTCATAGATAGCTTCACAACTTTTCTATGTAGCACCACTAACAACGCCAAACCTTCGTTTCACATGAGCTCTAATGAAACAGTCATAACAACATTTAGGGCAATCTGTGGCTCCACCTGGGATAGTTTCAATATCATCTGAGTATTCGTCAGCAAAGATCCACTTCCCATGGCTGATATCTTCAACTTTCTATACCACAATGTCTGCTACACTAACCTTCCATTGGTCCATCTTTCAACAATACAAAGAGTGTTCTCGAAGTCTAGCTAATATAACATTGCTTACTTTGTCCACCTCTATCACACTTTGTCATTTCACAGCTGCAATAGCGGCAAGTCTGCAACCAACCAACAGTGTCTGTTATGAAGTCGACCTTTCTTAAAGCCACGTCTGCCTTACTGAACCCTTGAATACCCTCTACCACATCGTCTAACCGACTTTCAACATTTCATACCAAATAACAGTAACATTCTCTTTGATTACAGAACAACTGATTTTCTGCTGACTAAGCAGATTTTCCAACCCCGTGGAGATAAATCATATGCCCCTAACCTACTAGGCGCTATTCTAGACAACGAATATGGTCATCGACCAGCACCCCTAGGCAGAACTTGAAAAAAACAACAGAGCTTGGGTTATTGAGACGAATGAGTTGCATTCCTTGGACTACCCGAAAGACATCAAACACAACAAACTCTTTCTTACTAACCCTAACCCTAAGTATACATCAACTAACCCTAACCCTAAACCTAAGTATACATCAACTAACCCTAACCCTAACCCTAACTATACAACAAACTCTTTCTTAAGAGACATAGATACAAACCAAAGTTAGAAATGAAAAAGTTAAATTTATGTGATTACATTTTAATTAAAATTTAAAACTAATAAATCGCACTTTTATTGCGCAAGATGTAAGTTTGATATATGTCCTATACCTAACTTATACCTATACTTACCCTATATCTGTATATTAAGTGAAGCGAGCAATAAAAGTGCGATTTATTAGTTTTAAATTTTAATTAAAATGTAATCACATAAATTTAACTTTTTCATTTCTAACTTTGGTTTGTATCTATGTCTCTTAAGAAAGAGTTTGTTGTATAGTTAGGGTTAGGGTTAGGGTTAGTTGATGTATACTTAGGTTTAGGGTTAGGGTTAGTTGATGTATACTTAGGGTTAGGGTTAGTAAGAAAGAGTTTGTTGTGTTTGATGTCTTTCGGGTAGTCCAAGGAATGCAACTCATTCGTCTCAATAACCCAAGCTCTGTTGTTTTTTTTCAAGTTCTGCCTAGGGGTGCTGGTCGATGACCATATTCGTTGTCTGAATAGCGCCTAGTAGGTTAGGGGCATATGATTTATCTCCACGGGGTTGGAAAATCTGCTTAGTCAGCAGAAAATCAGTTGTTCTGTAATCAAAGAGAATGTTACTGTTATTTGGTATGAAATGTTGAAAGTCGGTTAGACGATGTGGTAGAGGGTATTCAAGGGTTCAGTAAGGCAGACGTGGCTTTAAGAAAGGTCGACTTCATAACAGACACTGTTGGTTGGTTGCAGACTTGCCGCTATTGCAGCTGTGAAATGACAAAGTGTGATAGAGGTGGACAAAGTAAGCAATGTTATATTAGCTAGACTTCGAGAACACTCTTTGTATTGTTGAAAGATGGACCAATGGAAGGTTAGTGTAGCAGACATTGTGGTATAGAAAGTTGAAGATATCAGCCATGGGAAGTGGATCTTTGCTGACGAATACTCAGATGATATTGAAACTATCCCAGGTGGAGCCACAGATTGCCCTAAATGTTGTTATGACTGTTTCATTAGAGCTCATGTGAAACGAAGGTTTGGCGTTGTTAGTGGTGCTACATAGAAAAGTTGTGAAGCTATCTATGAAAGACAGAGACACTTTGCGTTAGAAAAAAAAAAACCAAGAGTGTGAAGAGCTGGGTGATTAGTATGCATAAGTGCTTCTTTAGTGGATACTCTGGACTGATAAGTTGAAACTTTCGGTAATGTAAAAGAGGGAAAGTGTTGACGTTGATGATTATGTCTTGTGAAATGTCTGTTCAGATAAAAGTTCAAGACACGTTTGACATAACTACAGAAGCAATATTTGTTCCTACTTTTTTTTATAAGTTTACACGAGATATTTATAAGCTTGGTCGAGATGTTTCATGTTTTGACCAAAATTTTTCCCCCTTTGGTTAACACACTTTCTTAGTTCGGTCAACATATTTCATAGCTTAGCCCATATATTTTTCCCTTTTGGTTAACAAATTTTCTTACTTTTCAGAAGTTTGGTGTACGTTTTTCTTTACTTGGTCAATATTTTTCTCATTAGGTTAACACATTTTCCTAAGTTTTATAAGTTTTGTGTAACTTTTTTCTTCAATTGGGCGATATTTTTCTCATTAGGTTAACACATTTTCCTAAGTTTTATAAGTTTTGTGTAACTTTTTTCTTCACTTGGGCGATATTTTCTCATTAGGTTAACACATTTTCCTCCTTTTCATAAGTATGGTTGAGATATTTCTCCACTTGGCCAATATTTTTCCCATTTGGTTAAAAAATTTTCTTACTTTTCAGAAGTTTGGTGTATGTTTTTCTTTACTTTGGTCAATATTTTTCTCATTAGGTTAACACATTTTCCTAAGTTTTATAAGAATGGATGAGATATTTCTTCACTTGGCCAATATTTTCCCCATTAGGTTAACACATTTTCCTCCTTTTCATAAGTATGGTTGAGATATTTATAAGATTAGTTGTAGCATGTCTTTACTTGGACAATATTTTTCACATTTGGTTAATAAAGTTTCCTACATTTTAAAAGTTTGGATGCGATATTTCTTTACTTGACCAACATTTTTCATCTTTGGCTAACAAATGTTCCTACTTTAGTCGACATATTTTCCTATTTTTTGTAAGTTTGGTCGAGATATTTCAAAACTTGGTCAATATTTTTTTCCTAATTTGGGTAATACATTTTCTTATAACCGTCGACATCTTTATAAGTTTGTCCATCGTTTCGCCTATTGTATAACTTCAGTCGACATATTTCTTGATTTTACTAGCATATTTTCTTACTTGTTATAAATTGGGATGAGATATTTCATTACTTGGTCAATGTTTTTTCACCTTTGGCTAACAAATGTTCATACATTTTATAAGTTTGGCCGAGACATCTATAAGTTTGATCGATATTTTTCCTATTTGGCTAACATGATTTCCTACTTGCCCAATATTTGTCACATTTGACGAACAATTTTCCTACTTTTCATAAGTTTGGTCGAGATATTTCCTATTTTGGTCACCTTTTTAAATTAATTTGGTTACAATTTTTCCTACTTTTTATAATGTTAGTCGAGACGTTTCTTATTTTGACCAACTGTTTTGTCAGTTTGGCTAACAATTTTTCCTACATTTTATAAGTTGGTCGAGATATTTCTGTATTTGGCCAACATTTTCATTAGTTTGACAAGCCTATTTCCTATTTCTTATACGCTTGGTTGAGATATTTCTTATTTTGACCCCGAGTTTTATAAGTTTGGCTAACAAATTTTACTATATTTTATACGTCTGGTCGATATATTTCTATATTTGGCCAACATTTTAATAATTTGGCTAACATTTTTCCTATTTCTTATACGCTTGGTTGAGATATTTCTTATTTTGACCACGAGTTTTATAAGTTTGGCTAACATATTTTACTATACTTTATACGTCTGGTCGATATATTTCTATATTTGGCCAACATTTTAATAATTTGGCTAACATTTTTTCTTATTTGACTGTTGGAGTGGAACATAGAACCTGTACTTTTGTCAGGATGTGAAATGTGGTAATGAGCCGACACATTGAAAAACATATATTAGCATTGGAACTAGGTTTCTGCGGAAAGATGCAAAGACCCCCTTTGGCCAGGCAGAAGAATTAATGAAAGTGTAAATGTCTGCTCTGAGAAGCGATAACTTTGCTGGTCAGGACAGCGGGTGCGTGATATGTCATGTTATATGAGAAGCCTAAGACTGATCCGGGGAAGCTTGTTGTGTTCACGGGTAATATTTTATGATAAATATAGCTAAACACTCATCGGTGTATGGCCCGATAGATGTTAAGTAAAAGGTACACCTCCCCCAACTGGCCTCGGTGCTCACATCTCTCCTCTATGTCTATGAGAACGGGTTAGTTGAATACTGTGATGACTTGATTATAGTTGTGTATATTATATTCGAAAATGCATTGTGGTGTATAGAGGCCTTGGTAGTAGTAGTTTCGTGTTCTTTACTGTTACTTGGTGACCCTATGACGACTCGGAAATAGAAAAGCGAGAGAATGAACACTCTTTTAAACCTCCGACACCCTGTTGACGAGGGGGCAGAATCACTCCCGTACATGGTGGTCATCACGAATTAGGTCCCCTGGTTCGATCGCCAACATAATACCGTTTTTTTTTTCTGTAGTATCCCTCTTAACCACGTGTCTCGGCTGTATCCATACGCATGTGACAGATACAACGCCCTCTTTGCCCGGATGTAGCCGTTTCCCACATGTTCATATACAGTGTGATAATATACGTCTATCTTGTGAGTTATCGGTTTACTTCTACCACACTAATGCATACGAGTAGAGCCATGGAGCTTGAAATGGGGAAACGGTAGCCGTGAGCATAAAAGGAAAGAAAAAAATGTCTGATAGGAGGTGGCTTTAAAGCGTTGGAACAAGAATCGCTGTGATGAAGGTTGTCTTTTGCAAATTGGAAAACATACTGACTAATATAAAGTTGACAACTGTAATGAGAAATAAAAGGAGTGTTTAAGTACTACATAGAACCCGTACTTTAGTATGACTGTGAAGCGTGGTCAATGAGCAGACAAGTTGAAAAGCCTCTAATGCCAGTGGCGTTGTGGATTCTGAGACATAGTTTTTAAAAAGTTCACTAGACACCCGCATGAAACTCCCTCCAAAAACTACAAGGCAACATGACAAAACATACAACGTAGCAGACACATAGATACTATACCAGCTCTGTAAGGCAACATACTTTGATAATGTAGGCATAACGGCCGCTTTCTAATAATACTGCACACATCTATAAGCAGTGGTAAACCCGTATACACAGATACACGATACTTTCCTAAAGTAGACTCTAGCCATGTTCGCAGTGCAGCTATATAGAGGCATGTCTGAGTTGATGTGAAATATTTTTTGGTTATTTTTACACCCGGATGTAATAGGCGACAAGTCACAACACAGCTACGATGCGCTGGCAGGGGTGACCTTATCAACTTCACATACTGGTCAATCTATATACAAAGTACACCATCTGTCTTCAAGCCACAAGCGTTTTCAATGTCACAAGAATAACGAACTACTGACATTTAAGATCAGAGTGGCACATGCTGATACTGTTTGTGATATCTCCTACTCATACCACCTGTTTTAACTAAATAAGGACACATACACCTAGCCCATAATCTCCAATCGGCAATTATGAGAAAAATCGAGGGTAGTGTTATTGATTTTTATTGGATGGCCCGACAATAGGTGTTAATCTTTTAATCCCCTTCCAACCTTTATATGAACATTTATTAATATCGCGAACTATTTGCAATGGCGGAGATATAAGAAATATTATTAACCTGACTTGGTCATTACGATGACGATAATCCCCTGGATTAGCCGTTATGAGAATAAGTATTGATTTTTGGCAACAGCTGTTGAGGTCATATTCTGAATGTTAAGTTAGCTTATATTTTGTGACTCGTAGGTACAATGGTGAAATCTGCTGCCTGTGTTTTTCATCAGCGGTGGGACTTGTGGCCGCGACGACACCCACACCTTGATGACTGGAAATCTTACCCACGACAAAGTTCCGAGATTCGAACCTGTCACTTCCACGGTGTCTGGGGTACCCCCTAAACATACTCCGCAACCAGCACACCACCTCTACTTTTCTAAACATAACCGGGTTAATAACAACCGAGCTCGAAATCACAACTAAGTAACCAAATATTATCAATATTTCTTCTACCACTAGACCACCCCACTGGGATTCGAACCCGATGATAGTGTTCGGAAGCGCTTATCTAGTTACACATCCACTCACCCCACCCCTTAACAACGAATATCACAAAGTCATACCCACTAAAACCATCGGCCATCTTTACACTTTCAAAGTTTTCATTTGAAGAGCTGTAACCGGTATGCTGATAGTATTTAAGTCCCAGCCACTATAGATAATAGTAACCCCGTTATAACAAACAGTCGACCCCTTTACAATAGACATATGAAAATATCCTTGGTCTTCTGACGACCGACGCCGAAATTATGCGTTGAATGTGTCGGTGGTATACCTCCATGCTATATTTACCCACTTCTCCACTCGATCACCCTGGCTCTTACCAAGGAACGGGCGTAATTATCCAACCAATCCGCCCCTCGCCCACCTCTTAACAAGGATCAGAAGCAGTTATTTAGCTATTTGTACACTCACCAACCCCTTGACAACGACCTGGAGCCTTTATCTAGCAACTCCTCTGTCTCTTAGCAAGGAACCGACGCATTTACTTAGCCACTTCGCCACTCGCCCATCCCTTTAAATTGTTCGGAAGCTGTTATATAGGTACATCACCACTCACCAACCCCTTAACAACGAATACCACGAAGCCACGCCCCCTTACAACCGTTACTACATGCCATCTTTACTTTTTTAAGGTTTTCATTTGAAGAGGTGTAATCTATATGATGATAGTTTTATAAGCCACTACGACCCACTACAGATCATATACACGCCATATATACCTTTTTACTTATTATAATTTTCATATGACACCCGGCGCGGTTCGAGGGTTCGACCCACCTAACCCCACCACAGTACTCGTCAATAACCGGACTAGTGATCACTCAGCAATGACTGGCCACTTGGGTACTAAAAGACATTGTTTTACTGGGGTCGACCGCTCCACGCGACCGATCGGCCGCGCTTGCTCCTGCGCCCGCCGCCGCGCGCCTCTGATTGTCTTTTATTTATTTAGGTTTTTTTAATTTATTTTTTACAATTAGTTAAAATATTATACACAAACTCAGTTATCTGCCCTTAGAAAAACACGTCTTTTATTAGAATTATCGACCCTTACATATGACCTAAATACCCTACCCTACCCTACCCTACCCTACCCACCCAGGATCCGAGACCGAAAAGGATTGGGGTCAATCCTTAGAGGTCAATCCTGATTTCCTACTCAAATAGGACGTAACCCACTACTTACGCTTGTTTCCAAAACTATATACAGTGGCAGGATTGGAATCTTGTTTTCCTCTATTACAATATCACTGGGATTTACCCATTCTCATAAGATCTATGGAGATTGAAGGAGTTACAGTAATAAATGCCTGGAGATTGGAGGAGTTACAGTAATGAATGTCTGGAGGTTGAAGGAGTTACAGTAATGTATGTCTGGAGGTTGGAGGAGTTACAGTAATGAATGTCTGAAGATTGAAGGAGTTACAGTAATGAATGTCTGGAGATTGAAGGAGTTACAGTAATGAATGTCTGGAGGTTGAAGGAGTTACAGTAATGAATGTCTGGAGATTGAAGGAGTTACAGTAATGAATGTCTGGAGATTGAAGGAGTTACAGTAATGAATGTCTGGAGATTGAAGGAGTTACAGTAATGAATGTCTGGAGATTGAAGGAGTTACAGTAATGAATGTCTGGAGGTTGAAGGAGTTACAGTAATGAATGTCTGGAGGTTGGAGGAGTTACAGTAATGAATGTCTGGAGGTTGGAGGAGTTACAGTAATGAATGTCTGGAGGTTGGAGGAGTTACAGTAATGAATGTCTGGAGGTTGGAGGAGTTACAGTAATGAATGTCTGAAGATTGAAGGAGTTACAGTAATGAATGTCTGGAGGTTGAAGGAGTTACAGTAATGAATGTCTGGAGATTGAAGGAGTTACAGTAATGAATGTCTGGAGATTGAAGGAGTTACAGTAATGAATGTCTGGAGATTGAAGGAGTTACAGTAATGAATGTCTGGAGGTTGGAGGAGTTACAGTAATGAATGTCTGGAGGTTGGAGGAGTTACAGTAATGAATGTCTGGAGGTTGAAGGAGTTACAGTAATGAATGTCTGGAGATTGAAGGAGTTACAGTAATGAATGTCTGGAGGTTGGAGGAGTTACAGTAATGAATGTCTGGAGGTTGAAGGAGTTACAGTAATGAATGTCTGGAGATTGAAGGAGCTACAGTAATGAATGTCTGAAGATTGAAGGAGTTACAGTAATGAATGTCTGGAGATTGAAGAAGTTACAGTAATGAATGTCTGGAGGTTGAAGGAGTTACAGTAATGAATGTCTGGATATTGAAGGAGTTACAGTAATGAATGTCTGGAGGTTGAAGGAGTTACAGTAATGAATGTCTGGAGATTGAAGGAGTTACAGTAATGAATGTCTGGAGATTGAAGGAGTTACAGTAATGAATCTCTGGAGATTGAAGGAGTTACAGTAATGAATGTCTGGAGGTTGGAGGAGTTACAGTAATGAATGTCTGGAGGTTGGAGGAGTTACAGTAATGAATGTCTGGAGGTTGGAGGAGTTACAGTAATGAATGTCTGAAGATTGAAGGAGTTACAGTAATGAATGTCTGGAGGTTGAAGGAGTTACAGTAATGAATGTCTGGAGATTGAAGGAGTTACAGTAATGAATGTCTGGAGATTGAAGGAGTTACAGTAATGAATGTCTGGAGATTGAAGGAGTTACAGTAATGAATGTCTGGAGGTTGGAGGAGTTACAGTAATGAATGTCTGGAGGTTGGAGGAGTTACAGTAATGAATGTCTGGAGGTTGAAGGAGTTACAGTAATGAATGTCTGGAGATTGAAGGAGTTACAGTAATGAATGTCTGGAGGTTGGAGGAGTTACAGTAATGAATGTCTGGAGATTGAAGGAGTTACAGTAATGAATGTCTGGAGATTGAAGGAGCTACAGTAATGAATGTCTGAAGATTGAAGGAGTTACAGTAATGAATGTCTGGAGATTGAAGAAGTTACAGTAATGAATGTCTGGAGGTTGAAGGAGTTACAGTAATGAATGTCTGGAGATTGAAGGAGTTACAGTAATGAATGTCTGGAGGTTGAAGGAGTTACAGTAATGAATGTCTGGAGATTGAAGGAGTTACAGTAATGAATGTCTGGAGGTTGAAGGAGTTACAGTAATGAATCTCTGGAGATTGAAGGAGTTACAGTAATGAATGTCTGGAGGTTGGAGGAGTCACAGTAGTAAATGCCTTCAATCGAAGACCTTATTGAATCTGAAATGGTTCTGGTCATGTCAGATAAATACGTAAGTTAGTGCTTTGTATTTAGTAAGTTGCGAATAACATGAGTAATGAACAACTGTTGTAACCTATTGCTCCGAAAGGAACATAGCTGTAACGCTGATCTAACATTGTTGTGTGTGTTGTGTTGTGATATCACCTGTTCGGGCCAATGAAACAGCAGTAGAAATATCACCTGTTGGGGCCAATGAAACAGCAGTAGAAATATCAGCTGTTGTGGGACGCAGAGGTGTTTCCAAGGCACCAGGGCCGGGTTATATACTGGCCAAGACCTATTGACGCGTCCTCGTCGAGCGTCCTGGGCAACAGGTCCTTTCGGGGTCCTGGCTAAAGTCAGTAGGATCGCCGATTCCTCCGAAGTCGGAGAGTGTCTGCCTGTACGGCGAGGAACCACCAGTCTGCACACCAATAAGCCAGACATGGGACAACGGATACTCACGCAAAACTCAGGTCCTGTATGACATCACACTGATGTTGGACAACAGGATGCCTTCATCCGACATACAGGACTTCGCGTTGGAGCTCAAGCCAACGAACACAAGCAAGCAAGCAAGCATCAGCTGTTGTGGCCAATGAAACAGCATTAGAAATATCAGCTGTTGGGGCCAATGAAACAGCATTAGAAATATCAGCTGTTGGGGCCAATGAAACAGCATTAGCAATATCAGCTGTTGGGGCCAATGAAACAGCATTAGAAATATCAGCTGTTGGGGCCAATGAAACAGCAGTCAAATATGCTGTGCTGTGTTGTGCCCCGACAGGAACGTAATTGTAAGGCTGATCTAACATTGTTGTATGTTGTATGTGTTGTGTTGTGTAGGAACAGCCTGGCTATGATTCTCAGCAGCATCTATGGGATTATTATCGTAGTCCTGGGCCTGGTGCTGCCGCTGTCAGAGACTTTCGCCAATCCAGAACATCCCTACTTCTTTGAGGTATGGTATAATTGCATCCTTGTGTGGTGTATTATAATGTCATCTTTGTATGGTATAATATAATGTCATCCTCGTTGGGGTATTTATAATGTCATCTTGTGAGCTTTAGTATGTCATCTTGTGAAGTATAGTGCCGGCATCTTGTGAGCTTTAGTATGTCATCTTGTGAAGTATAGTGCCGGCATCTTGTGAGCTTTAGTATGTCATCTTGTGAAGTATAGTGCCGGCATCTTGTGAGCTTTAGTATGTCATCTTGTGAAGTATAGTGCCGGCATCTTGTGAGCTTTAGTATGTCATCTTGTGAAATATAGTGCCGGCATCTCACATGATGATGACAGTTGTCATTTTTGGCAGTATTTAGTGTTTGGTCTAATCTCTACTTTTTTGTTCTTTTGTTTCCTCCTCTACTTCTATGAGTGTCGATGAGTACATGTGAATTTATTTCCCGTGCACATCCAAATCTCAACAGTGGCTGGCTGAAGGAACAGTCCAATTGATTGATTGATTGATTGATTTAGGAACCGACATCACAGCATTCGGGGCATTCCCATTAGCGCTGCGTCCCCATCCTCAACAGCCAGCGAAGAGTTCCAACACTAACAGTACCAGTAGCAGGAACAGTCCATTTACACTTGTAACTTCTAATTGCTGATACTTTAACAAATTAAGTGCCAATTGATGATTAATCGCCTTACCTATCTGCCATGGGTTTACATACAGTAGTTTTCTTATGCAACCCCCATTAATTTGATATATAAAACAGCATGGCGGCTACCTTAATTAACAACTTTTAAATCATAACTATGACACACCCCTATTTCCAATGTTCCGTCTTACATGTGTGTTAGATCCAAACCTACATTTTGTCTGGTCCAAACCTGCTTTTTTGTTTTTTTTCAAACCTGCTTTTTTGTTTGATCTACACCTACTTTTTATTTGGTCCAACCCTACTTTCTGTTCGGCACTGTGTCTGTTGATAGCCCCAGGAGATTTCGATAGAGAGCTATAGTGGCTGTATGCTTGCCCACCAACCCAGTGGTCATGGATTCAAATTCAGACCTAGACCAGGGGTAGACAATTACAGAGTGCCCGGTCACCATGGCACCTAGTCATTTTTACCCGGCGCCTGAGTTTTCAAATTACCAGGGCGAGTCAATAAGTAAGTAACACAGTTCTGTGGGATGGCAGGTAAATGTAGTTGGTGTTTTCTACTGGTGTCATTAGGTGACAGCAACATCGAACTTTATATTCCCGTTCGTCAGGTGGCGCTAGGTGTCTCATGCATATGCGCAGCGCATAAACAAAATGGCGACTGTACTTACGGAGTGTACAACCAGGGAGTCTCTGTGGCAAAGTGGTCAAGCCGTTTAACTCGGGCTCTGAAGGTTATGGTTCGATTCCAGGCCGCGTCCTTCGGTTCACGAGTGAAATTTTTCGGAGACTCCCGTGGGTCGTCGCTAGAGCTACGGAGTTCGTGCTTTGTGCGACGATTTCTGCGCTGCGGAAAGAGACCGAGCCATATGGGACAAAACCCGGTGCAATGAAGTCGACCCTGTCAACTTTTAAGCGACTTAATTTTAAAGTGTTGTACGTTGTTTTTTTTTTTTTTGGGGGGGGGGCATTAGGACTGCCTGCAAAGGACATTCATAAGGAAATGCTTCCTCTTTATGCTGATAAATGTTTGTCCCGTAAAGAGGTGCATAGCTGGGTAGAAAAAAAACTTTCTCAAGGACGCTCTAAAATTGTTGATGAAATCCGATCTGGTCGTCCTGTTGAGATTGCAACAGAAGCATCCGAGCAGCGGGTTCTGGGATTGTCAGGGAGTGCTTTTAACCAATTTCAAGAAAGACGGTGACAATGTGATTCTGAATCGTACTGTGAAGTTCTATTGATGCTTCATGATGCAGTTCGAAGAAAACGTCCAAAACTACTGACTAGAGGAGTGTAGCTTCTTCATGATAATGCCAGACCACATACGCTTAACTCAGGAGAAAATTAACCAACTAAGGTGGAAAGTTCTGTAACATCCACCTTACAACCTCGACTTAGCCCCTAGCGATTTCCACCTTTTTGGTCCACTGAAACCCAAGGTTGTCCATGGGATATAATTTACATTGCGAGGTAATTTATACATGTCCCATCCCATGCTGTCCCATGGGACTTTCCCATGGGATTCCCATGGGAATAACATTCCCATGGCCAAGCCTGGCAGGCTTGTCCATGGGACATGTTTTTCTGTGCCATCCAATGGTAATTTATACCTGTCCCACCCCGTCCCATACCATCCCTACATTATTCAGAAAATCCCTCTCTTTTCCCCATGGGATTCCCATGGCCAAGCCTGCTGAAACCCACCCTCACGGGAGACATTTCTCGAATGACGCCGAAGTTGAATGTGAAGTGGAAACGTGGTTTAGAAAACAGAGCATGGAGTTCTATGGGAAGACTGATGAAACGGTGGGATAAGTGCATAAATGTTGTTGGAAATTATGTTGAGAAATACAGGGACAATGTATGTATAAAATAAACTGGTTTCAAGTTGTTACCATATTTAGTTATTTTTCTACAGCCATTTGTGACTTACTTATTGACTTCCCCTCGTCGTTCTAAAATTATGTAGCTTTATCTTAGTTTGTTTTGTAGTTTTCTTAGCCAGTTTTTCTAAAAACAAAAATATGCTGGCTCCTAAGAAAAGTAAGCTGAATTATGTCTTGTATGTTAAAGTAAACAAATCAATCAGGTGCCTTCTTCACAATGAAGGTTGGCTGCAATGACACTCCAACACTGTCTGTCTCTCCCCCCTGACTGTACATTCTGTCAGATTGCTGTTCGTCCATCTCTTTATGTTATCTTCCCACTTGTATCGTTGTCTACCTCTTGCTCGCTTGCCTTTAACCTTACCTTCCATTAAAGTTTTCATAAGAGTGTTATATCTTTTAATGTGGCGAATATTTCACTTGCCTCTTTTTTATTTCTTTCATCAACTCTCTTTTCATTCCCAGTATTTCTAGAACCTCTGTATTTGATTGATTTTGTTTCCATAAAATTCGACATATTCTTCTGTATATCCACATCTCCAGGGCATCTATTCGACTTTCTAGTTGCTTGTTCAATGTCCAGATTTCCGCGGCGTATAATAGTGTTTAATATACATAACATTTGACAATTCTCATTTTTAATGCATTGTTAATCTCTCTAGATGTTGATACTGATTTCATGCTGTTGAAAGCATTTTTGGCCATTCCTATTCTCTTTTTGATTTTTATTTCACTTCTGTCATCATCTGTTATTACATGTTCAAGATAGGAGAAACTTGCTAGTTGTTCTACTATCACCCTGTTTACTGCGATGCTCATTAATGACCTTTTCACTGCTACTTATCATTGTTTTGAGTTTTTGGATGTTTATATCTAAGCCACATGATCAAGTGGATTTTGTAATTGACATATTTCATCCTATAGGTATTCTATCTATACTCATATCTTACTTCCCGCAGGTAAACTATCTGTCATGATATATTTCTTCCCACAGGTATTCTATCTATACTCATATCTTACTTCCCGCAGGTAATCTATCTGTCATGATATATTTCTTCCCACAGGTATTCTACCTGTACCTGTACGCAGTCAGCCTGGCCTTCCTGGTCTATGTGTACACATATTTACTCAGGAAAGAACGCAGCCTCCTGCAGGCTATCCCGAGGTCCATCTCCCGGACCTTTTCCAGAACTTTCAGCAGATCTTCTGTGGTGATTATCATGTTGCTTAAGCTCTTGTGTTTGTTGGTGCTGTTGTTGGTGTTGTTTCTCTTGGTGTTGGTGTTGTTGTTGGTGTTACTGCTGCTGTTGTTGCGGCTGTTGCTTTTGCCACTGTTGCTACTGCTGCAGCTGTTACTTTTATTGCTGTTGTTGTTGTTGTTACTGTTGTTGTTGTTGTTGTTGTTGTTGTTGTTGTTGTTGTTGTTGTTTCTGTTGTTGTTTCTGTTGTTGTTGCTGCTGCTGCTGTCGTCGTATGAACCCCGAAGTTCTAGTTATTTACTCTTATATAAAGAAAGTGCAAATTGAAAACTGACAAAGAAATACAAGATAATTTTAACATAGAAGTAAAGAACAAATTTGATTTATTGTCTGATCTAGAGATCCTATTTCAAGATGTAGATGATCAATGGGAAATGCTGAAGAATTCAATCAGTTGTGCAGCAGGAAAAAAAACTATTCCAAAAGTAAAGAAAGTGGGCCGTAAGACATGGATGACTGAAGAAATTTTACAACTAATGGAAACAAGAAGACAGAACAAAATTAATTCTGCCAAATGTGAAGAAATTCACAGAAAAGTCAGAATCTTATGTAAGGAGGCAAAAGAAACATGGCTTGAGAAAAATTACAGAGAAATTGAAGAACAACACAACAGTAAAAATGCTAAACTAATGCACAAAAGAATTCAGGAGCTTACTAATCAAAGAACAAGTACATCAGCAGGCTGCCTAAAGACAAAAGATGGAAGAGTCATAACAGAAAAAGATCAGATCTTACATGTATGGTCAGATTACGTGAAAAACCTTTATGACGATAACAGAGACGAACAGTATGATGTTCAAAATAATAATGAAGGACCAGCAATTTTGAAGATGGAGGTTCAGAATGCTCTTAACCATATGAAATCTGGCAAGACCCCCGGTTCAGACAGCGTCACAACAGAAATGATTAATGCTGTAGAAGAATATGGAATAGATAAAGTTATCAATCTGCTTAATACAATATATGATACTGGAAATATACCTTAGGAGTTATGTAATTCTGTATTTATTACAATCCCAAAAAAATCCGGAGCCTTGGAATGTGATCAACATCGAACAATTAGTATAATGAGCACATCACGAAGATTTTGCTAAGAATTATCATGCAAAGAGTTAGGAGGAAAATACAACCTGAAATAGGAGAAGAACAATGTGGGTTTGTAGAAGGCAAGGGTACAGTAAATGCTGTGTATATGCTGAGAACCGTAATCGAACGTTCTAAGAAGTAAACAAAGATCTACACCTTTGCTTTATTGACTACACAAAGGCTTTCGATAATAAAGTGAGACATGTCAACATGATAAGGATGCTTGTGGATCTACAGATTGATAGAAAAGACCTTAGACTTGTAAAAAAAACATATATTGGAAACAACAAGCTGCCATACGAGTTGATAATAAAGTAAGCCAATATCAGCCTATTAAGAGAGGTGT
Organism: Cepaea nemoralis; assembly: GCA_014155875.1. Taxonomy (NCBI): domain Eukaryota; kingdom Metazoa; phylum Mollusca; class Gastropoda; order Stylommatophora; family Helicidae; genus Cepaea; species Cepaea nemoralis. The sequence goes on along the minus strand of JACEFZ010022258.1, from coordinate 224,422 downwards.
GAGACAGGGATGTGTGAATGTCTCCAGATCTGTTTTCCCTGTACAGTGAAAATATTTTCAGAAATATTGAAGATATGGAAGGAATCAACATTGGGGGACGATGCATCAATAACATTAGATATGCAGATGATACAGTCTTGATTGCAGACAACGAACAGGACCTGCACAATTTAGTAGATGCGGTTGTTACACACAGTGAACAACTAGGGTTAGAATTAAATTGTAAAAAGACACAGATTATGGTCGTCACTAGGAAGAACGAAATACCACAATGTAATATACAAGTAAATGGGAATATTCTTCAACAAGTGAATAGGTACAATTATCTCGGAACAGTAATAACATCTGATGGGAGATGCCTTGAAGAGATTAGAACAAGAATCGCCATGGCAAAAGTAGCCTTTAGCAAGATGAAAAACATACTGACCAATAAAAAGATGTCAATTGAAACGAGAAAAAGAGTGTTGAGATGCTACATAGAACCTGTACTCTTGTATGGATGTGAAGCTTGGACAATGAGCAGTCAGGCTGAATAACATCTGATGGCTGTAGAGATGTGGTTTCTGAGGAAAATGCAAAGAATACCATGGACAGCCAGAAAGACCAATGAACAAGTTCCTTCAAGAAACAAATGAAGATCGTAAATTGATTAGAGACATTAGACGTAGACAGTCACAATTTTTTAGGGCATGTTATGAGAAGAAATGATCTGGAGAACTTGGTGACAACTGGTAAGATCGAGGGGAACAGACCAAGGGGAAGACCTAGAAGAAAGTACCTGGATGGCTTGGCCTTGTGGCATGGTCGAGTCAGAAACACGGAGCTGATCCACGACTCTGGTGATCTAGTGAGATGGCAGAACATGACCGCCCACGCTTACCGGCATGGCACATGATGGATGGATGGATGGATGGATGGATAAAGGAAGTCTCCGTGGTGCATTGTTAAGCCGCCTGCCTAGTACTCCGAAGGTTGTGGTTTGAATTCCAGGCTACATCCTTTGTTAAACGGCTACATCATTTGGTTCACTAGTGCAAATGCCTCTGAGACTCCTGGGGGTCGCCGCTGGAGCTACGGAGTTTGTGCTTTGTGCGACGCTTTCAATTTCGGCAGGCCGCAAATGCCTTATCACTTCCGTGATGTTTTCCATGTCTTTATATAATCAAATTAATAGTAACAAATATCTACTCGTATCACATCCTTTGTGGTTTTCATATCTTTATGTGATAATGTTACTTGTTTTCCCCACTCATGCGCATTGAACTCAAATGCACTGAAAATATTTTTGTGTGAAGGTTAGCTTTCCGCTGTTACCATTGTCCCTCATCATCTGGCGAACCCACTCTGACTTCAGAGGTACTTGTAATTTATGTCCCTAAGCGAAGGACGAGAAGTCAACATTTGCGTCCAACTGACCGGTGTGTGAGGCAAATCCAACGAGCCGCGGTCAGCAGAGAAAGTATATGTTCAACCCCTCAGCCCTGCTGACCGCCATCGTGTTAGTAACAAGTTTCTTTTCAGTTCCTTGGTGTGTTTGTCTGTGTGTGATCATTTAAGTAGTAAATCTATGTCACTTCGTTGATGTGTTTGTGTCTGTGTCTGATCATTTAAGTAGCAAATCAATGTCACTTCGTTGATGTGTTTATGTCTGTGTGTGATCATTTAAGTAACAAATCTATGTCACTTCGTTGATGTGTTTGTCTTCGTGTGGTCATTTCAGTAGTAAGACTCATTTGCTTCATGTTTTTCACATCTTGGTGTATTAATTGTAATGGTAACAAATGTTTTGTGACTTCCTAGCGATCCCGAACCTCCGTCGCCAGTGAGAAGAGTGGCTCTGTGGCGAACAAACCACTCGTGCGAGGAAACAGCAACCTCAGCGTCAGCAACTCCTCATACAGGAGGAGGAAGAAAATAGCCTACAATCCAGAGGTTTCCTCACACACAGGCAGTTTCTATCTCCGTGTTGGGGTTATTGGTAAGTATCATCACTAGCAATGATAGATAGGGCTGGCAAGAATGGATAGCACTGAGAGGATATAAATGAACCAAATCCAAACAGCCAACAACGTGAGATGAACCTTCTCCAAACAGTCAATAATGTGATATTAACCTAATCCAAATAGTCAACCACGTAATATTAACCTAATTCAAATAGTCAACAATGTGAAATTAACCTGGTCTGCTTCAGCCTCACGCAGATGCCAAACATTTAATCTGCTCCACTCCTAAGTTTGGCTTAGAGGTTATGACTTTTATCCGTAATCTCGTATACTCTCGTCGGTAACGTGATGACGGTGAGAATCAGCAGTGGTTCGAATCGCATCGGTAACTTACGGGGTATGTGAGCCGGCCGCTCAGAAAGCAATGGCAAACTACTGAGCGTAATCTTGCCAAGAGATCAACATACAGCTGAAAGATGCTGGTGTTGACAGCGATGTCCTGTAAAGGATATGCAAAAAAAAAAAAAAACTCCTAAGTTAAGTTAGTAGCATATCCTCTACAGGACCTAGCAGTCACCTCGAGCATTCTTTGGCTGTTTGTGATTCCTGGACAAGATTACGTTCAGTAGTTTGCCATTGCTTTCTGAACGACCGGCACTTATACCATTGTATGGGAACCAACGCAAGGCGGTCTGCCTCCAAATCACCCGCAGCTGTGTTTCGAACTCGGTATACGGGATTACGAACTGCATTCATAACCCCTTCACCACAAGCTCCTAAGGATAAGCAAACATCCCTCACGGTTCAAACTTAAATACTTTCATTTATTCTAATCGTCACAGAGGTGGGGTAACTGTATGATATGCAATATTTTGAGTGATTGTACTGGTAAATTCTATTACAATTTATGTTTAATTTTATTCTGTTTATCATTTTTAAAGATTCTGTTTATAACTATGTAATTATCATGTAGGGTTTGAATCTATCACAGTGAGGCTGGCATAGAGATTATTTCCCTGACCAAGTAATAAAGTATCATTTCTATGAAAATGGTCTTGCAGAACGGAATTTCCCCTCTCCAATTTAAAAACCTAGCACGGGTGGTAAAGATTAGTACTGGAACTTCACACATAAGAATAGGTTTGGTGATCCTTGGGACGTTAGCCAAACTGGCAACTCAGTCTATAGCTGGACGTTACTATATTTTTTTTTTTTTTCGATTCAATTACCCCTACCCCGTTCAACCGTAGAGATAAGTTATATTAGGGTCCATCACCGGCTCAGATTAATAAACCTGTTAATAGGATATTAATGTGAAGGTGATTGTTGCCCAAAGAGTGTAATAACTATAAAGGAGGTATGCCTAAATATTGGCCAGTTTGAGCCCTGAATTGTGACCTCAGCATCGTTAGTGTCCAGAATTGTTACGCAATTGAAGCCAGAAATGTTGGATATTTCTCAGGTTTTGGAATAGGCAGCATGATTCACAGTGCGCTCACTTTTGGACATTATTTTGAGGTCGTCCATCTTGACAGCCATTGCAGTGATGCTATCCAAGCTATCAAGCCCCTGGCACATTTGTGCTTTACTTTTGTACAGATGTACTTCATTTTCATGAATTCAAAGGTGAGAGAGTAGATAAGATTCTTCTTTTGTAGTTCTTTTATGTCTATCAACATCGGTATATCTTCTTCTACATGTGCAATTTTCTATCATGTTTAATTTTGGTGTGTTGATTGGGTGGTGGGTTAGCTGGTTAGTGGTTTGATTGGTCGGTTCGTTGGGGGTTTGGGTGGTTGGTGGATTCATTTGTTGGTCGGTTGGTGGTTTGGGTGGTGGGTGGGTGGGCTAATTGGTGCGTGAGCTGGTTGGGTGGTGGGTGGACTGGTTGGATTGTGAGTGGACTAGTTTGGTGGATGGGTTCGTTGGTGGGTGGGTGGTTGGTTGGCTGGTGGTGGGTGGATGATTGGTTGTTTGGTTGGCTGGTTGGTTGACTCTCATCGCACATCGAACCATTCAGTCCATAAGAGCTCGGATACTATCAGTATCTACTTCAGCATGTGGCGACCGCACTAGTTAAGTGTTTGTTGGTTATTATTCTTTGTCCCCCATACATAGCGCTCCTGTCTGCCTTCACCCTTGTTAACTTGATGTACTTGCAGTCAGGTCAAGGTTTATATTCCCAGTTATCACTTGATTTGTTTCCTCACACTGCCTCTCCGAAGATATTCACTGTATCAGTCATGTCTACTACTCTCCTGCCTCCACTGTAGCCTACCACCTGTTCATGTCCTCTTACACCTGTATGGCCTGGCACAAACATGAAGCTGGGTTTTCTCAGCCTGAAACTCCTCAGAGACTCACCCATTGTCTTCAAGCTAAGTACATTTGGATCTTCCTGTAAATTCTCACTGAGTCACTGATAAGCATGCCTGGGTGTCTCCGGATGTGTATAGACAAATACAATTAACCAGTACAATCTTTAGTTCTAGACTCCAAGATATGTATAGACAAATACAATTAACTAGACCAATCTTTGACCCCAGACTCCCAGATGTGTACACACAAATAGAAAGTCTATCACAATACCTAACTATTCCAATCTGTGGTTCAAGACTTCGGACGTATATAAATTACGCCTAACCAGTCCAGTCTTTGATTTTGGTTTATTCGATGTATGTACTCATATCAAATCACTGATACACTATTAGTATTAACCAGTCCAAAATTTGGTTAAATATTTCAGATGTGTGTACATAAATACAAAACTCTGGCTCGTTTTGGACTCATGCACATGAGCTGCACCAACATCTGTGTGTGGCTGCGGTCAGTAGTGGTCGAGACACTACAGGTCATCAAAGTGGATCGGCGAGACACCTACAATGCCATGGTGAAAGCCTATGAGGAATACAAACAAGATGCAGAAGATGACAGCGATGAGCAGGAGCCTATTCAGTCTCTAGAAGAATACATGCAAGGTAGGCAAGGTGTGTCCAGCCTGTTATTGGCCAGATCACACATCGAGTGTCGGTTAGTGTAAAAGATTATGGATAATAAAAACAGGTCTGTGTAAATCTTGCTGAAAAGTGACAGATAATAGACACAGACACAGTGTACATACCTTACAACCAACTCCAATACGGCAAACAAAAATCCCGGGGAACAGAATCAATGATGATTTAACAAATACAATAAACATAAATTACACCACGCCACAACAAATATATCCATTTCTAACCGTTTGCACACATTTTCTTATTTGGTACCTTTCATAACTGAACTTCTGGGCCGACTTTCTGGCAACGAAGGATGTGGAATGTCCTAGCAACGTGTCATGCCTAGACATTTTCTGTTTTCGTTTTTATTTTATTAAATTTTATAATTTCATATATTTCTCTCTCTCTCTCTCTCTCTCTCTCTCTCTCTCTCTCTCTTTCTCTCTCTCTCTCTCTCTCTCTCTCTCTCTCTCCCTTTCTCTCTTTCTCTCTCTCTGATGTGTTTGTGTGTTGTTATTTGACCTATGCTGATGATAGACATGACTAATAAAGACACTTTTATTGGAGTGTCTAGTTGGTCATGCGTCGAAGTACGTTTGTTCCTTCAGCGAGGCGCTGTCATCATTTGGAGGTGACAGGTTCGAATCCCAGTCGGTAGCTCTAGTTTTCAAATTGTATGTAGTCTAGTGCGTCCTCTAGTCTCTACTTCCTTCTTCTCCTTCTGTGAGCGCCAAACAATACTATATGTGTTTATTTATGTAACTGTCTCAGTGGCCTCAACGGGTTCCCCAATTGATTTCCTGTGTAATACACAATATAGAAATACTACACTGTATAGAAAAACTATACTACACAGAAATCTTCACTACCCAGAAATCTTCACTATACAGAAATACTACACTATACAGAAATACTACACTATACAGAAATACTACACTATCTACAATATACACAAATACTACATTATACAGAAATACTTCACTATACAGAAATACTACACTTTACAGAAATACTATACTATACAGAAATACTACACTATCTACAATATACACAAATACTACATTATACAGAAATACTACACTATACAGAAATACTACACTATACAGAAATACTGTACTATACAGAAATACTACACTATACAGAAATACTACACTATCTACAATATACACAAATACTACATTATACAGAAATACTTCACTATACAGAAATACTACACTATACAGAAATACTGTACTGTCACAACAACATTTGTAATAAATCAACTTGATTACTGGAGGTCATCATGGCGGAATTGCTCGCTCTTAAGATCTTCCAGTGCGCTGATGCCGAGGTAGTGCGTTCAACCCCTACACCTGTCAGTTGGACTAAAATGTTGACCTGTCGTCCTTGACTTGGAGACGTATGGCGAGGGACACTGGTAATAGGGAAAGCTAATCCACACACAAAAATCAGTTCAGTGCACTAGGAATAGTAGCACAAATATGAACACTTGAGTTCAAAGCGAGTAAACAAAACACAACAAAGTTAATTAGTTTCATTTCTTATCCAGTTGTAACTGTTTTACATTTTAAAAGCCACCTACAGTTTGTGATATATTTGGTAGTTGTAATTTGCGGTCAGTATCACAAATTGAACCTGAATGACGATTCCTTTCACAGAGCACCAAATCGGAACAATGTCAGAAATCAACTGTCGCTGGGACGCCATGCTGGGCAAAATTGTGGAGACCTCTTCTGTCTATTTGTACCCATGTATCATTGAGTACAGTTTAGTATGTGCATGTAAGTATGTGTAGTTTTATTGTATCTATATTTCCATTACATTCTATAGATCTTATATGTGGTTTGGACATATACGTGGTAACTTCCCTGCTGTGATACATAAATGATGCATTTATTAATATTACATAAAGCTGATGCTGTACTTGTTTATAACTATTTCCAGCGGAATGTATTTCTTACTGGTGCAATGCGTTTTGCAATGTATTTCTTACTGACGCAGTGCCAGTTTTGCAACGTATTTCTTATTGGTGCAATGCTAGTTTTGCATTGCATTTCTTACTGGTGTAATGCCAGTCTTGTAAAGTCTTTCTTGCTGGTGCAATGCTAGTTTTGCATTTACTTCTTACTGGTGTAATGCCAATTTTGCTATGTATTTATTACAGGTACAATGCCAATTTTGCAATGCATTTCTTACTGTAGTACCTGTCATGAGAATCTCATTTTAAAATGTCCAATCCAAAATTAGGTGTTCTGTATGTCATGTGGTCAAACGTTGGAGACGGCAATACTGGAAATACGGGAAATACTGGAAATACGGGAAATACTGCTGTGAAAAGAACAGACTCGTGCTCGGATGTGGATACGTTAGACAGCGAGGATGACAGCGAGGATGAGAATGCCCACCACAAGATGAGTGTGGACTGTGCGGCCTCCAGCAAGGGCTTGTTTCTGGGCATCTTGCTGTTCGTCATCTCTGTTGTGTGTATCGTCTGCTTCTACGTATTGACCAGTGTCAAAAGTCATGTGACAGTTGGAACTCTTCTCGGTGAGTTAACGATATACATGAATACAAACATATAGCCATTAATTAACAGGACAAAATAGTATATTTAGTTGCTGTTGTAAACATAGTTAAAGTATGAATCAAATTAGTGGATCTGCGGTAAAGGTGTGGAAATGTTAACATTGTTTACATTTCCACCTCTTTACAGCAGTTCCACTTATTTGATTCATCGTTTTGTTTTTTGCCACGTTATGAGAAGACAAATATTGGAACATGTTGTGACAACCAGAAAGATTTGCGGAAAGAGAGATAGAGAAGGACACGGTGAGAAGATTATTGACAGTCTTGTGTCATGGCACGGGAGTTAACACACGAATTGATCCATGATGTCGGAGATCGTCATTTGTGGAGAGGCAAGATCGCCCACGCCAACCGGCAAAGCACTGGTTGGATGGACAGTTTGTCAATGAATATTGTATACGTAATTTAACTATGTTTCATAACTTGGCTGGTTTGCGTATATTTTAGATAATTATGGCGTATGGCATACATCAGCATCATCTTGTACCATACCAGTAAGCGTAGGTGGTCATGATTCGCCATCTTACTCGATCACCAGAGCCGTGGATCAGCTCATATAGAAGATATGAAAGGTATCATCATTGGAGGACGAAACATCAATAACATTAGATATGCGTATGATACAGTATTGAACAGGATCTGCAACGTTTAGTAGATGCGGTTGTTGCAGACAGTGACCGACTAGGGTTAGAATTAAATTGTAAGAAGACAGAATATGGTCGTCACTGGGAAGAAAGAAATACCATAATGTAATATACGAGTAAATGGGCATATTCTTCTACAAATGAATCGATACAGTTCTCTCTGAACAGTCATACCATCTGAAGGGAGATGCCTTGAAGAGATTAGAGCAAGAATCGCCATGGTGAAGGTAGCCTTTTGCAAGATGGAAAACATACTGACCAATAAAAAGATGTCATTTGCAACGAGAAAAAGAGTGTTGAGGTGCTACACAGAGCCTGTGCTTTTGTATGGATGTGAAGCGTGGACAATGAGCAATCATGGCTGAAAAACACCCTGATGGCTGTGGAAACGTGGTTTCAGAGGAAAATGTAAAGAAGTACCATGGACAGACAGAAAAACAACTTACCAAGTCCTACAAGAAACAAATGATGATCGTAAACTGAATAGAAAAATATCATATATAGTTTATGTATAAAATACCTAACTATATGTTATACCTAGTTTGTTTACATAATAATTAAGTATACTTTATACCTATCTGGTTTGTGTATATAGCTAACTGTATTTTATAGCTTACCTGGTTATAACTAACAATAGTTTAAACTTTATCCAATTTGTGCATATGTTAACTATCTATATTGTATACTTCATTTGTAATTTAAAAACAAAAGCAAAAAACGAAAAAAAAAACACCAATAGCCACATACATAACAACACATCCAACACAAACTTAAAATCGGCATTTATTTTTATTCGCATATCATTTACAGGACATCGCTGTCAACAACAGCATCTTTCAGCTGATTGTTGACTTCTTGGCAAGATTACGCTCAGTAGTTTGCCATTGCTTTCTGAGCGCCGGCTCACATACCCCGCAAGTTACCAATGCGGCAAGAACCGCTACCGATTCTCGCGCAGGTTGCGTTACTCACAAGAATATATAGAATTACGGAGAAAGACGCTAACCCCTAGGCCAGGGAGACCGGCAATCTACAATTAACAAACTGAATAACAACGACACTAACGATAGACTGCACGATTTTTTGCCTGTGAAATGTTCACAAACTGTGCAGATTGTGTATCCATAATCAACCGCCGCAAGGAACGTTCAAAAGAAGTTGGATGCACTTTGACCACAGCTACGACCCGCTTAAACAGTATTAAAAGCATTTGGCATGGCACCACCAATCATATGAAAGGCAAATGTTTAAGAACATGCACCCGCCTGTTATGGTGGCTTTCAATCATTTTCTTGTAGTCTTTCCGTCATTTTCTTGTTGTCTTTCCATTATTTTCTTGTTATTTCTCTGTTTATATATCCAGATATTTTAGCTGCAAGCTGTTATCGGTAGTTGATCAACACAAATGTAATGTTCAGAAATAGACAACGTAAGCCATGGTGATAATTGTTATGCTGTCAAGTGACAGAAGTGTAAAACAAATCAATAAAAATAAAACTGTCTAGGTATGATTCCCCAGTGCCATAGGTTATGCATGCTAAAAATATAAAGGGGGATGTTGTTTAATGTTTATACGTTTCGTTCCCACAACATAATTTTCTTAACTAGCCATTTTTTTTTAAAAACTGATTAAGTGTCATTGGATGATTAATCGTCTTAAACGACTTCCCGTACTGCCATGGGTATATATACAGTAGTCTTCCTTAAGCAACTCCCTTTAATTTGATATACAATTCAACATGTTTGCTGCCATATTGACAACTTTGAAGTCATAACTGTGACACATAACTTTGCTTCCCATTTTCCGCCATCCATTTTTGTTTGGTCCAAACCTACCTTTGTGTTTGTCATTGAATATGTTTGTACGTTTGATGCCGTTTTTGCAGGTCATGTCTCCGAAGAGATCATCTTGGTCGTGGCTTTTATTGCAACGGTCATGGCAGCCGTTCAGATGCGCCAGATGCGCTTTTCTGGCCACCGGAAGGTTGGCATAGAGGAAATTCTCTCCTTGGTTTCTATTTCTGGTAAGAAACATGATATTATGAGTATAATTTTTTTTTTGTTTTTTGTTTTTGTTTGAGAGAGAGAGAGAGAGAGAGAGAGAGAGAGAGAGAGAGAGAGAGAGAGAGAGAGAGAGAGAGAGAGAGAGAGAGAGAAGAGAGAAGAGAGAGAGAGAGAATGGGAAAGAAAGAGAAAAAACGCACTATTGGATGAAAAACCTTTATTTTCAAAGGGTTAAGAATTGGGCAAGCAGGACCCATCTAACACTCTGCCGTTAATGTCACTCTTCCTTCCTGAGAGAGAGAGAGAGAGAGGAGGAGAGAGAGAGAGAGAGAGGAGAGAGAGAGAGAGAGAGAGAGAGAGAGAGAATGGGAAAGAAAGAGAAAACACCCACTATTGGATGAAAAACCTTTATTTTCAAAGGGTTAAGAATTGGGCAAGCAGACCCATCTAACACTCTGCCGTTAATGTCACTCTTCTTTCCTGAGAGAGAGAGAGAGAGAGAGAGAGAGAGAGAGAGAGAGAGAGAGAGAGAGAGAGAGAGAGAGAGAGAGAGAGAGAGAGAGAGAGGGGGTATCTGTAGATGAAGTCACTTTGAATCATATTATGTTGATTCGGGAAATAATTCTATAAATAGACTTCTTTGCCCCTGTTGAACCCTTTTCATCTTTCTTCACCGTCTGTTTTCTTTCTTTCATACATAAAAACAGATTACCAGTCACCATAACTGTATATTTATTCTGTATTCCTCTTAAACTTCCTGTTTAAGACATGATGTTGAGGTCATCTAATACTTTTATTTATTCTGTATTTCCCACAAACTATTAAGTAATACCAACATTTACTAGTGAGAAATATATTTCACACATTACAAATCTGCATATCATATATTTCAAAACCGTTACCAATTACTATCATTGTTTTAACTGATTCAATGCCATGGGATGATAAATTGTCTTAAGAAACTTCCCATATCTGCCTTGGGCTTATATACTGTAGTTTTCCTTATTCAACTTCCTTTCATTTGACATCCAATTGTGCTCCTCCGTCCAAAGCCGTTGGCACAATGTGGGGTGTCGGGTTTGTAAAGCGCCGCCCAAAGTTCCGCGCTAACAGAAAGCAGGTAGTACCGTCTATTGTCATTATTGTAGCTCGGTCATATCTGACTAAGAGCCGACACATCATTCTACATTAATCAAGCATGTAATTATGCATTTATTGGGAGGTCCACGATAGAATTGCTACGCTTCATTTCTCCATTAGATGTATCACTGGCTTTGTGTTTTGGTATGTCAGGTGAGTGAGAGAGGTTGGTTGGTGAATCCTCTGACAGCCTGAGCTTTGAACCTATCCAGTTCAATGAGGTTCAGCTTCCTTGAGCGTGACTTTTCTCTCCAGTTCATTGAGGTTCAGCTTCCTTGAGCCTGACATTTCTCTATAGTTCATTGAAGTTTAGCTTCCATGAGCCTGACATTTCTCTCAAGTTCATTGAGGTTCGGCTTCCTTGAACCATCAAAAGGGCTTGTCTCTGTCAGAGTGAGGTTGTATCAAAATTGTTGGTTGTGGGTATGTTTCTCACTTTAACAGTTAGCCTACATAGTGGCCTTTCATCTGGTTTTGTCAATGTTCAACTGTCCAGTTGTCCTTAATGTTCACAATGCACACATGTGTCCTTCAGATTTTTTCACCCTTATCTGAGAAAGCAATGTGTCTGATCCACTACTTGATAATAAGAGGGTAGTATGACATTCTTTCGATGAAATTGCAAAACATCAATGGGAGAACATCCCTGGATGGCTTGGCCACGTGGTATAATCGAGATAAGAACATACAGCTGACCCACGACTCTGGTGATCGCGTGAGATGGCGAAACATGACCGCCCACGCTTATCGGGATGCACATGATGATGATGATGATGATGATGATGATGATGATGATGATGATGATGATGATGATGATGATGATGATGATGATGATGATGGTGGTGGTGGTGATGATGATGATGATGATGATGGATGATGATGGATGATTGATGATGATTGATGATGATGATGATTGATGATGATTGATGATGATGATGATGATGATGATGATGATGATGATGATGATGATGATGATGATGATGATGATGATGATATCCTTTGTCCAAGCTAACATGCTGGATTGATTCAAGAATAAATACAATCATCATTTTTTTGGGTTTAAGCTACAATGTTAGGTTGGTTCTAAAAGAAATACAATTCTTTGTGTGTCTAAGCGATGATGTTGGCTTGATTCTAGAAATAACAATTGTTTGTCTGTCTAAGCTACGATGCTAGGTATGTCCAGAAGAAATACAATCCGTTGTTTGTCTAATCTATGATGTTGAATTGTGTCTAAAAGAAATACAATCCTTTGTTTGTGTAACCTATAATACTGGGTTGATTATAGAAATGCAATCGTCTGTTTGTCTGAGGTTTGATATTGAGTTGATCCTTAAAGAAATACAGTTCTTCGTTTTGTCTAAACTATGGTGCTAGCTTGTTTCTATAAGACATAAAATCCTTTGTATAATTTACAATATTGGGCTGATGCTAAAAGAAATACAATCCTATGTTTTGTCTAAGCTGTGATGCTGGTTTGTTTCTAAATGAAATACAATCCTTTGTTTGTCTAAGCTATAATACTAGGTTGTTTATAGAAATGCATTCCTCTGTTTGTCTAGTCTACCATACTGGGTTGATGCTAAAGACTTACAATCCTTTGTTTTGTCTAAGCTATGATGATGGTTTGTTTCTAAACGAAATACAATGCTTTGTCTAATCTACAATTCCAATTTTCAAAACGAAAATTCCAAATTCGGCCTCGTTCAACCTGCCTCTTTGGTTTGATTGTATAAATACAATGTCTGAGGTACGAATTGAGTTGATCATGACAGAAATATAATCCTGTGTTTTGTCCAAGCTTTGGTGCTGGTATTTTTCTAAAAGAAATACAATCCAGCATTCTAATGTTGTCATTTTATAATTAATGACACATTGAATATTTTCTGTTCTTCCTGTCTGACCAGGCCTGGGCCTGTACGGCATCTGGAGCATTATTGCCGCTGTCTTCCATCTGGACACTCTACATGGTCGCCTGACCCTGATCACAAACCTGCTGATGCTGGTACAAGCCGGCTCTCAAGCCACGTTCACACTAGCCACGCTAAGAGCCTCAGCTAGGAACCATGAACAGGTATGTGTTTTTTTTTTTCTACCATAAGTTTACCTGCTAACGGCAATATAGGTAAAGGTCACCGAAAGAGTTCTTGCGAAAATACGTTTTAATCAAAATTAATCACATGTTCATACCTTTGATTAAGCAGTTGCTTTTCAGTTGATGTCTTTGATTAATCAGTATTATTCACGGTGTATGTCTTTATTTAATCAAAATTAATCACATGTTTGTCTTTCATTAAGAAGTATCATTTGCATGTTTACATCTTTGATTAATCAGTATTATTCACATGTTTTTGTCTTTTATTAATCAATATTATTCACATATTTATATCTTTGATTAATCAGTATTATTCACTGGTTTCTCCATTCACGTTTTTCAGCTACGAGGAAAGCCCGGGAGACAGTGTGTCACATTTCTGATCATCTGCAATTTTGCTCTCTGGGTCGTTAACACATTTGAAACTCAGCGGATAGAATATAATCAAACACAGGTAAAGAAAGGCATAATGAATGCCTGCTGTATCATTTGTTATTGGTAGATCTATCGTTCTTATTGGTTGATCTATCACAGTGGTTCTGAACCGGTGGGGAATTTCCCCCCCCCCCCCCGGGATTTTCGGGTTTCCAGGGGGGAATTAAGATTATTTCAAGATCGTAGTAATACAAGAACCAGTTACTTGGTATTGTTTTTCCCTCTGAATTTTACGGTTCTGAACTTCTCGCCCTAATGAAATTCGTTTTATAACGTAAGTAGACCCGCAAATCACGTTTTATGTAGATGTCTAGACTTGTTCTAGTATGTGTTATTAAATTTAGCTTCCATTTTTATGGATACTGTGTAAAAAGGTGAGGGGGGATTTATAGGGAGGAAATTCGAAAAGGGGGGGGGGGAGTGACGTTCTGAACATATGGTAAAGGGGGGCATGAGCCAATAAAGGTTGAGAACCACTGACCTATCATGTGTTATTGATTATTCTATCATTTATTGGTTGATCTATCATGCGTTATTGGCTGGAAGTGGAGGGGAAGCGTGCAAGAGGAGGGCACTATTCTAAGAAGGTAGACAGCATCAAGAGCTTGATTAAAAGAAGTCTGTGTGAATGCAGCATGAAAACACTGGGCAGATGGTGTTGGGTACTCATTGCAGTCTGCTTTGAGTGTGGATATAGCACCTGATGATGAACGATGACGACGAGGATTATTCTTTTTCTAATAATAATTTTCTTGGTCCTGACATTCTTGAAAATATGTTTTTTTTCAAATGTCGTTTGCGGGTCAATTTCTATGATTTTCAATTTGTTTGCAGGACAATTTCTATGATTTTAAAATTGTATTTGCAGGTCAATTTCTATGGAACCACAGCATGGGCAATATTTAGTCATATTTCAGTTCCATTAGGCATTTACTTCCGGTAAGTAGGCCTTCATTGTATTGTTGGATATCTGTAGATATACTATTGCCTTCATGTTTGTAATTATATTGTTGGTTAGTTGTCTGTAGTTGTTTTGTTGTGTGTGTGTGTGCTCGTGTGTGCTTGCGTGCGTGCGCGCGCGCGCGGGTGTGTGTGGGGGGGGGGGGGGGGGTGGATGAGTGGGCTGGGGATGGGGGGGGGGGGGGTCAGTGTCTGGGATGTCAGGTAATTAGTAATAAAACAAAAACACATAATCACTTGAGACATCATAAATGTGATACAATGCTGAAAATTCTTTGGACAGCTAAATGAATAATTGAAATGTTTTGAAATGGGCTAAGACACGAAGAAAACTTACCATAAACAGCAAAATAGGTAGTCGTCATGTGTGTGTGTTTTTTTTTTTGTTTTTTTTTTTGGGGGGGGGCGTGCTTTTGTTTTATCACTAATTGTCCGGAATCCATGGCCATATATTAAAGCGGGTACTATGTAGCACACAGCATATGTAGTATACATATATATACTTTACAGGACGTAGCAGTCAACTCTAGCATTATTTTGATATATGTGATATCTGGGTAAGTTTACGTTAATGCGTTTGTCATTGCTTTCTAAATGACCAGCACTCATACCATTGTAAGGAAATCAACACAAGGCGGTCTGGTTTTAAATCGCCCGCAGTTGTGTTTCGAACGCGGTATGCTGGATTACAAATTGCAACAGTGAAACTATGAGCAACTAACATATAGTGACAACTGGAAAGATTTGTGGAGAGATAGATAAAGGAAGATAGTGAGAGAAGTTTCTAGACAGCCTATCGTTATGACATTAGAAAAGTGATACAAGCTGTTGGAGATCGTCAGTTGTGGAGAAGCATAATCGCACACGTCAGTCAGAAAGACATTTGATCATGATGGTTTTCGTGTATTGCTTGCTTCAGGATACTTAATTAATGTTGTGTTATAATGTATCTGTTCTTCAAGGTTTAATGCAACAGTTAACCTGTCTATTGTCTGGAAAAAAGCATGGAAGAAGAAGGAAACCGACGGACAGTCCCACAAAAATGTGCCACAATCGACGCATTAAAATGATCTACACTGCATCATAGAGAACATTCTCTCCAGTAAATTATTATACGATCGCATCATGTATTGTAAAAAAATTTCTGATATTGTTTGTTAATTGTCGTATTAAAAATTAACACCAGTATTCTTTCTTTCATTCAATAAATTTGTTCAATTATGTTTCTGTTATGACTTTTTACAGATACACACTAAATGTCTGTTGTATTTATGTTCACTGTTTTAGCATTGCATGTGTGTAACATTCTTTACCATGATGTCATGTGAACAATAGGGGCCATGGTGGTGTTGTAGGTAAACACTCATCTGTCGTGTTGGCAGTCAGAGGTTCAATACACAATGGAGTGGATTCAAATTTTTTTTTTTCTGCAGGGGATTTAACATGAGCTCCTAGAGTGACTCAATCTAAAATGGGTCCCAGGAAAGTAAAGACAGCCACATCAGCCACAAGTGCCATTTAGTCTTTCAAAATACGTGTCTAGGAATATATATTGCTCAACCTGCCTAACCGATTTTGTGTTAATCAAACAGTAGGATTGGACCAAACATGGAGCGCAATCAAGTGAAGAAGTATAATGTAAATTGCCGTTCTCTGTGCAATGAAATTGCGGAAGATACCACGAAATAAAACAAATAGCATGATGACTTTAGTATGTCGATATATCGTCCTTCTGTCCAAACGTGGGGGAGGGGGTCACATGTGACGATATATTAGGGACGCTCATTTGAAACCCGTTCCAATGGCTTTATTACAAAAGCATGAAAGAAACATTAATAGGTGTGTTAGAATTACACAAAGCATTCATTTTGAATGAATTATGCACAATGGGTTGGTCAGAAGAAGTCACCGTAGGCATTCAGGCATCCCATTGCTTAGGTAGGTGGTGAATGCTGTCCGCAAAAAAGGATTGTGGTTGCTCATTGAACCAAGTGTTTACCGCGTTCATTACGTCTGCACCTGTGTGAAATTTTTGCCCCTTGAGAGCTTTTTATAGAGGTCCGAACAAATGAAAATCACATGGGGACAAATCAGGACTATAGGCTGGACGTTGCAGAATTTCCCACTTCTTCCTTGTTAATGCTTCCTGCACAATCTTTGCAACATGCGGACGAGCCTTATAGTGCAACAAAATCACACCGCGAGAAAGCATGCCGGATCGTTTATTATTGATGGCTTTTTGCAGCTTTTCTAGTGTTTGCAAGTAGTGGGTAGTGTTGATGATGACACCAGGTTCTTTAAAGTCGGCCAACAATAGCCCTTCATGGTCAAAACATGCGCTCAGCATAACCTTACCAGCGGAAACCTGTAACTTAAATTTTTTGGCTTTTGGTGATCCAGCATGCTTCCATTGCATGCTCTCTCTTTTGCTGCTCGGCTCAAAGTGGTGATACCATGATTCATCGGCTGCCACTATGCGGAAGAGAAATGCATCACCCTCCACTCTGTAACGCAGCAAGTGGTTCAAAACACCGTCCCATGCGTTCCTATTTTTGGTGGTCGGTCAACATCCGTGGTACCCACTGTAAACAGAACTTCCGATATTGCAGTTTCTTACGAACGACCTTTTGAATTGTCCCAAATTGACACATCAAATTATCTCACTAGCGAACGTATACTTCGAAAACGATTCATCTGTACTGCTGCATCAATTTTGGCGATGGTTTTTTTTTTTTTTTTTTTTGCAAGAATATGCGCTTGACCCGGCCATCGAAGATCTGTCGTGAACTTACGTCCTGTCCGAAACATTCGTGCCCAGTCTGTCACTGTTGTCTTCGACACACATTTGTTACCTACGCTGCCTGTATTTTGGATCAACCCGGCCATTTCCTCAACGGTCAGAAACAGAACCTATGCATCTTGGGACTATAAGCACGTGCTCTTTTACTCATTGGTCAGTACTTATCTCATGACTATGACATGATCATGTCCAACGTACGCAATTACGCGCGGTGCGGCACGAACGGATTTTAAATGAACGCCCATTATAATATGCTTCGGCTCTGAATCAGTTAAGTCCTGTAAAGGGATCTTTACTTGTTTTTGTTTTTAACATATGAACAAAATTCTGACAGTTATTGTTGGCATACAATGTTGATCTTAAGGAAAATCATTTGGAACATACTAATGAGCGTTCTTAAATAGAATGTTCTTACTAACGTATTATGGATGAAATCATTTGAAGGCATGCCTTACCTTGATCATTCTAACTAGTATATTGTGTGAAGAACATTCTGAGAGCTGTAGTTTTCTTAAAATGTTCTTCTTACTGCGATATCTAATGTAGAACATTGTTATTAGCATTTCTCATATAAAATGTTCTCCCAAATGCTGTCGCTGTGGTGTGAAGTGGTAGGCCGTCACATATATTAGGTCATGGTTAATGAGGTTGTGTGGTCACTTCCCTACCTTACTGCCTTCTTTCCCCACACAATTCCTTTTATTTTTTTAAATTGTTGCGTATCCCTTACGGGGCGTTGCAGTGAACACCAGCATTTTTCAGCTGCTGTTGATGTATTAGGCAAGTGTTACGTTCAGTAGTTTGCCATTGCTTTCTGAACGACCGGCTCCCATACCAACACGTTATAACACAACACGACACGGTCTGCTGCACAAATCGGTCGAAGCTGAGCTTCGAACGCCAGGTACCCAGCTCACGAACCACGTTCGCAAGCCTTTAACTAGAACATTCTAAAACTAGTCTGGCACTGATAATATGAGGTGTGGTTTACCACAAAGCTGTTCTGTCTGGACAAAATAATCGTATCACAGCTGGGGATTGAACGCAGACTACAGTCTTGGCAGGCAAGAACACCAACCACTACTGGGGATTAAACCCAGACTACACTTTTGACAAGTAAGTACACTAACCACTACGCCACTGTACCATCAATAAGTCCTTCTTATTAACTAATTGCCATGGGATGATTAATCGTCTTAAGCAGCTTTCTGTTCCTGCCATGGGCCTATATATCACCAAAATGTCATTGCGAAATGTTGTCTCAGTTAAAATATAAATATTGTAAATTTCCTTAAGCAACCTCCTTTAATTTGATATACAATACATGTCTGCTACCTTACAAACAACTTTTAAGTAGGGTTGCGAACGATTAATTTAAATTTAATAGTTAACTTTTGAAAAATTAAGATTAATTAATCGTTAATTTCGATTAAAGCAAAACATTTATAGTCACATAACTCACATTATAGTCGTATTGTCAAAAATCGAATAACACTGGATTGTCTTGTTCATATGTCATCTAATAACCAACTATGCAAACAGACGAGTATGTTGACAGTATTTGCTTCAAGTGACGAGCGCGTCTTATTAACAATATAACCAGCAGAGCTGAACAATCGTTCACATGGAACTGAGGTAGCCGGTATGCACAGAATAGTCTTGGCAAGGAATGCCAATTTTGGATATCGATGTTCATTAAGTTTCCACCATTGTAAAGGGTCAACCGATTCAGCAACTTTCTTCTCCATTTCAGACTCAATTAGCTTAATACTCTCTTCATTTGGTTCACATATAGTTTCATTGTCAATGTCAGTATCATTCGTTGCAGCAGTCTCCATCTGCTCATCATGAACATCAGCTGCTATTTGTTGTTCAATACGTGACCAAGTTCGTTCTTTTGCATCTTTTGACAAACACTTCAGGTATTTGTAGCGTGGATCAAGTGCTGCTGCAATCTGTAGTATTTCAATTCTTGTCATATTAGCTACACGTTCACTAAGTCATTAAAAGATGCTGCCTTAAAGTTAGCTATGTAGCCCAGGATCATCATCGTGTTCAGTCATATGCTTTGTCAACGATGATAGCAGTGGCAATACACAGCTGCATGAAACATAATATTGACCGCCAAGCAGGACCGTGGTCTGACATAATAAGTCCAAAACTTTTACATATTTCGAAATCATCTCCCAATTCGAATCTGACAGTTTTGGACCTTTTTATAGCTTCTTTTCGTCTGACATGTAGATAGTTAATGCTTCTCTGACCTGTAGAAGACTCTGTAGCATAATAAGCATACTGTTTCATTTTGTTGGTACATCTTGCTGCAGCTTACACAATGATGACTCAGTACAATTTTGCAACTCGATTGTGTTTCCAACACTATGTTTAAAATGTCCGACACTTTTTCGACATCCGGTTCATTTGTATAAGTGAGGGGAGAAAAGTTTTCGATTAATCGTTAAAAACAAATGTATCGTTTAAAAAATTTACGATTAATCGATTAATTAATCGTTAATAGCTCTACTTTTAAGTAATAAATGTGACACACCTTAACATCCCATTTTCTCCACCATCCATTTTTGTTTGGTCCTAACCTAATTTTTGTTTGGCATTGTGTCTGTTAACATATGTCAAACAGAATCGTTTAACAATATGGATGACATAAAGTGTTGGTTTATGAGCATTCATGATTTGTGATTTTATAAATTGGTAAACATGAAATATTGCCTTTTATTCAACAGTAACTTATAAAATGTTGAAGTTTGAAGTATAATTATATTTGTATTTAATTTGTTTTTTGTGGATGGATAAAGAGAGTTAAACAGGCTTCAGAAATCGCTGTGCAGTTAAGACTATAAATCCACACGAAAACATCAGTCCAGTGCTGACGGGAGTAGTGTGTATGAAATTATTGGTAAACATGAAATATTGCCTTTTATTCAACAGTAACTTATAAAATGTTGAAGTTTGAAGTATAATTATATTTGTATTTAATTTGTTTTTTGTGGATGGATAAAGAGAGTTAAACAGGCTTCAGAAATCGCTGTGCAGTTAAGACTATAAATCCACACGAAAACATCAGTCCAGTGCTGACGGAAGTAGTGTGTATGAAATTATTACACATGAGTTCAAAGCGAGTGAGCACCAAACAAATAAAAGAAATGGTCAATAAAATTCCATCCTCGGCCATCTCTCAACAACTGCTAAATTGTGGCTTTTAAGTAAACAAGAAAAAGGCGTTTTGTATATTGTATTCGACAAATAATAAATGGTTGCTTATTATATACCGATGCTCTAGCAATTAGGTGATTCCGGCCAATTTTGTGTACATATAAAGACTTTTAAATATGCGATTATCGTGGTGATAGTAAATATTCGGTCTCCCTGGTCAAGGTGTTAGCGACATTGTTCGTAATAATCCTGTATAGCCATGTGGGGAAAACAGTAGCTACGAGAATCGGCAGCGGTTCGCGCCGCTCTGGTAACTTACGGGGTATGTGAGCCGGTCGGTCAGAAAGCAATGGCAACCTACTGAACGTAAAACTTTCCTAGTACATCAACAGCAGCTGAAAAATGTTGGTGTTAACTGCAACGTCCTGTAAGGGATATGCAACGTTAAAAAAATACAAACATTTACAAAATTAAATATTCCATGTTAGGACAATAACAGTGACTGTGTTTAATTGTTCCAGCTAAAGTATAATTAACCACATATAATACACAACTGCAATATGGACCTTTTGAGATGCAGTGAAATATGACAGGCAATAAATCGTACAACTGTTTGTTTGCAGCTTCTACGTTTAAATATGTTTCTTGTATATGGTGTATTTTTAATGACTGTGCAGTGTTTAAAAATATTGCCGGTCAAGTTTTGTATTCACCCTCTGTAAAGTTCATGAAACATAACAGGTAAATACAAAACATGGACCGGCAATATTTTCAAACACTGCACAGTCATTAAACATACTCCCTGTAGAAATTAGATGTAAACATGCAAAGTGTTTATTCATGAATTAATTGCATTAATTATTGGATTGCAATCAGCTATTCGCAATTTGTCAGTTTGTAAATTGGTAAACATGCTATTTCCTTATTCATTCTTCACTAATTTATATAACGTTGAACTTTAAAGCGTACTTACATCTGAATTTCTGTTTCTAGAAACCAGATATAGACACGCTAAGTGACTTCTCTTGGGTTGCTTGGTGTTGTTAGTGCGTTGTTATGTAATTAATTATTCTCGATTCGTATAATATTGTAAATTGGTGAAGATGTGATATTTACATGTAAAATATGTGTTTATCACCATGTGTCCAAGAAGTGTCCTTTCATTACTTAACTTAATTTATAATGACTATGTTTACTATGTAATTATGATTGAACTTGACTTAATTTATAATGACTAAGTTTACTGTGTTGTTAGATTGTACTTTACTTAATTTATAATGACTAAGTTAACAATGTAGTTATGATTGTACTTTACTTAATTTATAATGACTAAGTTTACAACATAGTTATGATTGTACTTGACTTAATTTATACTGACTAAGTTTACAATGTAGTTATGATTATACTATTCTTTGAAGTTTCTAATTTCAGTATTGTCTGTTTCAGTCTTAGTTCGTCAATCAGTAAGTCAATCATTTAGTCAGTCAGTCAACATATCATCCTCATTGCACATCCAACTATTGGTCCAAAAGTTCTTAGATTTCCTCCTCAGTACCTCCCTCAGCGTTGAGCAGCTCTCGACACTGTCATACGATGTTTGAATATTCTTCTTTATCTTCCAGCATGGCGCACAAGTCTAGTTTGAACATATTTGACTTAATTATCTCGCTGTCTAGAGTTGCAAAATCACGTCCATCCCTTAAGCCATGTACTCTTCCTGTATCCCTGGGGATGTTCAGGGCGTCAGCCTGGTTCATTGCTTATCCACCCCTACAACAACCAAAGCCTAAAAGCCTATTTAATCGCTTGTTTCCCTTATATCTGCCTCAGCGTGTTTGTGTTAATCACTTTGCGAGGTTTTCAATTATGTTTGGTTTGGTTTGGTTTACAGCAATCATGTTAAATGCATTTGGGGAAAATAATCCACAATTTTAGTAATCCATTCCTTTCTGGAGAGCATTTCAGAGGATATCACAAACTATGGTATTGACAAGGATCTTTTTGTTTATATTTTGTGTACGTTATTAGTACATATACGAGTATAAAGGGATCCTTCATTTTTTTTTTCAATGGTGGTGGATTAATACTTGATTATTTATTCTGAGGTCATTTATGTTCAAGTTGTAAATGTCATGTTTTTTTCCTTACATTTCAATCAAAGAGTAAGAATGCTTAAACAAGATTATGTAACTTGTAAAACTTATAATTTAGTCATACTGTGTTTCTTGTCAAAATCTTGTGCAAGTTCAGTAATAAATTTCAGTTGTTTATTCTTTAGTCATTTCGCATAAATTATTTTACACTTTGGTCATTTCGCATAGAGTATGTTAAGATATGCAGTCATATTCAATTGTTATAGTAGTATGTTCATTCTTATTATAACTGTTGCGTTTTCAAACAAAACATTTTGTTTCAACCGAACACGGCACACAATCAAATGAACAAGTATTATAGTGTCAATTTCCGTTCACTGAGCATTACAATTGCGGAAGAAACAACGTAACGACACAAGGAACACGAAGAACCTAGTATGGCTATATATCGTCCTTCTGTTCAAATTGGAACTCATATTTGGCGATATGTTATCCTTCGACGCTGTTCCCACTTGTGGCTCATCTGAATGGGGTAAACGTAGCATGTTCGTCGTCTACTGTATCGGCTGGGTTTAAATCCCTGGTTTTGTCTCAGTGTTGTGAATATAATAAGTATTAAGTATTTTAGTAGTATTAAGTATATTAAGTATTAAGTATAATAAGTATCATCATCAAGTGCCGTGCCGACTGGCGTAGGCGTTCATGACTCTCCACAGATCTCTGTCCTTGGTTTTCTGGATCAATTCTGTCGTTGATATTCCTCCATGCCACCGTCGCAATCCACCCAGGATCATTTCTCTTGGTCTGTCTCTGCCTCTCTTCCCCTCGATCTTTCCAGTTGTCACGATGTTCTGCAATACCTCTCTTCTCATCACATGACCAAAGAAAGCTGTTTGTCTCTTTCTTATTGTTGTATATAATGTTCTAGTTTCATTAACCTCTTTCAGGCAGTTGTTGTTAGTTACTTTGGCAGTCCAAAGAATGCAACATTCGTCTCAGGAACCACATCTCTGTAGCTTCCAATCTCTTCCTAATTTGTTCATTTACATTCCAAGATTCACAGCCATACAGCAAAACAGGTTCTATACAGCACTTCAGCACTCTCTTTCTTACATTCAATTATAGCGACATATCGCATAAGATATTCATTTGTTGAAATGCAGCCTTTGCCTTTGCTTGCCCTATTCTGCTCTTGATCTCTGTTGTGCATCTTCCATCTGATGTTATAAATGTCCCTAGATATTTAAAACTATCCACTTGGTGAAGAATTTTCCCTTCTATATTATTTCACATTTGTGTGTCACCTGTTTCTTTGATACCACCATTGTTACTGTTTTCTTGATATTCAAGGAGAGTCCGTTCTTTGCACTCTCTGTTACTACAATGTCCAACAATTGTTGTAGATCTGTTGCATTATCCGCTATCAATACTGTGTATAAAACAGTCATTGACTATCGTTTACTGACATTGAAGTGTGTTTAGTCATGAAAACTTGGGAAGATAATGTGGAGGTTTCCCCTTGACTTCCACATCCACATTGAGTTCTGTTACCTCAGCCTTTGACAGCCCAATCCGACTGTCAGGACAAGTGGCCCCAAGCTATAGCTTGTGTAGCTTACACGTAAATCCTGCACTGTATATCAATTATTTACTTCTGTCTTCCTCATATTCTTTTCCCTTCAATCTTGCCAGTTGTCATAAAGTTCTCCGGTTGTATTTATTCTTACAATGCCCCCCCCCCCCCCCAAAAAAAAAAATCATTATGACTGTCTAAGTCTAATTTCTCCAAAAAGTTTGCGGGTTTTTTGTTGTTGTTGTTGAAGGACTTGCTGATTGGTCTAACACCAGTTCATAAATAAACGCTACGTAGAAGAAAGAAGTTGAGACTAGGGGATACACACTAGTCAACAAAAAAATTAAAAGTTATAGTTACCCCACAGCGACCTCTGAGATGACAGCGGCCTTGCTGCAGGAACAAGTGTACTTCGACGCTTGACCAACTCGACACCTGTGTCCCGGCTTGGAAACTATAGTTGACAGTTTTTATGGTGACAAGATGTCCGCTAGTAACCGCGTGGTAGAAGGGATATGTGCTCTCGCTCTTAAACTTCCGGTGCCTTGATGGCGTGAGGAAATTCATCCCGTACACCGACAGTAAGTTGATCTTCAGCGTTGACTTCTGGTTCTGAAAGCAATGGCAAGCTACTGAATGCAAACATTGTAATAGAAAATCAACTTGGGTTCGTTCGTAACGTCGTGCAACGCCGTGCAACGACGTGCAACGTTTATTTAAGTGTGCCCTCTACTCTCTACTTCTTTCTTCTAATTCTATAAGTGTCAATCAATACACGTGAATTGTGAGTGTGCCCTCTACTCTATACTTCTTTCTTCTAATTCTATAAGTGTCAATCAATACACGTGGATTGTGAGTGTGTCTTCTACTCTCTACTTCTTTCTTCTAATTCAATAAGTGTCAATCAATACACGTGAATTGTGAGTGTGTCCTCTACTCTCTACTTCGTTCTTCTAATTCTATAAGTGTCAATCAATACGTGTGAATTGTGAGTGTGTCCTCTAGTCTCTGCTTCTTTCTTCTAATTCTATAAGTCGCAAACAATACATGTGCATTTCTTAAACATCCGCTGTGCTGATGCCAAGATAAGCGGTTCAACCCTACACCGGACAGTTGGACCACAATGTTGACCTCTCGACCTTGACTTGGAGGCATAAGTTACAAGTACCTCTGAAATCGGAGTGGGTTCGCCTGATGGCGAGGGACACTGTTAATATGTAAAGTTAATCAACACGCAAAATTCAGTCCATTACTACTATAAATAATGTGTGTATGGACTACGCTTGAGTTCAAAAGCGAGCGAGTGCAAAAAAAAAAAAAAACATGCATGTGAATTGAGTGTCCTCTAACCTCTGCTTCTTTCTTCTAATTCTATAAGTGTCAAACAATACGTGTGAATTTTCTGTCAGCGTGGCCGAATGAATAAAAGCGTTTGCTCCTAAACTTCCGGTGTGCTGTTGCCTAGGTAGCACGTTCAATCCCTACACAGGTCAATTGAACTAAAATGTTGATTTCTCGTCCATGACGTGGGGTCGTAAATTACAAGTGCCTCTGAAGTCGGAGTGGCCTGATGGCAAGGCACATTGGTAATAGGGAAAGCCAATCCACACGGCAAGATCATTCCAGTGCATTCGACTTAGTATATAAACAAACACGTGTATTTTTAGGCTCTCATAGAAGTATAGGGGTATGTTTAATGACACTGCAGTGTTTGAAAATATTGCCGGTCCAAGTTTTGTATTCCCCCTCTGTGAAGTTCATGCAACATAATAGGATGAATACAAAACTTGGAACGGCAATATTTTTAAGCACTGCACAGTCATTAAAAACACACACTGTAGAAGAAAGAAGTATGGATTAGAGGACGCACTATACAACATAAAAATTACTAGAAGTAATAGCACGTGTATGGACTACGCCTGGGTTCAAAGCGAGCGGCCGCAAGCAAATAAAAATGTGAATTATTTATGAGCTGTTTTAGCGGTCTCAAAGAGTTCCCCAATGGATATTTCTCTTTAAAACAAGGTATCTAAACGAACATTAATATTCCAACCCCTGAAATCGAACAGACGATCGATTCTCCCGCGCTAAAATGGAAGGACAAGCAGGGTGGAGTCTGCTGCAACTGTGACACATCTATTTGTGTCACCAGTCATTGAACAGTTCAGCCAGGGAGGCAGGCAACGATGGCGGGATGTGTTGCGGTAGTTGCCAAGGCGACTGTCATCTCCTCGCCTGCCTGCAAACCGAAGATGGCGGAAAACTGTATCCGTGTGCAGCGGGTGAGATAAAGGTAAGTTGCTTTAGATAGCTTTAGATATGGTTGTTTGCTTATGTGTATGTTTGTTTGACATTGCGTCTTTGTATACATGTTTCATTAAAATATAGATATACCTGCTTATCTAGTGGAAACAGGTTTTTGTTTTCCAATATTATTGCGGTAAATAGGAAAATGTGTATTGAACGTCGTAGAGTAGGTACGGAATATCATTCATTCATTCAGTAGCATGTCCTTTACAGAACCTCGCTCCCATAACAACCTTCCAGAAAACTTCTGAATATTAAGCAAGATGTCCCGCGTCCGATAAACCAATCTGGAGATCATCCGCCACTATCCTGCACCCATCTTCTCTTTGGCCCTCCTCTCCCTCTCTTCCCAGGCATATACCCCTCCATTATTGTTCTCTCCAGACTTTCGTGACGTTTCAAGTGACCAAAACATTTCAATTTTCTTTGTTATATCGTCTTTAATAGCCAACCTTCTTCAATATTGAGCTCTTGCAGTATGGATGCATTTGTTCTTGTCTTTATCCAAGATATTCTTAGAACTCGTCTATAACATTTATATTCAAAGGCATTTATGCGCTGTTCAGCTTGTTTAGTAAGTGTCCAGGTCTCACAGGCGTATGTTGCAATGGGAAAGATGCATGCTCTTAAAAATCTAAGTTTTGTAGTTCTGTGTGTCCCTCTCCACAATTTATTAAGTTGTTTTAGTCTTTGAAGAGCAATAGATATTCGTCATTTAATTTCTTTCATTGTGTCACCATTGTTGGTAATCAATGACCCAAGATATTCGAAATTTTCCACCACCTCCAATATTTCCTCATTAACATATATTTCTTTCCCCCATAGTAGTTTTATCTGTATCTATTATCTTTATTTTTGCTATGTTAAGATATAAGTTGTGATTTTCACTATTCAATTGGGTTGAGGATTATTAGGTTTTCTATACCATTTTGTGTTGTGGATAGCAATAAATATCATCAGCATATCGAATCTCTGATATGTCATGACCACCGATATTTGGGGCATCATATTGCTCCCTGTTTATATAATCTCTGACATTTCTCATTATATTTTCGACGTAGAGGTTACACAAATAGGGGGACAGCTCATAGCCCTAACGGACTTCTTGCTTGATGTCTCGCCATCTATTCTAACCGCTGCTTGTTGGTACGGAATCTGCTGTGGGTAAAATTAAAATATGGTGTAGAAGTGAACTGATCGCTCAACCTCACAGTTCATGACCTAGGCTAAGCTAAATCCTGTTTACTTTATAGTGCAATTGACTACTAACACCCACACACATATGTGCGCGTGCACACACATAAATGCACAGGTGAGCCGTGGTGGCACAATGGCCATATCGTTTGTCTGTTTACCTGGTGGTCAGTTTACCGCCGCCATCACCTGCATCGCAGCCAGACCCCGCTTGGCCTTTGTTATCATCTGGTCTATGTGCTCAATATAATATGAATTGGAAACAAATAGGTATATTTAGCTACTGCGAGAAGAAACGTACTAAACACAAACACGTTGCACATACCTTACAAGGAGATCCATCGTATACCTGGTGAAAATCCAAAATCAGAAGCAATCAATAAATATATAAAATGAAATAATAAAATAAAAACCACACAAATACGTACGATACGACACACAGGACGGCCGACGTTTCGATTCTCAGAATCTTTGTCAAGGACAGGACAACACAGATAGATAAAACAACGAAAAACAAAATACAAAAAACAAAAAGCACAACTACTTGGTTCCCATGAGGGAGCAGAAATGGCGGCTTTGCCGGTTGCGAAGGCACTCTTTGGCTACAGAGTTTAAGTATAGTAGGTTGCCAGATAGGGTTTATGTCGCCAAAAATACAGTCTGATATGAATATATAGGGGTGTGGAGACAGTTAGGTCTGAATATATAGGGGGAGGACAGCATAGTTATAGACAGTGTAAACAGTTGGATATGTGAACAGTTGGATATGAATGTATAGAGGGAAGATGGCACAGTTATACAGTGGCGTCCACAACAGTATTGATACCTGCTGGATGGACGCATCCCAGAGAGTTGATTAATTGGCATTCAATTTTGAGCCTAATGGAGCTGTTGGAGAAGCAAGGTTTCAATACAGGGACACATACATCGTGGACTCCATTATGGTTGGAGGAATTAAAATGGTTGGGGACAGGTTTGTCAGCGCCCTGGTTGATGTCTCTGAGGTGTTCTCTAAAACGATATTTTTTTTTAAATTCCATGCTCATTAAAAGCAAAGCTTCGATCAAAACGTATCCCCATGTAATTCACTGCCTGCGTTCTTTCCACAGTCTCTGAACACAGATTTACAGTTGGTGTTGGAGTGTTGACAATATGATTATTCAAAGAGAACCATGTCACTGTTGCCTTTTTTTTGGGTTGACCATTGCCCCAGCTTCAACACACCAAGTACTAATGCGATTGAGTTCGGCTTTTAGTTCCACACAGACATTCACTAGGGCCTGTTTCCTTACCGACTCAATGAGCATGCTCAAGAGGATAGAGATGGGATGGCTCCGAAGAGAGTGGTTTCTGTCTCTGGAGCGGTCTCAGCTGGCAAAGATTAGTTTCATCTTCGTGCCAGGCCATGCGGGTGTACAAGGAAATGAGCGGGCTGACAAGCTCGCAATAAAGACTACTTTGGAGGGCGGACTCGCCATGGACCAGGCCGACATTCTGAATGCGCTACGAGAAGTAAGACTTTTGCGAGAACCAAGTGATGACCGTGAATCTACAACCACGGTCAGACTGCGAGAACAGCAAATTAAAAGAGGTGTATGCAGGTAGCCAAAGAAGATTGATAAACCAACACAGAACTGGTGTCGTTAGCCGCTATACGCTGCGGGATTTGCTGTTGAGGGGATCCGAGCACTTATGGACTGAATGGTTCGATGTGCAATGAAGATGATCTGTCGACTAACTAACTAACCTGGTGGTAATGTGTTCAATTCCCCAAAGAGGCGGAATTTTTTTAGGATGTTTGCTTCCAGGTCCACCCAGTCTAAAATGCGCACCATAAATTTTTCAAGGCGGTAAAAGTGGCTAGTGTGGTATAGGGTGTATTTTAATGACTGTGCAGTTTTTAGAAATATTGCCGTTCCAAGTTTTGTATTTACCTATTATGTTGCATGAACTCCACAGTAGATAAATACAAAACTTGGAACGGCAATATCTTCAAACACTGCACAGTCATTAAACATACACCCTGTATTTAGCACATCACGCACCGAGTTCTGATTGGTCAGTACAAATATGGGTCTGGCACTGTATGCCCCACGCGTCTTAACACATTCAGTTCCCAACAAATATTAGGTTTAGAGCAAACAGAAACGGATTGCCAAAAATTAGATGTAGGGGCGTGTCACATTTATCAATTGACGTTGTTAATATTATAGCAGACATAATAATACATGTGTTTATATAGTGTGCATTTTGTATGACTGTGATGTTTTTGAAAATATTGCCTTTTCAAGTTTTGTATTCACCATATGTGGAGTTCATGCAACATAAAAGGTAAATACAAACCTTGGAACGGCAATATTTAAAAAAAAAAAAAAAAAACCCGCAGTCTTTACAAATACACCTTGTATATCAAATTAAAGGGGGTTTGGCAGGAAAAACAGTGTTGATGTGGCGTTAGAAATATATATTCTAATAAGTTTCATAAACCAGAAATATTTTATTTCTGATTATAATGTTTAGTCACTTTAACGGTTTCAGTACCAAACAAAATGTAGGTTTGGACCCAACAGAAACGGATGGAGAAAAATGGTAAGTAGGGGCGTGTCGCATTTATGAAGTAGCAGTTGTTAATATGGTAGCAGACATGTTGTATAGGGTGTATTTTTAATTACTGTGGGATGTTTGAAAATATTGCCGTTCCAAGTTTTGTATTTATCTTTTATGTTATATGAGTTCACAGAGGATAAAATACAAAACTTGGAACGACAATATTTTCAAACACCTCCCAGTCATTAAAAGTACACCCTGTATTATAACGCGATGACAACATTTCGGCCACATATAAGCCCATGGCAGATACGGGAAGTCGCTTAAGACGATTAATCATCCCATGGCAGTGAATCAGCGAAGCCGTGTAGAAGGGCCGTCGACTTCCTTTATATACGTGCCCATACATGTCCCCAAGCAGGAACCTAAATTGCTTCTGTCCGCTGTTGTTTGTGTCGTGAACTGCGTGATCTGGAAAAATGGCGGCCACCAAATGCTGAACTAACTTGGTTTGCCTTATGCAGAAATGTGTGGCTGTGGGATTTCTAGTGACTGCCGCTTCTATCATCGATGACCTGTATTTTTCCTTGCGGACTTTTGTGTTGACATTCTGGAAGCAGAATTATGCATAGTATAGCTGTGCAGGCTTGTCGAGACTCAATTCTGTTCCACTTTTCACATGGGACAGTGAGGAGCATTTTGTGTAATATTCACTGGCACAGGAATGGAGCATTATGGGGCAACCCTTTGCCGTGAAGCTGAGACCTCGACTATCTAACATTTTTTTCCTCTGTTGGCGGACGATGAATGCAGGCTTCCAACCCTTGTCCGATGCTCATTACCAGCGCAGCTCCCTATCAACTACACTAACGCGTCTGCCAGTGTATATTGCATCATGGTACAATGAGATCAGCTGCCCGGGTTCCTTTCCTAGACATTTTTTTTTTAATTTTGCATATCCCTTACAGGACGCTGCAGTCAACATCAGCATTTTCCAGCTGCTGTTGATGTACTGGGCAAGATTACGCTCAGCAGTTCGTCACTGCTTTCTGAGTGACCGGCTCACATACCCCGTAAGTTACCAACGCGGCGAGAACCGCTATCGATTCTCGCACAGGTTACGTTACTCACGAGAATATACGGGATTACAGAGAAAGACGTTAAGAGAACATTAAATAAAAATTACTCAGTACCAAATGACATATTGTCGTCTTCTGTTCTTCTAGATACCATTTTCGGGAGTAAAATGCAAAATGACGAATGTGGATCTAAATAATAAATACTGTTGAAGCAGAGACATTAATTTCCAGACTACCACTGTCAGCAACTGTTTCGTCGCTTGCTGAGGGTGACTGGGCACCTGCTGATCTGCTGGTAGTGCAGTGATGATGGGAAATTGAACGATATACAACGACTATCATTTTCTGCGGCTTGTGAGTGACTGCAAAACTGAGTGGCCAACATGGTATGGGATTACAGTGAAGCCTTTCAAGTTGTTGTTGTCTGCATTGCCTGGAGTACTTCTGGTAAGTGTCAATGCTGCATACGAATGAATGAACTTGTTTTTCAAAGGGTTGAGAATTGGGCACGCAGGTCCATCTGACATTTTGGCCATCTTATCTCTCTGCTCTTCATATCTCTCTGCTATCAGACATTATTTCATTCATACATCACTTACGAAAAATACGATTTATGAGACCTATCATGTAGCATATATAAGACATTATCATATTTGAGATGTGAACTTAGCAAGGTAGCTGCCAAAAACGAACTAAAATTCGGTGAGTGCCGTGCTACTATTCTATAAGTATCGTCCCACTATCTTAAACCCGAAAATGAGAAGTCGGGTGGACTTGCCAAGAAAGGTAGAGGACGTGAATAGAAGAGAACCAACTGACATACAATGAAAAATAAAACAGTTACCTGAAAGAGACAGAACCAGACCAACGACGATTATCATTCTCTTGATCGGCAGGGACGGGTCATCGTTTTAAGGCAGCTTTTTACAATCACTGTATGTAACATTTTATGTTAGTTTTGTCTCGCTTGTTCCTTTCAAGACGGTAACTAATCATTATCATTATCTTCCACTTTTGCCGTCAACTGGGGAGATTTAGTTGGCGTTCCAGCTCCCGATGGGTGACACTTAATAGTGTCATCGCATGTGGCTGTACAATGTCTTTGATGTCGTCAATCAAATTTCTTTTTGGGCGTCCTCTAGCTCTCGTATCATATCGTTTTTGATGTAACGCCAGTATGCTGGTAGTTGGTGTTGCATTCTAAAGAGATGCTCAGCCATTTGATCTTCTGTCTTTCAATATTTGTAACACAAAATGTTGGTCCCTCAGTTTCTCCAATAACATAATTTCTTACTCGGTATCAGAATAACTAAGTTATTTATATTATGATCACCAAATTCAATCCCTAACATATAGTTTGTATTGATCTCACTATATGCCTTTTGTATAACGAAAATAAATCATAGAACAATACACACCTTTGCCTGAATCCCCTATTTATGCACCGAGCCGTTCCTAATTGATTTCTGTTCTCATAACCACTTTTCGTTGCCAGTATCTGTTCTTAGTTACTCTCAGATCTTAGCTGTAATTGCTTTATTGTTCTGGTAGTTTATTTCCTCGTGTCTCCCTCTGTCAAATATCTTTGGGTGGATTATCAAGTGTGATTAGGTAGACAACAGCATGGCTAAATTGAATAGACTATGATAATGATAGTTATGAGCTATCAACCCATGTCAATTGCCTGTTCGTAGGAGCTGAAGCTGTTTGTGACAGTTCTGTGCCAGCCACAGAGACGGCCTACGTTGGAGCATACGAGATTCGATTCCCTGAACTTACACCTAGGTACGTATACTTCCTGTGCTGATACTGGTGTGTTTGTCCTTGGAAATTGCTCCATTGAAATGAGGCATTCGTTACATTTAGTTTATTTGTCTCTGAATGGGTCAGCATTATTCTGTCTGTCTTTGTTCCTATTTCTCAGCCTCTCTCTCTCTCTCTCTCTCTCTCTCTCTCTCTCTCTCTCTCTCTCTCTCTCTCTGTGTGTGTGTGTGTGTGTGTGTGTGTGTGTGTGCACGCGCACGTACGCGCGTGGCTTAGATGATATAAAATTATGTGTTTTGGTTATATAAATAGGTATGTTTAGATAATTTTTATTTTTTTTTTTTTTGCATATCCTTTACAGGACATCGCTGTCAACACCAGCATCTTTCAGCTGTATGTTGATTTCTTGGCAAGATTACGCTCAGTAGTTTGCCATTGCTTTCTGAGCGGCCGGCTCACATACCCTGTAAGTTATCGTTGCGATTCGAACCACTGCTGATTCTCACCGTCATCACGTTACCTACGAGAGTATACGAGATTACGGAGAAAAGTCATAACCTTTAAGCCACGAAGCCGGCTGTTTAGATAATATAAACATGAATTATTAAGTGATAAACAGATATGTTTAGATAATATAAATAAGTATGTTTAAATGTTATAAATAAGTATGTGTAGGTAATATAAAATGTATGTTTAGATTACATAAATAGTTATGGCTAGATGATATAAATAGGTATGTTTAAGTGACGTTAAAAAGTTATATTATGATTCTGCTGAGAAACAAGCGCAATCACTTGTACATACGTAACAAGGACCTCAGGTCACATGAACAAAACCACAGAGCAAGTAAATTATACATCCCACTTACGAATGAATGAGAGAGATATTACTGACATAAATACAAATTATATAATAACCACAAAGAAATAAATCAGAAATAAGTGAAACCACTCCACACGTGTCCGGCATTTCGGTTATAATAACCTTAATCAAGAATAACATAAACATGGCTAATGAGACAATTATCAATTACATCTTTCTCTCTCTCTCTCTCTCTCTCTCTCTCTCTCTCTCTCTCTCTCTCTCTCTCTCTCTCTCTCTCTCTCTCTCTCTCTCTCTCTCTCTCTCTCTCTCTATCTATCTATCTATCTACCTCACTGTAGTTAGATAGACAGAGATAGGGAGACTGAAATAACAAAGCAAAGGAATGTTATGAACAAACAGAGAAAGTTCCAAAGCAAGAAAGTATCACTAAATGAATTAATGGCAATTATTATAGACAGCCACACACAGACACATAGACAGACATATAGAAGACACACAGACAGACAGAGACACACAGACGGACAGCCAGACAGACACAAACACACACAGAAAAAAACATACGGACAGACAGACATACATACAGACAGGCGGACGGACAGACAGACAGACAGACAGACAGACAGACAGACAGACAGACAGACAGACAGACAGACAGACAGACAGACAAAACTGTTATTCCAGCTGCCAATGCTCTGATCAACTCATTGTAAGATCAGGTATACCAACTACCTCTGCCAGGGGCGTCGTCCTTGCTGACATGGTATGTTCTCACATCCTAGCAATACGGGCCCACCTCACTGTCGCTGGCTCATCTCCGCCTATAGAAACGATTACGTCATTCATCTACAGTTCGAGGACGTCAACTTACAGAAAAACGCCCTTGACGTTTGTATGGATGAAATTTATGTCTATGATGGTAAGCACGTGTGTCTGTTTATCATCTTCATGTGCCAAGCCGATAAGCGTGAGTTGGTCATGTTTCGCCATTTTACACCATCACCAGAGTCGTGGATCAGCTCTGTGTTCTTATCCCGACCATGTCATGTGGTCAAGCCATCTTAATCAGTGGTTCTCAACCTTTTTTTTTTGGCCCATGCCCCCCCT
Source organism: Cepaea nemoralis (assembly GCA_014155875.1). Lineage (NCBI taxonomy): Eukaryota > Metazoa > Mollusca > Gastropoda > Stylommatophora > Helicidae > Cepaea > Cepaea nemoralis. The sequence goes on along the minus strand of JACEFZ010022258.1, from coordinate 189,162 downwards.
TCACCATATTTTCAGAACGTCATCCCCCCCCCCTTTCGAATTTCCTACCTAAAAATTCCCCCCCCCCCCCCGGCTCCTACACAGTATACGTAATAATGGAAGCACATACTAAAACAAGTCTAGACGTCCACATAAAATGTGATTTGTTCTTCGGTTCACGAGTGAATTTTTCGGAGACTCCTAAGGATCGTCGCTAGAGCTACGGAGTTCGTGCTTTAAGCGACGCTTTCCATGTTGCGGAAAGAGACCGAGCCATATGGGATAAAACCCGGTGCAATGAAGTTGACCATGTCGACTTTTAAGTGACTTTATATAAAAGACATACAAACACACAAATAGGAGAGACACAAGGCGTAACACAGAGAATTGTTTATATGAGGCATTGAACTAATTGATCTCGTGAGTTGTAAGAAAAAAGTTCTTAGCCTATTCATGTGCCCATCTATCTGTCCAAATATCAAGCTGCCCAAAATGTAACTATTACCTCTGGATCGATCCATTCAACTAGTTGAGCCTGTCCTTAGCTGATACCTCTGGTCACATCGATCGCATGAAGAAGCAGGCTTCGATCAATGTTTAACGAGTCTTAGATTAATGTCATCGATCCAGGTCGCTGTTCTATTCCATGTCTGCATTTCTGTTGTTTGTCCGCCTGTTGAGCAGGTTGCTATTGCATGTAAACAGGTTGCCAACCACGAATTTAGCACCATCAACTTCAGCCTTGGCAACGTTCATGTCTCTCTACAGATATTGGTCCTTGGTGCTCTGGATCAAGTATGCTAATGGTATACCTCGACACCACCGTCTTAATCCTTCCTGCTTCATTCCTCTTGCTCTGCCTGTGCGTCTTTTCTCACTGATCTTTCTAGTTGTTACGATATGTTCCACTACCTCTCTTCTCATCACATGACCACATATGTTGTTTCTTAAAGTTGTATATAATGTTGTGGTTTCAATAGCCTATTCAAGTTAATCATTGAATCTAATAGTTCAAAGTATTCGCAAAATTCGTCCTAGGAATCACATCTCCGTTGCTTCCAAGTTTTTCCAAATTTGTTGAATTTAACAAAGCAGTGGCAAACTACTCAACGTAAACTTGCCAATACATCAACAACAGAAAAAAATGCTGGTGTTGACTGCAAACGCCTTGTAAAAGATATGCAACTAACTTATTTTTAATATATAAATGCCCGCTCCGTGGCTAAGTAGTTACTGACGCAGTTCGTAATCCCGCATACCCGCGTTCGAAACAACTGCGGGCGATTTGACAGTAAACCGCTTTGCGTTGGTTTTTACGAAATGATATGGGTACGGGTGGATCAGAAAGAAATGGCAAACCACTGAACGTAAACTTACCAAGAGATCACAATAGCAAATAATGCTGGTGTTGACTGCGACATCCTGTAAAGGATATGCAACTAACTTTGTTTATATATATTTATATACGCTGGTGGGCAGACGGGCAAATGGGCAGACAAACTAACAGACACCTTTTGAGGTATATCTACATTTGCCAGCAAACTACACTACTGACTGTCGTTTTCTGTCATCTGAGTTGATGCTAATGATTACCATTCGATGTCCTCATTTCATTCAAAGATCATTCTTATGTAAGCTTGTAATAATTAATAAAGAAATGATTAAATATTAATTTAGTAATACGCAGCTGATCGGGCAGACAGATAAGCAGAGTGAGTGAGAGAGGGTGGCCGGTAGACAAACAGACGACATGCAAACAGAAAACTGATAGACAGACAGGTAAACAGTTGGGCAGGCTGATCAAGACAGAAATATACAAACAGGCAGACACAACGATCAACAGGCAGGCTCACGGACAAATAGAGTTCCCGCATACAAAAGATATACAAATACACAAATGGGAGAGGCATACAGCAAAGAAATGGGAATACAGGAGTCATTGGTCCGCCCCATCTCTTGGGTTAGTTAGTTGCATTTCCTTTACAGGACGTCGCAGTTAACTCCCAGCATTTTTTGGCTGTTTGTGAAGTTTTGGCAAGTTTACGTTCAGTAGTTTGCCATTGCTTTCTGAAAAAACCGGCACACATAGAATTTTTATAAAAATCAACGCAAGGTGTTCTGCTGCCAAATCGCACGCAGCTGTGTTTTGAACCCGGTATGCGGGATTAAGAACTGCGCCCGTAAATCCTTCGCGAAGAGCCGGCTATCTTTCAGGTAGTTAGAACGAACACCTAGTCTATCGGATACGGGCGGATAGCAGAATTTGTGTGGGTAAAAAATCCAGCAGCAGTGTGACATCACATAGAGTAAACCGTTATAACACCGCCCTGGCAAATTGCTAGAAGGGATGGTGATGGTACTGACTATTAGAACCTGATACCTTGAATGACATCTGTCTAGAGTAGTGGTTCTCAAACGGTGGGGAATTCCAAGGTTTCGGGGGAGGAGGAGGAGGAGGAGAGAGAGAGAGAGAGAGAGAGAGAGAGAGAGAGAGAGAGAGAGAGAGAGAGAGAGAGAGAGAGAGAGAGAGAGAGAGAGAGAATGAGAATTCAGACCACAGATTGATAGAGTGGAAATGGCTTCTGCCACAATATCCTATTAAGTGACAATTTTTTGACGTTTGAACTGTGTGTTTATTGTAATATGATTAATTTGGTGTGCTAATATAATATGTGAATATAAAAAATGCACCTTTTGAGGCTGACAAATTTGGAAAAGGAGGGGAGGGGATTATTCTTCTTTCTGTCCCTGGAAAGGGGGAAATGATATTCTGACATATGTGAAAGGATGCACGGGCCAATTGAGAGCCACTGGTCTAGAGATTGTAAGTAAGTTCAGTTCAGTTCAGTCGCGGTTCTAATATCACAGCAACGGGTCGTCCCCATTATGCTCCGTTTCTGTGCCAGTGAATATCACATAAAATATTCCTCACTACCCAATGTGAAAAGTGGAAAAGACAGGAGTCTCGATCGACAACTGCCCGCTCAGGCACACTGTGCATAATGCTGCCACCAGAATGTCACCACAAAAGTCCTCCACGAAACATTCATCCTTGATGGAAGTGGCAGTCACTTTCCCAACTAGATATTCACCTACAATGTCTCGATGTTTCTAGATGTAGGTGTTCCGTTTCTAGATGTTTTCTAGCCAGCCACGCCATTTTATCTCCGAAATGCAGTTGTAAGTAAAGAATACGTAAAGGAGCATTTGACATATGGTAAGTCAATTCAGTATATAACCCTTCTACATGGCTTAATGCTGGCTCCGTGGCGAAGCAGTTACAGACGCAGTTCATAATCCCGCATACCCACGTTCGAAACACAGCTGCAAAGAGATTTGGCAGCAGACCGCATTGTGTTGGTTTTTGCGAAATGGTATGGGTGCCAGTTGTTCAGAAAGCAATGGCAAACTACTGAACATAAACTTGCCAAGAGATCACACTAGCAAAACAATACTTGTGTTGACTGCGACGTCCTGTAAAGGATATTCAACTAACTTTAACATGGCTTAATTACCATTGGGGGTATGGTGCTAGGCCTGTTTCTATAGACCAATCGACACTCGCTGGGTGGTTTTGTAAGTATTACGCAGGTCACCATTACTGCCCGTGATATTTCCCGATACCCGTTTAGTCTGGGTCGGCATGGGAAGCAGGGTCGATAACAAAGATGCTCCTCGATAAGATACGATCCCATGACCATCAGGTCAGCGTCTAGGAACTACGCTAAAAGTAAGCTCTGTGGTGAAGTGACTACGCCGCCTTCCCCACGCTCCGAAGGGTCATCTGCGACAAGACCAAGAGGAGGTCCAAGAAGAAAATGGATTGACATCAAAGACATTGTACAATCACACGGAGTGACACTATCCAGTGCTGCCCACCGGGCGCAGGAACGCAAATTATTCCTCCCCATGACGCTTGACGGCAGAAGTGGAAGATGATGATGATGATGATGATGATGATTATGATGATGATGATGATGATGGTGATGGTGGTGATGATGATGATGATGATGATGATGATGGTGGTGGTGGTGGTGGTGGTGGTGGTGGTGGTGGTGGTGGTGGTGATGATGATGATGATGATGATGATGGATGATGATGATGATGATGACGATGATGATGATGTTGATGATAACGGCATACATAAAATACATCAAATATCATACATCAAATGTTTACCAATACATCTCATCTCACCATCATCTCAGCATGTTCCTCTTGTATTTTGCTGTGTCGAGATGAAGCATAAATAGCGGCAGAGTACCCGTTTATGGGCTTACTTGTAAATCGATATTCTCATGGGCTCTACTATTTCCTCTGGCTATCATTTACATGGTCTCTCCTTAAGGTTCCATTTGGTCTCTACAAGCATTGCTTGTTGTGGTAAACTGTTTGTTGGTAACTTAGTTTTGCGGCCGAACCATTTCACTTGCTGTTTTCAAATGAACGATTACAACACGTGCCCATTTATCGTTTGCATTTATTTTTCTAACCTCGGCCTTATCCCCAATTGTTTAAATATATTGACTGCTGCAGCAGTTTAACCAAAGTTCGATTTCTGTTTTGTTATTTTGGCGGACGTGTTTGGTTACACGTGGCCGTTATTGTTGTTTATCGATTGCTCTGAGCTCGACCTTTAGAGGGTTGGTTTAAATTACTGTATTCTATGAGCTTGAAAGGTTTTCAAAAACACTTTTTGGCAATGTTTCGCTTTCACGTGGAGATCGCCATGCCATTGTAACGTGGTTAGCAGCTGTCATAGCAATGTTGGTATACATAGCAGATTTGTTGTTCTCTTCTACACTACAATATATTACAATACACTATACTATCTTATCTAGATCAGGCCCGGAAACCTTCGGTACGTGTGCCAAGCGAGGCTCGTGGAACAAATTGCAATGGCACGCTGAGCGAATATAAAGTACAGTATATAATCTCATTTATAAAGAAGCGTGTAATTAAGACGAAGCATGTGGATCTTTTAAACCTTTCCTTGTTATTACATCCCTTCATAATGAAAGTTGTAAACAGTGGAGATAAGTCACATTCTGGAACAGGCTTATATATTAACATAAGACGAAAACTACGATAATTAGTAGTGGAAATGAGAGGTCATTAATGAACATCACAGTAAACAGGGAAGATACTACATTAAGTAGCAGGTTTCTCTTACTTGGACATGTAATAACAGATGATGGCAAAGGTGAAACAGAAATCAAGTAGGAATGACCAAAAATGTTTTCAACATCATAAAATCAGTATTAAAACTGTACTGCGTTACTATACTGCACTGTGCTATATTATACTGCACTGCGCTATCCTATACGACATTACACTACACTATACTGATATGCTTTGTACTGTGCTGTGCACTGCGCTACACTGCCCTATATTATTTTGGTCTATTGATCCTGTGGCACAATCCGAGGCTGCATTTCTTCTATATTTTGATATCTTCCCAGGAGTATGTCTGACTACCTCTTGCTGGTTTCCTCCCACTCGTTCCTCCAAGTGTGATTAGCGTTTCGTGTTTTCATAGTATTGGTTATTCAGACAACTTATCATCATCATAATCATCATCATCATCATCATCATCATCATCATCATCATCATCATGTGCCATGTCGATAAACGTGGGCATTTATGTTTCGCCATCTCACACGATCACACTAGTCATGGATCAGGCTTATATTCTTGTCTCGATTATGCCATGAGGCCTGGCCCTCTCTCTCTGTCTGTCTCTCTCTCGCTTTCTCTCTTCTCTCTTTCTTTCTTCATCTCCCTCCACCCTCCCCCTTCATTCTCCCATTTCACCCATTGATATAAATTGGTAGAAAATTATTGTTATGGTGCCAAAGTTCTGAAAAGATTAAGCAAAATGATGACATGACGATGATGATGATGACTAAGATGATGATGATGATGATGATGATGATGATGATGATGATGATGATGATGATGATGATGATGATGATGATGATGATGATGACGAAGACGATCATGATGATGATGTTGTTACTGTTACGTGTTTTAAAACACTTTTTGTGTCTTGGTGTGAGGGGGGGGGGGTACTTCTTATATCATTTATCTCTCCATTTACATGTTTTCAACTATCTCTCTATGTGTTTCCCGAATGTTCTATTTGCAGGTTCTACAACGACGGATAACGTCATCTCCACGTTTTGCGGCACAGAACAGCCGAGACTGATCACCTCGTCACAAACCGTACTCGTGGTGTTAAGTTCCAACAAGAGTTCTATAGATAACGGAACTTTCAGACTTAGGTACAAGGCCGTCAAAGATCGGAACCAACCTGGGGGTAAGCTTTGTCAGTAATTAAGTATGCTAGTTGAGCAGATCACTATTATGAAGGATTACTACTACTGCTGCTACTACCAATACTACTACTTCAGCTGCTGCTGCTACTACTCCTGCCACTACTTAAAAGTTAGTTGCATATCCTTTACCGGACGTCGCTGTCAACTAGTTTTATGTATCACCGGATACTCTAACATAGTGGTTCCCAACCGGTGGGGAATTCCCCCCTGGGGGGGGGGGGGGGATTTTAGGGTTTCCAGGTGGGGGGATGAAGATTATTTCAAGATCGCGTTAATACAAGAACCGATTACTTGATATTATTTGTCCCTCCATACTTTACGGTTCTGTACTCCTCGCCCTTCTGATATTCGTCTTATAACGTAAGTAGACCCACAAATCACGTTTTATGTAGACGTCTAAACTTGTTCTAGTATGTGTTATTAAAGTTAGCTTCCATTTTACTTATACTATGTAGGGGCAGGGTGATGGGAGGGTGGAATTTATAGGGAGGAAATACGAAAGGGGAGGAATGGCATTCTCAACATATGGTGAAAGGGGGGGGGGGGGCATGGGTCAAGAAAGGTTGAGAACGACTGCTCTAATAGCTGCTTGTTGATCACGGTATAATGATTCAATTCATCATCATCATCAAGTGGTCTTCCAGCTGGCGTAGGCGCTACATCTCCACAGATCTCGGTCTTTTGTGTTCTGGATCAACTCTGCTGCCGATTTTCCTCCATGCCACCGTCTCAGTACATCCAGCATCATTTCTCTTGGTCTGTCCCTGCCTTTCTTCCCTTTGTTCTTTCAAGCCGTCACGATAATTCAGTTAAGTGGATCAAATGTGAAGAAATCACTATTGGTTTTCCGTACCTTCTGATGGTGAACGCAATCGAAGGCCTTAATGTAGTCTATGAAGTAAGTATGAAGATCTACATGGTGCTCTGCAGTTCTCAAAGATGGTTTTCATGTTGAAGATATGATCCCTGATTCCTCTGCCCCCTCTGAAACCTGCTTGTCTTTTCTGTACTTCTTATTATAGCGTACATTCAGTCCTCATCATGATGATTCGTTTGAGGATTTTGTTAGAATGACTTTTAGTGTGGTAGTTTTATTTTTATTTATTTTTTTTTTTTTTTGCATTCGCCGCTTTGAATCAAGCGAACCCACTCCGTCTTCTGAGATACTTGTAATTTACGCCCCAAGTCAAGGACGAGAAGTCAACATTTTAGTCTAAGATATTCGAAATTGTCCACTACCTAACTACATTATATAACGACATCTAAGAATATATGTACTTCAAAACAATACAGATACAATAACTGGCAAAAGACATGAATACTCTTCACTTGGTTGACTGCCATGGGATGGTTTATCATCTTAAGCAACTTCCCGTATCTGCCATGAGATTGTACACCGCCGAAATGTTGCCATTGCGTTAAAATACAACATGTCAAGGTTGGGCCCTACACAGATTGGAAGACTTGAAAAGGTACAAAACGAAGCCATGCGCATCATTTTGGGCTGCACGAGAGACACCAGCTGTGTAGCAATGAGATACCTCCTTGACTTCCCGACAATGGAACACAGGATCAAGATCTGGAGAGCTCGTGCATGCTTGAAAATAAGTGCAGATGAGCAGCACCCTCTGCATCTCGCTATATTCAGAGAAAAGGGTGACAGGCTAAAGAGAGGCAAATCATGGATGTGTCGGGCGGAAGATGTCGTCAGACAGGTCTGCAGTCTTACCAGCATCAACCCCGGCAAGGAATGGGTGCCGGTGCCTCCAGCTTTTAAGTGCACTTTCTCCTGCATTATCACACTCGACAGACGGTGCAGAGAGCAGAACCCTGCCGCTGTCAATGCAGAGGTTAACGCGCTCATCTATGATCACTCAGATAGCCCCGAAGTGCTCATCTATACAGATGGATCTGTTGTAAAGCAGCAGAGAAATGCATGGGCATTTACAGCCCGTTCAGCGGGCCGAACCGTTCAAGAATCCAGTGGTGCCCACTCTATGACCACGAGCAGCATGACGATGGAGGTGATGGCAGTTACACAGGCTTTCATATGGCTGGAATCACAGCCTTATACCAACGTGTGTGTACTAAGTGATTCAATGAGCATGATTCAGAAGGTCGAAGCTGGATCTGTACGTAGACAGTGGTCTGAGTCGCTGCGGAAGTCTGTTGTCCGTAAAGTCACCTTCATCTTCTTCCCGGGACATGCGGGAGTCGAGGGAAATGAAAGAGCTGATAAACTGGCTGACTCTGCACCCCCTGTAGATGGCCAGCCCATGGATCGCGCCGATGTTATTAACGTCCTTGAAGATATGGCGAGAACAGAGGACTTTGACGTCAGTGAATCCACATCGCTGTCCAGGATGAAAGACCTGGGAGTAAGAATCGGCACAGCCAGACGCGAGAGGTACATCGGGAAAACAAAGCGCCTCGTCAACCAACACAGAACTGGCACTATTAGCCACCGGACGCTGATGCATATGCTGGGGGGGGGGGGGGGGGGGGAAGGAGGATCTGAGCACCTATGGACATGTCCGGAGTGCAATGAAGATACCCCAACTGATAACTGATAACAACATGTCTGCTACCATATTGCCGGCCATGTGGTGAAAGAGTAGAACGCAATTCGCAATCCCACTTTGAAACACAGCTGCGGGCGATTTGGAAGCAGACCGTCTTGTCTTGGTATCCATGCAATGGTATTCGTGCCGGTCGTTCAGAAAGCTATATTAACAACTTTTAAGTCATAACTGTGACACACCTCTACTTCCTATTTCCCGCCATCCATGTTTGTTTGCTCCAAACCTACCATTTGTTTGGCACTAAATCATCTGTTCGTTTGCCTGTGTGGCCAGACGCCATCTCCCGTCGGCACATTTCATCATCATCCCGTGCCATGCCGATAAGCGTGGGCGGTTATTGTTCGCCATCTCACGTGATGACCACAGTCCTGTGTTCTTGTCCCGGTTATACCACGTTCCAAGCCATCCAGGTATTAATCTCTCTGCCTTCCCCTTGCTCTTTTCCCATCAGTCTTGCCATTTGACACTTTGTTTTTCAGCTTATTTCTCCTCATAACGTCCCCAAATACCTTTGATTGTCTTTCGAAACTAAAACATCTCAATAAATTGTGGATGGGGACAGATAAAACTACAAAAGTTAGATTTTTAAAAGCATGCATCTTTCCCAGTGCAACATACGCCTGCGAGATAGGACACTTACTAAATAAGCTGAACAGCCCAAAAATGCCTTTGAATATAAATGTTATAGGCAGGTTCTAAGAATATCTTGGATACAGAATAGAACAAATGCAACCATACGACAAGAGCTGAATATTAAATAATGTGGGTTACTAAAGACGATAAAGCAAAGAATTTGAAATCATGGAGAGGTATATCCCGAGAAGAAAAGAAGAGGAAGGCCAAAGAGAAGATGTGGCAGATGATCTCCAGATGGGTGTATCGGACGCGGGACACCTTGCTTGTGACCGAGAAGTTTTCCGGAAGGTTCTTATGGGAGCAAAGTTCTGCATGGGACATGCTGCTGAATGAATGAATGAATGAATGTCTGCATCTAATTTCTCGAATAAATTAACGTTTTCGTTTCTTTTTTGTTGAACATGCTCATTTGTTTTTCTGCCTCTTCATCGTGTTTTTTTTTTTTTTTTTTCGTTTTCCTCAGAAACCACATTTCCACTGTTTCTCAGATTGCCTGCTTATTGTCCATCTTTCCCGTTCATATAACAGTATATGTTGTATGTAACATTTCAACACTTTTTTTCATTGCATTTAACACCTTGTTATTCGCTATTATGTTTTCTTTCTGGCAATGGGAATGTCCTGAGTCCTGTGATGTCGGTTCTTGACTCCACTCCACTCCACTCTACTCCATTCCACTCCACTTGCAAAAGACTACATTTACCAAATCGACTATCTGCATTTCTATCAAACTGGAATGGCGTCATTCATTCTAGTGTACCTCCCATCATGCATTCAGTTGATTTAGTAACTTCACAACCAACAAATCTGTTCTTCAATGTCAGTTGTTAACACACAAAGATCATGCACTCTACGCCCAAACCGTTATGGTTTTACTTTTAAACACGCATATAGATGTTTGGAAGCACTTCGCAGTTACATCACTGAAAACGCTCTGGAAAAGTCTGAAAGACTCAACAGGTTTCCACAAATATATTCTTCTAATCATTTCTCTCATCTCATCTCATCCCTTCTTGTTCCTCTTTGTACCCTGCGTGTCGAAGTGAAGCATAAACAGCGGAAGAGTGCCCGTCCATGGGCCTCGTGTATCGAGATTCCCATGAACTCTGTTATTCCCTCTGTCCTTCGTTATCTTCTTCTGCTTTCATTTGGTCTGTATCACATGCAACAAATAGTAACCTACATATTATTTAAACACAAACGTCATATACAAAATATTGCACGATTTCTTGCCTGGCATATCGTCAGGTGCATACTGCAGAGTTTATATATATATATATATATATATATATATATATATATATATATATATATATATATATATATATATATATATATATATATATATATATATATATATATCACATTAAGTTAAGAAATGAATAATACTTTGGCTGAACATCATCATCATCATCATCATCATCATCATCATCACCAAGTGCCCTGCCAGCTGGCGTAGGCGTTCATGGCTCTCCACAGATCTCGGTCCTTGGTGTTCTGGATCAACACAGATGACAATATCCCTCCTTACCACTGTCTGTCCATCCAGCATCATTTCTCTTGGTTGGCCCCTTCATCTCTTTCACTTGATCTTTCCAGTTGTCACGATGTTCTCCAATGCCTCTCTTCTCATCACATGACCAAAGAAAGCTGTTTTTCTCTTTCTTATTGTTATATGTAATGTTCTAGTTTCATTAGCCTCTTTCAGGCAATCGTCGTTAGTTACTCTGGCAGTCCAAGGAATTCGCAACATTCGTCTTAAAAACCACATCTCTGTTGCTTCCAAGTTCTTCCTAATGTATTCATTTGCATTCCAAGATTCACTGCCTTCCAGAAAAACAGGTTCTATATACCATTTTAAAATTCTCTTTCTTACATTCAGTGATAGTCCTGACAGCCGGAAATGGCTGTCAAAGTCAGAGGTAAAAGTGGACGTGGAAGCCAAGGGGAAACTACCACATTATCTTCCCATCTTTTCATGAGTATCTACTAAATACAGTCAATGATATTCTTTGAATGTTGAGAACGTAATCCCCAAAGGTAGTCTAAAATTTAACTGCAAGTCCTATGTTTGCACAGTAACAACCGGAATAGCTATTTTGAACAGTACGCAACACGTACTGAAAATCAGCCACACACATACAAAACAACAACAACAACAACAACAACAAAAACAACAACAACAACAACAACAACAACAACTAAACTGAAATTGTAAGTTTATCTAAGGCAACGGACACCTCTCTGTTAGCAAATGTGCAAACAAAAGAACTGCGACTTGCACAACACATAAACATCAATTGCAGTAAGTATAATTGTAAACTTGAAAGAATTCTACATAACAAAAAGATTGTACAGAAAAGAATTAATAAGGGAATACTTCGAATTGTATTCAATATAAGGCCGAACAGTGCCAATTTATTATTATTATTATTATTCTTATTACTATTATTATTATTATTATCTTTAATGTGTGCGTGTCTTTTTCTACTTCTTGGTCTTCCTTCTTCGTCGTCTTGTTCTTGTTCCTCCTCCTCCTCCTCTTCCTCCTCCTCCCTCCTCCTCTTCCTCCTCCTTCTTCTGATCTTTTATTGTGTTCTTCCTTCTTCTTCCGCCTTGTTCTTCCGTCTTCCATTAAGTATCTTTTTTTTTTTTTCTTTTTTTTTTAGCATATCCCTTCACAGGACTTAGCTGTCAACACCAGCATCTTTCAGCTGTATGTTGATCGCTTGGCAAGATTACGCTCAGTAGTTTGCCATTGCTTTCTGAGCGGCCGGCTCAGTATCCCGCAAGTCACGAGCGGGGGTCGAACCGCCTCAGCTCTCGCTCCGCTACGAGACTGCGTGATAAACGGGATTACAGAGAGAAAGTGTTGTAACCCCACAGCCAGAGAGACCGGCATTAAGTATCTAGTGGAGTATATTCCCACAACCACGCATGTAAGACCTAATACAGGAGAGTTGATGGTTGGTGGATGTTGGCTGACATCTCCTACGGAATAACATGGCCAGATCCAGACCAATCCTCTTTAATCGCCTTTTACGACATGCGCGGGAGACTTCCAGTGTCACTATTCTTCTTTATTACCTCAATTATAAAGTAACATTATTTAATCGTTTACGACATGCGCGGGCGACTTCCATGTGTCACTATTCTTTATTACCGCAAGTATAAAGTAACATTATTTAATCTTGTTACGACAAGCACAGGAGACTTACATTGTCACTATTCTTTACTTCCTCAATTCAGCTGAATTGAGTTGAGCTAAGAACAGACATCACTGCACGTAGGACATTCCCACACACGATCCGTCCCCTCACTTATAAAGTAACATTATTTAATATTTTACGACATGTGCAGGAGATTTACAGTGTCACTGGTTCTTTACTTCCTCAATTATAAAGTAACATTATTTAATATTTTACGACATGTGCAGGAGATTTACAGTGTCACTGTTCTTTACTTCCGCAATTATAAAGCAACATTACTTAATCTATAACAATTATTCACTCAACATATTTTCGTTTCAGATACCGGACAAATACTGCGTATAGCTTTTGGTTCATTCGTCGGCGCCATAGCTTGCATTGTAATCGTCAGCTGGGCCTACCGGAAATACAAACATGAGCAACTAAGCAGGGGCGTCTTCGTGTTTGGGCGCCGGTGCGCCAGCAGTGGGCGTGGTCATCAAAATGTGGACACTGCTGCAAGAATCGAACCCAGGAGAGTAGCCAGGGGTAGTCAGGAGGCTCTTCAGAGACAGTCATTCAAGAACAAGGTTGCCGGATTTTTTCAGGTATTGAGTGCTCACGTTGGTAAATTTCGGGGGGAGGGGTCTCCGTGGTGAAACCCCCTGGGGCGCACCGAAGATCATCTCATCTCTCATCTCATCTTGTTCCTCTTGTATATTTGTACATTGCGGTGTCTAGGCGAAGTGTAAACAGCGGGAGAGTGCCTGATCATGGGCTTCATGTTTCATGTTATCGAGATTCTCATAGACTGCTGTTCCCTCTGTCCATCGTTTACGTGGTCGGCCCCTTCCTCTACTCCCCTTTGGTCTGTACATCATTGCTTGGTTTGATGGTCGTGGGTTTGATTCCAGGCTACATCGATCAGTTCATGAGTGCAGTTTTCTCGGAGACTCCTCGGGGTTGTCGCTGGAGCTACGGAGTTAGTGCTTTGTGTGACTTTTTCGGCAGGCCGCCCTGCGGAAAGAGATCGAGCCATATGTGATCAAACCCAGTTCAATGAAATAGATCCTCTTGAATTTAGTTTTTGAACTGATAAATGGAGATCAGTGTTATCGCAATGGCTAGCGTGCTTGCCCATCGGCCTGGTGATTAAGTGTTTGAATCCAACTGGATGTAGGAAATATTTTATTTTCATTTGACCTGGGCTCCCACATGGACCCAGCCTAAAATTGGTAAAATCACTTATCTTGAGAAGAAACAGGCGAGGCGTTATTGAAAACATCATCTGTCGAGCATAAATTGGTCTATATAAATATGGAGCTAACACAACATGCCCAATACACCTCAGTGATTGAAATACAGTCCTTTACTTTCACAACTCATTGATATATGCTCAGAAGAATAATAGTTGAGTTGAGTTGAGTTTAGTTTAGTTTAGTTTAGTTTAGTCGACGGATCAACATCACGGAACACGGGTGTAACCCGTAAGTGCTCCTTCCTACTCCTAACTCAAGCCTCAGTTAGGAGAATCTCACCAATGTGCACAAACTCCGTAGCATCGGCGAGGAACCTGAAATACTTTGGGTAGATTTTTAACTCGAAAGTTTTCCCGGGCAGCGGCGTTAGGCTACTCTTTTTCGATTTCCAACTGCCAAGAAATTATTTACTGGAAGCCACTCAGCCCCCCCCCCCCCCTTTTTTCAGAAGAAAATAATAGCACTGAAGTTGAATTGAGTTGAGTTGAGTTATGTTGAGCTGAGTTGAGTCAAGAACCGACATCATTGCACTCGGGGTATTCTCATGGCGCTCAGTCCTCATCTAAAACAGCCAGCGAAGAGTTCCAGTACTAATGGTGCTCATTGCAATCTGAATATATGTCCGTCTTGCTTTACCTGTGAGTGACGACTGTCGACCAAATCTTCTGACCACCCCTTGCTGTCTCATTCTTTCAAGAATATCATAGTCTATCTGTTATTCTGCATTATTCACATGCTCCCAGTTTACATTAAATAACAAGCAAAAAGTACGGATGTCTTGCTCGTCTTAGGCGCATTGGACGCATGGTGCCAGACCTATATTTTTATAGGTCAATCCGCTCTCGATATATGACCTGGTCAGTAACAAGCCGGGCATTTAAATTCATCATCATCACATGCCATGCTGATAAGAGTGGGTGGTCATATTTCGTGTTCTTGTCTCGACCGTTCATTGTGGCCAAGTTATCTAGATATTTACCTCTCTTCATTCTCCTTTTCCCTTCAATCTTGCCAGTTGTCACCAAGTTCTGCTGTTTGTTTCTTCTCATAACGTGGCTAAAATAGCTGACTGTCTGTCTAATTTCTTTAATCATTTTATGGTTTTCATTTGCCTCTTGTAGGACTTGCGCATTGGTTTTTCTCTCTGTCCATGGTATTCTTTGCATTGTCCCCAGAAACCACATTTCCAAAGCCATCAAATGTTTTTCAGCTTGATTGCTCATTGCCCAAGCTTCACATCCATACAAAAGTACAGGTTCTATGTAGCACTTCAACACTCTTTTTCTCGTTGTAACTGACATCTTGTTATTTGTCAGCATGTTTTACATCTTGCGAAAGACTACCTGGGTCATAGTGAATTAGAAGAGCAAAAATAGAACAAGCTAATGAATATATATGGATCAAATTACACAGGGGATGTCATTACGGTCGAAAGGATAAGAACGCGTGTTCGTTGACATCCGGTGCGCTGATGCCGAGGTAAGGGGTTCAAACCCCTACATTGGACAGTTGGACTAAAATGTTGACCTTTCTTCCTTGACTTGGAGACGTAAATTACAAGTATTTCAGAAGTCGGAGTGGGTTCGCATAATGGCGAGGGACACTGCTCATAGGGAACTCTAATCCACAGGCAAAAGTCGGTCAAGTGCACTAGAAGTAGTAGCACGTGTATGGACTAAGTTTGAGTTCAAAGCAAACAAAGCGCCCTCCACCCCCCCCCCCCCCCCCCCCCCCCCTTCCACCCCCCCCCCCCCCCCCCCCCCCCCAAAAAAAAATCCAAAAAAAAATACAACAACAACAAACTATAAAGGAAGGCCACCAGTGCTGATGCATTATCACCAGTTCTTGCTCCAAGAAGTAACAAGGTAGACCAGGTGTAACAGGGGACATCCTCTTAACGAGTTGATATGTAAACACCAGTGCTGTTTGGTGCTGAGTGGGTGGATACAGGCACATGTAGATTGTCTCGGAAGGCAAAGCGACGATGGTCAATCCACTTCATATGTCGTCGTGGCCTGGAATATTTGATGACGTTCTGTGAATCCGTTACAAGCCTAAACCCAGTGACAGCATCTGCATTTACTTGTTTTAACTGTTTCAGTGCCAAACACAAGAAAAGTAGATTTGGACCCAAACTGGAGCACAATCAGATGAACAAGTATTATAATGTATATTTCCGTTCACTGAGCATTACAATTGCGGATGATACGGCGAAACAAAACAAATAACATGATGACCCTAGTATGGCGACATATCGCCCTTATGTCCAAATGGGAGGTCATGTTTGGCGACATTTTATCCTTCGGTGTTGAATCAGTTAAATATTCAAAGTTACGTGGTGTGTGGGCGTGACTTTATTTGTTTTGTTTTTTTAAATGTGAATTGAGAAAAGTACGGAACATTAATGTTTACAAATAGCCGTGTTGATTTGGTATCAATTAATCAATCATGTGCCATGCCGGAATGCGTGGGTGGCTATGACTCGCCATTTCACTCGATCACCAGAGTCGTGGATCAGCTCAGTGTTCCTGTCCCGTCCATGCCACGTGGCCAAGCCATCCAGGTATTTTCTTCTCGGTCTTCCTCTTGGTCTGTTCCCCTCGATCTTGCCAGTTGTCACTAAGTTCTCCAATCCATTTCTTCTCATAACATGTCCAAAAAAATTTGACTGTCTTCGGTCTAATTTCTCTAATCAGTCTACGATTTTCATTTGTCTCCTGTAGTACTTGGTCATTGGTTTTTCTATCTGTCCATGGTACTCTTTGCATTTTCCTCAGAAACCACATATCCGCAGCCATCAAATGTTTTTTCAGCTTGACTGCACATTGTCCAAGTTTCACATTCATACAAAAGTACAGGTTCTATGTAGCACCTCAACACTCTTTTTCTCGTTTCAATTGACATCTTTTTCTTGGTCAGTATGTTTTTCATCTTGCTAAAGGCTACTTTCGCCATGGCCGATTCTTGTTCTAATCTCTTCAAGGCATCTCCCATCAGATGTTATGACTGTTCCGAGATAATTGTAATGATTCACCTGTTGAAGATTGTTCCCATTTACTTGTATATTACATTGTGGTACCTCGTTCTTCCTAGTGACGACCATAAACTGTGTCTTCTTACAATTTAATTCCAACCCTAGCTGCTCACTGTATACAACAACCGCGTCTACTAATTGTTGCAGATCCTGTGCATTGTCTGCAATCAATGCTGTATCATCTGCATATCTAATGTTATTGACGTTTCTTCCTCCAATGATGATTCCATTTATATCTTCTACAATTCTGAAAATATTTTCACTGTATAGGGAAAAAAGATCTGGAGACATTACACATCCCTGCCTAACACCTCTCTTTATAGGCTGATATTGTCCCACTTCATTATCAATCCTTATGGCAGCTTGTTGTTTCCAATATATGTTTTTTATAAGTCTAATGTCTTGCTATACAAGAATGTAAAATACTAAACATTTTGAGTTGAGTTACGTCAAGAACTGACATCACAGCACTTGGCATATTTCCATACACGCTTCGGCCTCATCTTCAACAACCAGTAAAGAGTCCTAATACTAATTGTACTATTTGCAGTTTGAGTGTTGGTCCGTCTGGCCTTTCCTCGGATCACCACGTGTCGGCCAGATACTCTGGTCACTTGCAGCCGCACCATTCTCTCCGGGCAATGGCTCTCCATTCTCTTATACACTGTACACAGGATTGCAAAGAGCCCTGACTACATCTGTCTTATCTTGCACCAACATCCTAGCCAGAGGTGCAGATCCAGCCAGTTTGTCCGCCTGCTCGTTTCCCAACTCACCAGCACGCCTTGGGTAAAAGATCCAAAGAATGCTTCCTATCTTTGATTTTTTAATTGAAGAACGCCCCTCTGCACGTATCTTGCTTGTCTTCTCCCTTCCCAGCATGCTCTGTGAGTTCGTTACAATCCTAAACATTTCATGAACAATTATCCAATAACTATGCGATTCTTTAACTATGTAATTCTTGTTGCTCTCTTCCACACTAGGATGTTGCCATCATGTTCTCGCCCCGGCGAATGACTGTTGGCTCACTGAGAACAGAATCCACAGACAATGTGAACAACCAGCAACAGCATCAACCCCGCCAACAGCAGCATTGTGGCAGTGACAACTTGAGAACCCTTTCCAACTGTGACAACAGCAGCCATGCTAATATACACGCCCCGAACATTTCTCGAAACCCATTTCCCGAGCGCATCAACAACGCGCAGGCAGACGCCATGAATGACCACATGACTTTTGGCTATCCAATGATTCCGTTAAACAGCTTCACCTCTGACCCCGATGCTGTCAGACCGCCCACTTATGAGGACAGCATCAAAAGCGCGAACCCCCTGTATCTACATCCCCACGGCCGCAACATGTTCTACAACATGGCATTCACGCTGAAGGACGAGGAATCTAATCATGCCCCAATCGTCAGCCCTCCACCGCCTTACACGGAAATCAGCTCCGAAATCCCACAGGCTGCTTGGGGCCAGGCTACACAAGAACCGCCTCAGTATGAAGCCAGTTCTGCTAGCAGTGCTACAACCACACCCGACCATGAAACGACTGGGTACGATTCTTCAGCTCCTGAACGATGCTGTGAACGGGGTGAAACCGTCATCTCTTTATCTCCTTCCAATGAAAGACCTGTCGTGTTGGGAGGTCACATGAATGCAACAACGCAAGGCCCAGATACTTGTGTCTGTGAATCTTTAGTCGCTGCAACGATAGTTCAACCAATAGCAATGTTAGAATTGGACGGTAATTATCCTTTAGCTAACCTTGGCACACATCACCAACCAACTGTAGAAATTGCTGGAACGAGAGGATGTAGCAGAGGTTCCCGGTCATGTTTCTTTAGATAGCGCTCACCCTGTCAGAGCAGCTACTTCAGCCCCTGTGGATTTACTTCGACGTTCCGGTTTATTGTCCTCACATAGATCTGTATCCAGGGAAGATCATGGAAATCAGGCCTCAGGAAACGAAGTGACAGTTTTGCAAAACGACTGTCCAACAGTCTAGTCATTCTAGCCACTACCGAAGCTAGGTATAACCATGTGGTCATTACGCTTGGTTGAGAGGGTTTCAATGGACAGGCGCTTATGGCACTTAACTCATTCAAAACAATGTTTTCCCGTGATGAATTTGAATAACAAAGAGACAAACAATAGATTGCACGATTTATTGTCTGGCATATTTCGCTGCATCTCGTCAGGTACATACTGCAGAAATCACACAACTTACGTGAATTAATTAGATAAATCCTTCAAACTGAAATATACACATGTTCGCACAGTAATGTCGATTGTCTACCACGGTAATTTTAAACTGACTAACATGTCTTTCTGCTTGCACAAGGACGGCTTACGTCAAACTTTAACAATCGACTACTTTGTGTGTTGAACAACACACGGAAGGCACTGTCTCTTTCAACCACGTGACCGCTCTCGAGCACATGTCTCCCGACCGATGAAGCCGGACTGTTCCGGTGTGTCGGCCTGCCTAGGCTACCATCTTCTGTGTGTAGTATCTTGTCCACCCAATTCGAATATGTTCCGAAACCCTGCAATGTAACTGTCGCTCAGTTCTGCCTATGTAGATGGCCTCGCATCTGCATGTAAATTGGTAAATACAATTTGATTTGGTGTACAAAGCTACAGGTTCTTTTACTGCTGGGACTGGGATCGGTGTGTTTCTGTACCTGATGACTAGAGTTGCAGCACAGAATGATCGCTCGACTGCTGTGGTGAGCCGGTCCCGCAGACGTTGCATTACGTCATCTCCTCGGAAGGTTAGCTGGGTGAATACCTTGAGTTTAGGGACTGTAGTTACTTCTGATTTCGGTTTGGGCTGTTGGCAGTGGCGCTTTATAAATCCTGTGGAGTACCCATTCAGGTTTAAGGCATTCTTCAGAGTTTCAAATTCCTCTGTCAGTGTGTCCTGGGTGCATATCTTCCTAGCACGGTCAAACAGGGTCCGTACTAAGCCCCGTTTGTACTGGACAGGTGCGAAGCTCTGAAAATTTAAGTATTGGCCAGTCCATGTTTCTTTGCGGTACACCGATCTTTGAATTGTGCCGTCTGCTCTACGTCTCATTAGGATATCTAGAAACGGCAGAAAATGTTAGTCAGTTTAAAATTACTGTGGTAGACAATCGACATTACTGTGCGAACATGTGTATATTTCAGTTTGAAGGATTTATCTAATTAATTCACGTAAGTTGTGTGATTTCTGCAGTATGTACCTGACGAGATGCAGCGAAATATGCCAGGCAATAAATCGTGCAATCTATTGTTTGTATCTTCGTTATTCAAACTTAACTCATTGTGTACTTTATAAAACAGCCGGATGCGTTACTGATTAGTTCTCTTGCTTGTCGTGACATTGGTCCGGGTTCGGTTAAGTGGCGTAACTAGGGGGACGGCAAGGGTGGTAACCACTACCCTTCTGATCTGTTTTAGTAAAGTGGCGCCTTGTTCACTTTTGTGATAAACGTCATTGTGGGTGTTCACTTTTAACGCACGTGTTTATATGCTCGATCTCCCTGGCGTTCTAGTCTAGCCATGCTTCTGGTTCAATCCCCAAATCGTCGATGAAATCTGTCATTGCGGTATAGCTGTGGTGGAGGCCCAGCCTCGCGAACTGAGCATTGCTTATTTTTCCAGAACATTCTCTGGATACAGAAAGCGGCTGGGTACGAAGTTTGATCACCCCTTGTCACTATGTCACGACCTAGTATTTGTCTTGTTTTTCTTCTGTTTCTCCATTTACCTCAATGAAGTGTCGTAATGAGACGTAAATATCTTTTATCCGCTCTTTCTAATGCTCTTTGTAAGTTGATATTCATTTCCGTTAGGTTTCGTCTTTTTCTTCTTCTTACCTCAGTAAAGTGTTGGGGGAGATGTAACGATCTTTTATGCGCTCTTTCTAAAGCTTTTTGTAAGTTGGTATTCTTTTCTCTAAGGTTGTTCTTGATACCATCACTACATCTTTTACGTGGTCTTTCCCCTGCTCTTTACCCATTATATTTTTCCAATGTGGCAGATACCATGGCATTCTTGTCAGGTGGCCAAACAACAATGTTACACCTTCTGCAGACATCAACAATGTTACATCTTCTGCAGACATCAGCAATGTTACACCTTCTGCAGACGTCAACAATGTTACATCTTCTGCAGACATCAACAATGTTACGTTACACCTTCTGCAGGCGTCAACAATGTTACACCTTCTGCAGACATCAACAATGTTACACCTTCTGCAGACATCAGCAATGTTACATCTTCTGCAGATGTCAACAATGTTACGCCATGTGCAGATGTCAATAATGTTACGACATCAACAATTTATACCTTCTGCAAACGTCAACATTGTTATACCTTCTGCAGACACCATCAATGTTACACCTTCTGCAGACACCATCAATGTTACACCTTCTGCAGACACCATCAATGTTACACCTTCTGCAGACACCATCAATGTTACACCTTCTGCAGACACCATCAATGTTACACCTTCTGCAGACACCATCAATGTTACACCTTCTGCAGACATCATCAATGTTACATCTTCTGCAGACATCAACAATGTTACATCTTCTGCAGACATCAGCAATGTTACATCTTCTGCAGACACCATCAATGTTATACCTTCTGCAGACACCATCAATGTTACATCTTCTGCAGACATCAACAATGTTACATCTTCTGCAGACATCAACAATGTTACATCTTCTGCAGACATCAGCAATGTTACATCTTCTGCAGACATCAGCAATGTTACATCTTCTGCAGACATCAGCAATGTTACTTCTTCTGCAGACATCAGCAATGTTACATCTTCTGCAGACATCAGCAATGTTACATCTTCTGCAGACATCAGCAATGTTACATCTTCTGCAGACATCAGCAATGTTACATCTTCTGCAGACATCAGCAATGTTATTTCTTCTGCAGACATCAGCAATGTTACATCTTCTGCAGACATCAGCAATGTTACATCTTCTGCAGACATCAACAATGTTACATCTTCTGCAGACGTCAACATTATTATACCTTCTGCAGACACCATCAATGTTACACCTTCTGCAGACACCATCAAAGTCAAATGATTCCACATTTAAAGTTGTTTTGTTTTCATAGATTTATAACCTATAAATAACACCACTAAGAAATAAATGCACTACAACAGTTACAAAACATCCAGCCGCTACTGTTTCCGAGCACGGGGCACCAACTCAGTAACAACGGCGAGGTTCTGACTTTGTGTGTATCAAAATCACGTATGGAATGACTTGTATATGGATGCAGCGTTTCTACGTGGAAGTTTTGACAGTGCGGTGGCTTGTACGAATTACTCTTTAAAACTACATTTGTTGCGGGATTTGTGACGTGTGCAATGTTCATATTGATCCTCCAAATTAGTCGCCCTGGTCAGAGACGGCTATACGTGCGTTCCACTACACCAGAATCAATGTGGTGCACAATAAATGCATAGTTTAGTTAGTTGCATGTCCTTTCGAATTGTTGCAGTCGACTGCAGCATTTATTGGCCCTTGGTGATTTACCATGCATTTTAGGTGAGTAGTTTGCCATTGATTTCTGAACGGCCGATGTCTCATGCCATCGAAATCAACGCAAAACGGTCTGTTTGCAAATCGAAAAGACTGATTTTAGAACCGGACTCAGTATGTCGGAGAATTATGAAACTACACAACGCACTAGCCCATAAACCACAACGCCGCATAGAAAGTATGTTAAATGCATATTATTGTGCACTGAATGTATTAAAAGTATGCATTCATACGACAAGATGTGAATATTGAACAATATTGGCTACTGAAGACGATAAAACACAGAAAATTGCAATATTTTGGTCACTTGAAATGTCATGAAAGTTTGGATAGCACAATCATGGAGGGGTATATACCCGGGAAGATAGGTACAGAGTGTGGCAGATGATCTTCAAATGGGCAGGACATCTTGCTTATGACCGAGAAGTTCTCCAGAAGGATTTTATGGGAGCGAGGTTCTGCAAAGGACATGCTACTGAATGAATGCATGCATATGCGGTGCGCCTAATGTATGCAATGATGGATATTCAAACCTTACTTAATCATAAAAAATGTAGCTTGTGTGGTTTTCTTTCATCGTTTACCGTTCAACATGTCTTTTGTGCCTGTACCTATGATCGTTTATCAGTTTTATAAGAGTATACTCCATCCATCATGTGCCATGCCGGTAAGCGTGGGCGGTCATGTTCTGCCATCTCACTCGATCAACAGAGTCGTGGATCAGTTCAGTGTTTCTGTCTCGACCATGCCACAAGGCCAAGCCATCCAGATACTTGTTTCTAGGTCTTCCCCTTGGTCTGTTCCCCTCGATCTTACCAGTTGTCACCAAGTTCTCCAAATAATTTCTTCTCATAACATGCCCAAAAAATTGTGACTGTCTATGTCTAATGTCTCTGATCAGTTTACGATCTTCATTTGTTTCTTGAAGGACTTGTTCATTGGTCTTTCTGGCTGTCCATGGTATTCTTTGCATTTTCCTCAGAAACCACATTTCTACAGCCATCAGATGTTTTTCAGCCTGGCTGCTCATTGTCCAAGCTTCACATCCATATAAAAGTACAGGTTCTATGAAGCATCTCAACACTCTTTTTCTCGTTTCAATTGACATCTTTGTATTGGTCAGTATGTTTTTCATCTTGCTAAAGGCTACTTTTGCCATGGCGATCCTTGTTCTAATCTCTTCAAGGCATCTCCCATCAGATGTTATTACTGTTCCGAGATAATTGTACCTATTCACTTGTTGAAGAATATTCCCATTTACTTGTATATTACACTGTGTCTTTTTACAATTTAATTCTAACCCTTGTTGTTCACTGTGTGTAACAACCGCATCTACTAAATTTTGCAGGTCCTGTTCATTGTCCGCAATCAAGACTGTATCATCTGCATATCTAATGTTATTGATGCATCGTCCCCCAATGTTGATTCCTTCCATATTTTCAATATTTCTGAAAATATTTTCACTGTACAGGGAAAACAGATAGTATACTAATATTAGTATAAGAGTATACTAAAGAGTATACTAAAGAAATCTTATAGTGTATATATTACTGGTAATCACACGTGAATCAAATGAACAAATATTATAATGTAAACTTCAATTCACTGAGCTTTGAAAGTCTGGAAGATACTGCGAAACGAAACAAATAACACCATGGCCTTAGAATGGCGATATATCGTTCTTCTGTCCAAATGAGTGTCACATCTGGCAATATATTATCCTTCTGCATTGAATCAGTTAACACATGTGTGGTGTTATTGTTATCGTAACTTCTGTGATAATGTAAAAGAAATTACTTTATGAACTCGGTCTATCCATATATTAAACATTGAATATTACTAAACACTATTCTTTTCTGTATTCATTCTGTCCAGACAGCTGGCAATTAGTTCATTGACTACGAGAATACGACACACACACACCACCACCTATTATCAGGTTTACGGAGAACATGAAACAAAACATATAACATGATGACCTTAGTATGGCAATATATACATCTGTCCCAATGGAAGGTCACATCTGGCGATATAATATCATTTGGCACTTAATCAGTTAATGAATGTTCAAACAGGGTGCATTTGTAATGACTGTGCAGTGTTTGAAAATATTGCTGATCCAAGTTTGGTATTTACCTATTATATTGCATGAACTTTACAGAGGATGAATACAAAACTTGGACGGCAATATTTTCAAACACTGCACAATCATTAAAAATACACCCTATAGTTTATTAGTAATTGTTATAATAGTTCTCCATGTTTCTGATCCATACATTAGTGCTGATATAATGTTACAGTGAAATATTCTAAGCAGCATTGATTTAACATTAAACATTCAAAATTTGTTAACAGGTCTATTTCTTTTGTCTTTCAGATTTCCTAGCACTATGAAAGCTCTTAATTTTTGTATTCTTATTTTAATATCTTTTTCTGTTCCCCTATGTTTGTTTGCATTGCGACCTAAACAGGTGTATTATTCCAAATCATAATGCGAAGCCTCACCAAGGAAAATCCGCCCATCACTGACTGCATATTCTCAACCCAAGAATTTACAGAAATATCACACGTGAAACTAGTTATGAACATTTATGTGTGAAAATGCTTTTAATTTCAAATACAAACTGAATGAGACTGCAAATGTGAAAGCATTAAATAATGAACAAGAAAAATGAAAGAGCAATATGAAATATTCAGTGTGACAATATTGAAGTTCAAATATGAAATCAGCAGTGACTCAGTAAATATAAGCCCATGGTCAATAATGTGAAATTAGCAAAAAGAATTTGCTATATTTCTAGAAATTGCCTGGGAAAGAAAGTTTTGAGTACTGGAACTAGTAATACAACACCTTTATGACACCTAGTATCTTCAATTTATACATTTACAATTTACCACCTATCCTGTCTTTGGTAAGCTATTCTTGGCTAAGTTAACTTCGGGAAACTCAATAGAAATAATATCTGATGTGCGTAGAGTTGCTCTGGGTAAGACACCCATAGGAGTTGTCAAATCCGTGACATGGATATTGTGGAAATCCACATCTGCCGTGACGAACTTGCATTTGACTGCCGTTTTCTCTTGCATGGAAATCTGCATGTCTGCTCCACTGACAGACCCCAGCATTCGCAGAAATCTTTCCCGAAGAAAGGTGCGCTGATCCTGAGCTGCTTGGCTTTGTTTCATGTTTAATATACCTGCAAGAATAACAATATTATAAGTTCAATGTAGGGTTCAAAAGTGATGTTTATTTGTGGCTGGAAGAGTTAAAAGTTAATTGTATATCCTTTACAGGACATTGCAGTCAACCACCACCATTTTTCGTCTGATTTTTGTGTGTGATTACTTGGCAAGTATACATTCAGTAGTTTGTCATTGATTTCTGAATGACCGGCACTCATACCACTGTATGAAAACCAACGCAAGGCAGTCTGCTGCCAAATCGCCAAAAGGAGGTAATCCCGTATACCCACTTGGGAAACACAGCTGCGTGAGATTTGGTAGCGGATTACGTCACGTTGGTTACTTACAGGGGTATATAAGCTGGTCGCTCAGAAAGCAATGGCAAACTACTGAGCGTAATCTTGCCAAGAACATCAATAGCAGCTGAAAAATGCTGGTGTCTACTGCAACGTCCTGTAAGGGACATGCAAAAAAAAAAATTACCATGAATCCTGTTTTAATTTTAAATATTAAGACAGGATTACGAAATACAGGAACAGCCTTCATGGAATTAGCAAATTTATGGAAGTGAAAAGAAATTAAACTTAGCACCACACTTAGAATATGTAACTACTGACAGCAAATCAGTACTGCTATAGAATGTATTGTTAATAACTGTGCAGTGTTTGAAAATATTGCCGGTCCAAGTTTTGTATTCACCCTCTGTAAAGTTCATGCAACATAATAGGCATATACAAAACGTGGACCGGCAATATTTTCAAACACTGCACAGTCATTAAAATTACACCCTGTATAAGGATCAGAAATATGGATAATTACTAATAAACTACAAACATTTATCAACAGGTAGATGCACTGAACAGAAGGACTAAAATTGTGAGGCGAATCACTAATGAGGGGCTTAAGGCCAGAATTAGACAGATTCTAGTGAATCAAATAAGTCAGATCTTTGACAGACATGGCTAAGCTATTGTATGACAGTAGATGATACTACCTGCTTTCTGTTAGTGCCGAAATGTTGGGTGGCCCTCACCAAACCTAACACCCCACAATGTGCCAATGTGGCGTCGGGCGGAGGCGTGCAATTGGGTGGGTGAAGCCTTATCTTAGTTCGTGGAAATGCAACCTAAGGGCTAAATGTCATGGCAGGGCAGACCGGGCCCTAAGCTCTGGTTGGCAACTGGCCTCGGATGGAAGCTCCGACAGGTGGAAAGTTAGAGCATTGCTTTGCTTAAATGGCAGTGCCTTTGTCTTGTTCCAGACGTATTGGTGTTACCTTGTTACCTTTCCTTTGGAGTAAACTAGGCAGGCCAAGAGAGGGATCATGCTGCATGGGCAACACATGGTTTCTAAATTCAGCCCAGGCATTGTGCTATGGAGAGGTATAACTCCTCTGTCAAGACAGCAAGGTGTCAGTCAGTGAGGAATAGATATAGGTGCAGTCAGAATACATTGTGAAAACTGATAATAGTAAAACTAGAAAGTCCTTACCCACAAAACAAAAAAAATAGAGGGAAGTCCTACAAACAAACGGAAAAGTGAATTAGAGACAGATAGTTAGTCATGGTTCTGACTTCATGGCAAAGGGTCGCCCCATTATGCTCCATTCCTGTGCCAGTGAATAACACACAAAATTCTCCTCACTGCCCCATGTGAAAAGTGGAACAGACACGAGTTTCGACAAACTAACAGCCCGCACAGGTATACTATGCTTATTGCTCAATATGCCATTGCCAGAAGGCGAACATAAGAGTACGCAGCGAAAAATAGTTCATCGCCGATGGAAGCGGCAGTCACTAGACAACCAGCAGCCACACATTACTGCATAAGGCAATCCAGTTAGTTCAGCTATCGGCTTTTTCTGAACATGCAGTTTACACTACAAACAACTGCGGACAGAAGTAAAAGCACTCCACATGAAATTCACAGCTCAAAGTGTCGCTCCATGCACTCAACTCAGTAGCAGGACGACGGAACCATGCACTACCAGTCCAACATGAGGAAAATGCAAACTGTTGCCACAAGCATAAACAGAGGAAGAAGAAACATAAACAACAGCTCAACCGCCTACCCTCCATGTATGTTGGGGATCGGAAGTCTATCGAATTAGAGACAGATGGATAATATAAATGGGGAATGACAGCAGCTGTAGGAGACAAGAGATAGGGTGGCTGGGCATGAGCTGGTTGAGGGTCCATGATCCAATGGACAAAATAAATTCCTGCTTTACAGTAACAGCAGAGGTCAGCACGGCCTAATGGATAAGAGTACTTGCTCTTTAACTTCCTGTGTGTTGATGCCGAGGTAGTGGGTTCAATCCCTACACCAGTCAGTTGAACGAAGCTCCTCGCCCCTGACTTGGGAACGTAAATTACAAGTACATCAGAAGTCAGAGTGGGTACACCTGATGGGATTAACACTGGTAATAGGGAAAGGTAATCTACACACAAAAATCTGTTCAACGTACTAGAAGTAGTGGCACTTGTATGGACTATGATTGTGTTCAAAACAAGCAAAGAAAAGAGAAAGAAAAAAAAACCAGTAACAGCCATGTGACCCTGAAAGAGATAAAGAAACATCTGTCTGTGGGTAGATAAAGTAGCAATAACCATATGAGATATAAAGAGTTAACAGTAATAATACTGGGACATAGAGTTAAAATAACAACTCTCTGCAATATAAAGAGTTAATACAATAATTGGCTGGGATACAAGGAACTCATAAAGCAATTGAAATACGCTAGGTTGGTTTGGTTATTCTTCTTTCCTTATCTTTACACTTATTCATGTTCATGATTGGTTTAGTTATTCTTTCCTTATCTTTACACTTCTTCATGTTCATGATTGGTTTACTTATTCTTTCCTTATCTTTACACTTATTCATGGTTATTCTTCTTTCCTTATCTTTACACTTGTTCATGGTTATTCTTCTTTCCTCATCTTTAAACTTGTTCATGGTTATTCTTCTTTCCTTATCTTTACACTTGTTCATGTGCATGGTTGGTTTAATTATTCTTTCCTTACCTTTACATTTGTTCATGTTGGTTCTGTCAGCCTGCTACTGAGTTTGAGTTGAGTGCGTGGCGTGACACTGTGTTTGGAATGTTTTTACATCTGTCCGCGGTTGTAGCGTGAACTGCATGTTCGGAACGATGGCAGTCGGTCTGTCGTTTGGAATTGATTGGACTGCCTTTTCAGTTCATGAGTGCATTTTTCTCGGAGAATCCTGGGGGTCATCGCTGGAGCTATGGTGTTCGTGCTTTGTGCGATGCTTTCAGCGGGCCGCTCTGCCGACAGGGACCGAGCCATATGGGATAAATCCGGGGGCAATGAAGTCGATCCTCTTGACTTTTAATGCAGTAATGTGTGGCTGCTGGTTTTCTAGTGACTGCCGCTTCCATTGACGATGAACTGTATTTTCCGTGGAGGACTTTTGTGTTGGCATTCTGACGGCAGCATTATGCACAGTGTATCTGTGCTGGCTGTTGGTTTGTCGAGACTCCTGTTCCACTTTTCACATAGGGCAGTGAGGAGCATTTCGTGTGATAATCACTGGCACAGGAATGGAGCATAGTGGGGACGACCCGTTGCCGTGAAGTTGGAACCACGACTAACTAACTCATGTTGATGGTTTGGTTACTCTTCTTTCTTCATCTTTACACTTGCTCATGTTTATACTTCTTTCCTCATCTTTACACTTGTTCATATTCTTCTTCCCTTATCTTTACACTTGTTCATGATTGGTTTGGTTATTCTTCTTTCCTTATCTTTACACTTGTTCATGGTTGGTTTGGTTATTCTTATTTCCTTATCTTTACACTTGTTCATGATTGGTTTGGTTATTCTTCTTTCCTTATCTTTACATTTGTTCATGATTGGTTTGGTTATTCTTCTTTCCTTATCATTACACTTGTTCATGTTTATGATTGGTTTGGTTATTCTTCTTCCCTTATCTTTACACTTGTTCATGGTTGGTTTGGTTATTCTTCTTTCCTTATCTTTACACTTGTTCATGGTCGTGGTTAAAGACACCCCAGGCATGTGTGGGAATGAATGAAGGTGAGAGTTTTGCCAGCAGTCCCTGATGAAAGCAATGTTCTACAAAGAATATGCCCCATGATGATGACTATCATATCTATCTTATCTAGCACCAATTTACTGCCTACAGTACCTTGTATGATGGTGGGGGGGGGGGGGGGGGGGTTTACTAACATTGAGGAATCAGAGCCGCCTGGTTAGTGCAGTCACCAGCAAACTGTGCAGGTTAGGGTTTTCTTTTCCCCCGTCAGAAAACAAAAATCGACACTTTACCAAGGATTCAAATTCGGGTCTCCCGGCATTCTAGCCACTTGGCCAGTATATTAAATCCCAAAAGGGAAGCAAAGAATAGCAACACTGCAGCCTACCACGCATGTCGTAAGAGGTGACTAAGGAGGCTTGATGGTTCTGTTGCCCTGCTACTGAGTGAGTGTGTGGCGCAACACTGTGAGCTGTGAGTTTCGTGTGAAATGCTCTTGAATCTGCCTGAGGTTTTTTGGAACGTGACTACATGTTCGGAGCGATGGCGGATGGCTATGTCCCAGAGTTGACCGGCTTTTGCATTATGCAGAAATGCATGGCTGCTGGGCTTCTGGTTGACTGCCACTACCATCGACGATGAACTATATTTCGTGGACTGTGGGTGAACATCTAGGAAACATCCAGATGGGAAAATGACTGCCGATTCCATCAGAAATGAACTGGGTGTTTTCTGGGGGACTATTGTGTTGACATTCTGGGTGTGGAACTGCAACTAACTAACATTAAATATGTTTATTATTATTTATAATAGTCATCTATTGTAAATTTCTGCTTCAGGTCAGGATTTGAAGAAGAGGGTGAAATGAGGCAGACCATCCATGTAAGCAAAGAAAGCATAAAGATAACGCAAGGTTAAAGTTAAAGAATACAGGAAATACTTCAGCATAACTAGCTAGGGCTCACAATAAAGCTTAAAGTGAACATTTGAACGTGGACCAAAAAAACTGTTCAGTTAGATTCAGATATACCACATTTTCTATTTGTAAATAACACGGTAAAATGCCACGAAACAAAATAAATTAAAAGTAATGCAATATACCTGCTAAACTTCGATGGGAAAATAATAATCTACAATTCATGCCTACTAAAATTTATGATTATTTAGACACTAAATGAAATGTTAGTAGTTTCTGAACATGTCAAACCTTCAAGTTTACCATTAAACAATAAATATGATTTCAATTGAAATGTAAACGATGCCTTTCTTTGACTATGCATAGCACTGATTCAATATGATTGAATGATTGAGTCGTTTACACGCGGTTCGAATCTAGTCCATACCTTTCACAGATATCAACTGTCAAGTAAGTCCCACGATATATACTTCTCTTTACCTTATGTTCTTTCTTTCACTTTGTGGCAAATCAATACCTATAAATTAACAATTGATATGAGTAAAATAAGCCAGAACTGTTCGATACTCCAAGTTTTGTACAGTCCCGGACCGGAAGTAGACAGCAGACGATCGGTAGTCCTTGCTCGTCAATGGTGATTATGTAAGTAAAGGTCGAAGCTGAGTGGAACAACTCCAGACCATTTAACGGACAACGGACTGTGATTTCAGCAAAGTCGGGGTTTAGGTTGCGGACAATGGCAGGTCTTGTTCGCTTGGCTCCAAACCTGTCTACTTCTCATTGTGAGTAATCAGCTTATTCGTATCTTTCACTGACCGACGGGGCTTTTTTTTTCTCTTATGTAAATTACTAAATTCAGTTAAAATTCATAATCATGCAAGCAATATCACAGATCTTTCTATCGTTTTATGTTAAGTGGGGAAACAGCAGGATTTGAATACGAAAATAAGCGCAGATCAGATTATCTTGGAGAAAACGGATTATCAATAATTACTATACAATCTTCATAACTCGACAAATAAACAGCAGAGCTTTCTGCCAGAAAGTCAGGAGTCATTGCAGAACGGCAAGTGCCTGCCCGCCCGCTTCATTTTGTAAAAAAATTGGTCTTTAACACAAGAATGTATTGTAAAAACTGACAGGAATGGTAGAAAATGTGATGAGAGGATGACAGAAAGAATACTTCTAGAAAAGGTTATTATACTTGCATTGAAGCATTCCTTCCTCAGCCTTTGCAAGAACAACAGTCTTGTCTTGTTTTCATCTCGGTCTCTTCTTGTCTTCTCTGATGGATTATGTCAGTCCATTTCTAACATTCACTTTTATTAAATCAAGATCTATGCTATCCTTTCGCCAACTTTAATTAAAGAAGCTCAAAACCAGGAATAGACAAATCCAGGCAACCAGTGCCATGGTGCCTGACAATTTCTACCCAGTGCCTAAATTTTCAATCATTTTCTTTACCAAAATATTTGCAAACAAAGATGTGCTGACTCCTGAGGAAATTCAGCTAGATCCTGAATTATGTTTTGTTTAGTTTATTCTACCTCTGCTCAAAACATGGATATTTTATTATTATTCATTTTAATTCTCCATTTTCAATCATTAACCCAACTTTGTGTTTCCCCTTGATCTTTTTATAACCTGTGTTATCATATTCTGTTTTGGCATTCAGGTCACCCCATACAAATTTTGATATTACTATTTCTTTGATTGCCTGTCGTATTTTGAAATGTCATGTGAAATTCCTGCTTATTTGGTTCATTCTTATCATTGTTTGGTGCATAACACGTTATCATGTTTATTTTCTTTCTTGTGGATTTAAATGTTGCTGTTATTATTCAAGAATGCACGGTTTCCCCCCTCTGTTAGTGCTTTCCCAAGCCTCATTAGATAGCATTAAGACCACTTCTTCACTGTGAGTGGCATATTCCTATGTATGACTTGAGAATAGAAGTTTCACCTTTCATGTTGTTTCTCATAATCCCAAATTGCTAATCTTATAACATATCATTTTGCCTGCTGCCTGTGCTGTCTTTCCCGATTCATACATAGTTCTTGCTTCTTGCTTGTTCTGCTCCATCTTGTTTCGCATAATACCAAACAAAGAAAAATTTCTTAGGCAGAATAAATCCCTGCTGACTTGTAAAACTATAATTTCCATGGCAGAATCAATAACTGCTGTCTTAGAAAACTATAATTTCCATAAAAACTATAATTTATATGGCAGAATCAATCACTGTTATCTTGAAACACTACAATTTCCAAGGCAGAATCAACACTGCTGCCTCGTAAAACTTATTTCTAAGGCACTATCAATCACTGCTTGCTGTCTTAGAAAACTATAATTTCCAAAGCAGAATCAATAATATAGACAGGACTATGAGAAGAAATGAATTGGAGAACTTGGTGACAACTGGCAAGATCGAAGGGAACAGACCAAGGGGAAAACTGAGAAGTAAATACCTGGGTGGCTTGGTCGAGACAGAAACACAGAGCTGATCCATGACTCTGGTGATCGAGTGAGATGGCAAAACATTACCGCCCACGCTTATCGGTATGGCACATGATGGATGGATGGATTCCGGGAACTTATTGAAGCTACCTTATATCTTGTAAAGAAGGTAGTCTGCCATTGCTTTCCTTCTATGCAGTGACCATACTGGTTATTGACCATACCCATTGTCTCTATAAAAAGACTTGAAACCATAACCAACTACCTGTGGGCTGCTTTCAAGCTCTTCCGCCACATGGAAACATGTTTCCAGATTACTCTTTTTGTGGTACTTAACCTTGCCCAAGGGTATCCTGTAGGCTAGTGGAGAGAAGGAGGCACCTTGCTTCTCCACTGATAAGAGTATACAGACCCTTACCCTGCTGCTCCATACCTTGTCTAAAAGGAGTAAAACCAAATCTAGTCAATACAAAACTTAGTAGGGCGCAGCAAACTACCTATGTTTCGAAATATATTCACAATATTACTGCAGACACTTAATCTTGTAAAGAGTACGAGTTCAAGAATCAACATAATTTCCCTCGGAACATTCCTACAAGTGCTCCTTTCCCTTCTTCAATAGCCAATGAAGAGTCCCATGCTGATGTTACCAGTGGTGGCCTTATTAAATGTCCGCCTTCATTTTCCCCTTGTGTTGAATGTCAACCCTGTACTCATTCCCCACTGGCAAACAGTGGAAGATAAACACTATGGACTGCTGAGTGAACTAAAAAAGACAGTTAAATTCATACAAGAGACAACATTGCAGTTATAGGCATATTTCAAGCGAATGAAAGAAGAAGAAGAATTCCCCACTGAATGTCTATCCACATGTGAATCCTCTGTTTTGCTGCATTATACAGTCAGTCCCAGTCAACCTTGGGTAAGCACATACTGCTGTTTGAAACAGAGGAGCAGGGGTGTACATAGAATACCCAAATAATACTAGGGACATGGCCAGAGTACCAACAGGAAAGAACTGCCATAACTATGATGCAGTATCAAGATAGCAACATAAAATTTACTGAATAAAAACCATGATGCACAGTCTGTGGTGCTATAAACAGATGTAATAACAGTACATGAAGTGCTCCAATCTCGGAAATTGCCAGTACTACGTACCCTAGTCTGAAGTATGCAGCCAGTGTAAGGTCACCATGCAATGGATACCATCTCACTATGGAATACCTGGAAATGAGAGAGCTGACCATTCATTGCATTGGTACCTTGCCGTCTTGACAGACGATAGTTTGTAAGGGATGGAGTTATTGCCTCTCCATAGCACAAAGCCTGGGCTAAAATATAGAGATCATGTGTTGCCCATGCAGCATGATCCTTCTCTCGGCCTGCCTAGTTCACTCCAGAGGAAAGGTAACACCTCTACATCTGGAACAAGACAAGCTGCAGAAGCTGCCGGATCAGCAAAGCAATGCTCTAATTGTCCGCCTGTCGGAGCTTCGATCCTAGACCAGCAGCCAACCAAGGCTTAGGGCCTGGTCTGCCCTGCCATGACACTTTGTCTTTAGGTTGCATTTCCTCGCACCAGGGTAAGGCTTGTACCCTCCCAATTGCGCTTTTCCGCCCGAAGCCGTTGGCACAATGTGGGGTGTCGGGTTTGGTAAGCGCCACCCAACGTTCGGCGCTAACAGAAAGCAGGTAGTACCATCTACTGTTATACGGTAGATCAGTCATATCTGACTAAGGCCTGACACAAGAGCTGA
The DNA here is from genome assembly GCA_014155875.1 of Cepaea nemoralis. Lineage (NCBI taxonomy): Eukaryota > Metazoa > Mollusca > Gastropoda > Stylommatophora > Helicidae > Cepaea > Cepaea nemoralis. Next base: position 154,258 of record JACEFZ010022258.1, on the reverse strand, counting down.
CCAACTAGCTAAGGAAGGAGTAATAGAACAACAATCTGATGTGCCTGTTACATACCACCAAAAGAAAAGAATGATCAATTTTGAAAGCCACCAACACCAGCTCAAGACAGTTAGTTAGTTAGTTAGCTAGCTAGCTAGTTAGTTAGTTAGTCAGTCGCGGTTCCAACTTCACAGCAACGGGTTGTCCCCATTATGCTCCATTCCTGTGCTAGTGAATATCACACAAAATGCTCCTCACTGCCCCATGTGAAAAGTGGAACAGACAGGAGTCTCAACAAACCAACATCCTGCACAGGTACACTGTGCATAAAGCCGCTGTCAGAATGTCAATACATAAGTCCTCCAAGAAAAATACAGTTCATCTACGAAGGAAGTGGCAGTCACTAGAAAACCAGCAGCCACACATTACTGCATAAGGCAAACGAGTACATTTTGCGACAAAGCCAGCCGCCATTTTTCCAAACATCCAGTTCACGCTACACACAACTGCAGACTGATGTAAAAGCATTTTACTGTACAAAGTGCTCATAACTCAAGACAATTAACACTTTATGGACAGACTAGAACAAATCAATATTCTACGCCTCAGAGCAAGACACAATAAATTAGTAACAACATGTATACACAATTCCAGATTGGTGAATCAGCCATGTGCACATGTGGATTGGTACTGCAGACAGCAGATCACATACTCCAAGACTGCTAAAAATATGACATTTCTAGGCAAACCGTCTGGCCTGGAGACACAACAGCTCTATAGACCATTGAGTGAACTTAAAAAGATTGGAGTTCATATGAGAAATAACAAATCTCAAGGAAATGAAACTGGAATAATCAACCTTATCATAAAATAACTTGCCACCTAAAAAAGCTCGGTCGGTGCAAGAATGTCCTATTAATATTAATATTTTTTAAATAATGTTTTATTTTGTTGCAGGTCGTAGTCAAGGTATTTCAGCTCTTTCGGCTTTTGTGAGAACACATGCTACAGAAGCCCCCAAAACTGAAAAAGTGAGTTTCCTCTCAATCGTTTAATCTGTTTAACCGGGTTATTTAATAGTTTTAGAGAAAATTATTTTGGCCTACACCATTTTAGGAAAAAAACTATGGAGATGTCAGATGCTTCCAATTGACTGCTGCTTTCTTTAAGTATATGGTGTTGATGTTTGAAGGTGTGTGAACAAGAAAATACTTTTAAATCATGGGGGTGGTGGTCAGCATTGCAGAATGGATAAGAGCACTTACACTTAAACTTCCAGTGTGCTGATGCTGAGGTAACTGGTCAGACCCTACCCTGACCTGTTGAACTAAAATGCCTATTTCTCGTCCTTGACTTGTGGTCGTAAATTACAAGTACCTCTGAATCTGAAGCCGGCATGAGTTCACCTGATGGTGAGGGACACTGGTAGTAGGGATAACTTGTACACACACAAACATCAGTTCAGTGCACTAAAAGTAACAGAGCGTATTTGAGCTGCGCTTGAGTTGAAAATGAATGAATGAAAAAAAAATTGAGGAAAAGAAAGATTTAGAGGTATCGGCGTTTAAATTTCTGAAAATTAGCATCTATGCAAACAATAGGCAGTTGATTCTTTCAAGTATTGTGACCTGCGGCGTAATAAACAGTGTCATGTTGTGGAAACTGAAATATAGGATGTATTTTTAATGACTGTGCAGTGTTTGAAAATATTGTCGGTCCAAGTTTTGTATTCACCCTCTGTAAAGTTCATACAACATAATAGGTAAATAAAAAACTTGGACAGGCAATATTTTTAAACACTGCAGTCATTAAAAACACACCCTGTACTTGGCTATATTAATATAATAGTGACTTGGAAAGAATAATGATGGCCCCCGGGAAGGTTAACCCGGTCAACAAATGCCCACAGAAGCCGGATGTGTCGGCCTAATGGCGCAAGAACCCAGCTCTGCTGTAAACAGGCACAACGCAATCACGTCCGGAAAAAAAACTCCGGTTGAACGCAGAAGAATAATGATGGAAGGCATGGCTCATGGTAGAAGAGGCTGGGGTTAATCAGAAATGTTACTTTTTAACTGAAATGTTACAGAAAATTCTTACAGTATTGTGGACCAAGAAGAAAACAAATCCTGACATTCTACAAGATTTGAATATTGAAGAAAACTGGCTCATTAATAGTATAGTGTCTCGCAAATTGAAATACCTTGGCCATATATAAAAGTCACAATGGCAAGGAATGAACAGTAATGGAAGGCATGGTTCTTTGAAGAAGTGGCAAGAGTTGACTAGTATGGAGATGGACACAGGACATTGCAGGCATGTTAGCATGAGAGGTGTATGACACACGAGAACTGATAAAGGATTGAGAAATGTTTCATTGGACCGTGGTAAGAATGATGTTCCTGCACATGATGATAAATGGACAAGCCACACCTGCACATAATATTAAAGATGGTCACCTGTAGAAGACTTAACTTTGAATGTGTCTACTGTGGCACCTAAGTGTCCCATGTAAAGGGTCATCATCATCATCATCATCATGTGCCATGCCGGTAAGCATGGGCGGTAATGTCTCGCTATCTCACTCGATCACTAGAGACGTGGATCAGCTTTGTATTATTATCTCGACCATGCCACAAGGTAAAGCCATCCATGTATTTACTTCTCTGCCTTCATCTTGTTCTTTTCCTCTCAATCTTGCCAGTTGTCACCAAGTTCTCCAATTTATTTCTTCTCATAACGTGACCGAAATATGTTGACTGTCTGCGTCTAATTTCTCTAATCGTATAGAGTTATAGCTAGAATAGTAGTATAGGTTGTATAGCAAGAAGAAGAAAAAGAAAATGTGCTATAATCATGTACTTAACAAATTTCACATACTTTAAGTTCACAAAATGATCTGACAGAATGACTCAAGAGAAGCCTGGGTAGAGAAGTGGACAGATTCCAGTTAACTTAATGTTGTGAGCCGGTTGCGTGGTGAAGAGATTACAGACGTAGTTTGTAATCCTGCATACTTGCAGCCAAAACATCTATGGGCGCGATTTGGCAGCTGACCGCCTTGCATTGTTTTGTTTTTTTAACGAAATGGTATGGATGCCAGTCATTCAAAAAGTATTGACAAACTACTCAATTTAAACTTGCCAAGAGATCACAACAGCGAAAAATGCTGGTGTTAACTGCGATGTCTGTAAAGGATATGCTGCAACGTCCTGCAAAGGATATGCAACTAAATTTAATGTTGTGAGAAGGCCCTGTCTCTGGATAGGATACTCATTAATAAAACATGATAATAGTCTTTCCACTGGAATCCACAGTGCACATGAAATAGAGGGAGACCTAAATCACATGGGTAAGTGAATTAGAGACAGAGATGAATAATGTTTAAGACATGGAGCGTGCTGCAGGAAATGGCAAAAGATAGGATAGCTCTGTGTGAGTTGGTTGAGGGGCTGTGTTGTAATAGGGGATACAGACAGGAGGAGAAGATGCTAGCAGGCATGTCATTAACATTACTTAGATATTTTATTTAGTTAACATTTCTTGGATTTGTTTCCTGCAGAAAACATATGGACCACTTAAAGATGAAGATAGAATTTTCACCAACCTGTACGGTCGCTATGACTTTAAACTGAAAGGAGCAAAGGCCAGGGTAAGATCAAACTCAGTTTTTCCAATATATTATGTTTTTATTGTACTAATACAAAAGAGGTATTTAAAAAAACACAACTAATTTCATGTTATTGTGTGTCGTATTGAGGACATAGTCTCATCTCACCCCTCGTGTACCTGCGATGTCGAGGTGAAGCATAAACAATGGGAGAGTGCCCACTTATGGACTTCATATATCTAGATTTCCATGGACTCTTTTATCCCCTCTGTCCATCGTTTACATGGTCAACCTCTTCTTCTGATTCCATTTGGTCTGTACATCATTGCTACTGAACATAAATTTGCCAAGAAATCACAAGCGGCCAAAAAATGCTGGGGTTGACTGTGATATCCTGTAAAGATATGCAACTAAAATATATTGTCCAACCAGGGTGCTTCTTCTTCAACCCTTTATCTGCTTTTGGAGCATACGATCTCACCCAAATCTTTAGCTAGCTTCTGAAGCTTGCTCCATGCCCTCCCATATGATTCATCAATCAATCATGTGCCATGCCGGAAGTGTGGGCGGTCATGACTCGCCATTTCACTCGATCACCAGAGTCGTGGATCAGCTCAGTGTTCCTGTCGCATCCATGCCATGTGGCCAAGCCATCCAGGTATTTTCTTCTTGGTCTTCCTCTTGGTCTGTTCCCTTCGATATTGCCAGTTGTCACTAAGTTCTCCAATCCATTTCTTCTCATAACATGTCCAAAAAATTTTGACTGTCTACCTCTAATTTCTCTAATCAATTTACGATTTTCATTTGTCTTTCTGTCTGTCCCTGGTATTCTTTGCATTTTCCTCAGAAACCACATTTCTGCAGCCATCAGATGTTTTTCAGCTTGACTGCACATTGTCCAAGTTTCACATCCATACAAAAGAACAGGCTCTATGTATCCTCATCACTGCCACCTAAAGCCATATGGAGAATGCACGGATAGACAAGCCCACACATGTGGACCACAAATAATATAAGCAAAACCATCTCATCTTGTTCCTCATGTGAACAACACCAGCAACACCAATTTCATAAAAATATCTACTCTAGCATGTGGTTTTAGGTCTCCATCTGTTTTGTTCGCCTTGTGAATTCCAGTGAAAGGATTTTCCAGTTATACTGTTCTCAGGTTTTCTCATTGTGAATCTCATTTCCATTCAATGCCAGCGTCTTTCCGTCACCTCCTGATTCACTAGAGTCTGTCTAGTTCTCACCTTAAGCTTTGTATTAGTAATTATGTCATCCTACTCTATACTCTATCCCCTATTTTGGGGTCAGGTCTTAGTCAGATATGACTGAGCTACCGTATGACAGTAGACGGTACTACCTGCTTTCTGTCAGCGCCGAATGTTGGGCGGCGCTTACCAAACCCGACACCCCACATTGTGCCAACGGCTTCGGGCGGAAGAGCGCAATTGGGAGGGTACAAGCATTATCCTGGTGCGAGGAAATGCAACCCAAAGACAAAATAAGTCATGGCAGGGCAGACCAGGCCCTAAGCCTTGGTTGGCAGCTGGTCTAGGATCAAAGCTCCGACAGGCGGACAGTTAAGAGTATTGCTTTGCTGATCCGGCAGCTTCTGCAGCTTGTCTTGTTCCAGATGTATAGGTGTTAACTTTCCTCTGGAGTGAACTAGGCAGGCCGAGAGAGGGATCATGCTGCATGGGCAACACATGGTTTCTTTATTTTAGCCCAGGCTTTGTGCTATGGAGAGGCAATAACTCCATCCCTGGTCTTAACCGGTCTCGGAATCAAAGCGAGAGGCAACTGTTACAGGTTATAAGTCCTTGTCAGTTGGCGTAGATATGGGGCGCCACGCGTTGCCTCTGATGGTGGGAGACACCTACAGGTGTCACTGATCAGCTACCGCCCGCCTCAAGCTGGGCAGCCCCCGGCCAATTGGGTGCTGATCCGCCACAGCCTGCCTGCTTCAATGGGTGCTTGGGGCTAGGACAAAATCTGAATCGCAGGCTGTAAAACCAATGCACCAGGTACTAATAAAAAGAATAATAGAAACCTCAAGCTACGGCTTGCAACCTGGAACGTGAGAACCATGTGTCCAGGATTTTCCACTGACTTGACAAATATTGACGATGTGAGAAAAACGGCTGTGATTGATGCTGAACTCAGTCGTCTTAACATTGATATTGCTGGCCTGCAGGAGACTCGCCTCGCTGAGGAAGGGTCACTCAGGGAAAACAATTACACCTTTTTTGGAAGGGAAGATGGCAGGCAGAAAAAAGGCAACATGGTGTGGGCTTTGCAGTGAAGAATTCGCTACTGGGAATGATTGATATCCCAGCTGGAGGTAATGAAAGATTATTATCACTGCGCTTGGCAACCTCTTGTGGATTTGCCACCATTCTCACTGCATATGCACCGACACTCGCTTCCTCTGATGATTTGAAGGATACATTCTATGTGCAGCTAGACTCTGCGATCAAGGCAGTTCCAAAATCCGACTACATTTATATGCTCGGTGATTTCAATGCTCGTGTGGGCAAGGACTCGAGTTCATGGCCAAGTGTGCCTTGGAAAATACAACTTCGGTCGCATGAATGATAATGGGCAAAGGCTGCTGGAGCATTGCACTAGAAATGACCTATGTATTACAAACTCCTTTTTTAAAACAAAAGAGATGCATAAGGTCACATGGAAACATCCAAGATCCGGCCATTGGCATCAGCTGGACTTCATTATCACACGGAGACAACATCTGAACCATACATCATTAACTCGAAGTTACCACAGTGCTGACTGTAATACAGATCATTCTTTGGTTGTTGCAAGGGTTAGACTGAGACCAAAGAGAATCTACACAGCTAAACACAAGTCTAGCCCCAGGATTAATATTATTAACACTCACGATCCTGGAAAGTGCTTTGAATTTCAACAGCAACTTGAAGACGCTTTCAATGATACATCAGAAAATTGTATAGTAAATGATAAATGGAGTAAACTTAAGGAAACTATTTATAAAACAGCGGTAGGGGTTTACGGCACTGTGGATCATAAGAGGCAGGACTGGTTTGCGGCAAACAGCCAGATACTGCAGCCCTTGATTGATAAAAAGAAGATAGCTCTCTTAAGAAACAAGGAAAGACCAACGCATAACACTCTGAGTGAGCTGAAGCAAGCTAGGAAGGATGTGCAAAGGCTGCCAGGCAGTGTGCGAATGACTATTGGATCAAGTTATGTGAGTCCATTCAAATCGCAAGTGATAAGGGAAACATCAGAAGCATGTATGAAGGGATAAAGAAAGCCTGTGGTCCAATGATCAAAAGAAGTGCACCACTGAAAACCTTGACTGGAGAAATCATCACTGATAAGAAACAGCAGATGGATAGATGGGTAGAGCACTATTTAGAGCTTTACTCAAGTGAGACCAAGCTAGCGGATGATGCCCTCAACGCCATAGAGGCCCTGCCAACTCTTGACCACCTGGACACACTTCCCACCATAACAGAAGTTAAGTGTGCTATAAATGAAGCTTGCATCTGGCAAGGCTCCAGGTAAGGATGGGATTCCAATAGAGGTTAATCAGGAGTGGGCAAGACACACTCACTCAACAGATCCACCAGCTAATAGAGCTATGCTGGCGAGAAGGACAAGTCCCACAGGATTTCAAAGATTCAAACATCATAACGCTGTACAAGAACAAGGACGATCGGAGCGACTGTAACAACTATAGGGGTATCTCACTTCTGTGTATTGTTGGGAAAGTATTTGCCAGAATTGTTCCTGCGCAGACTTCAAGTCCTGGGAGATCAAGTCTACCCCGAATCACAGTGCGGCTTCCGTCAGAACCGGTCTACCATTGATATGATATTCTCATTGCGACAGATGCAAGAAAAATGCCGGGAACAAAATCAGCCACTGTTTATTGCCTTCATCGACCTCACAAAGGCATTCGATTTGGTCAGTCGTGAGGGTCTGTTCAAAGCACTAAAGAAGATTGGCTGCCCACCAACTCTTCTGTCCATTGTGGAATCATTCCACACAGGCATGAAGGGTATAATCAAGTTTGATGGCTCAACTTCAGAAGAGTTTGAAATCAAGAGTGGAGTTAAGCAAGGTTGTGTACTATCCCCCACCCTCTTTGGGATATACTTTTCACTTCTACTGAAATATGCCTTTCGTGATCAGGATGACGGTATATACATTCACTCACGCTCAGATGGTGGCCTCTATAATGCTCAGAGATTGAAGGCCAAGACCAAAATTAGGAGGGTACTAATCAGAGAGTTGCTTTTTGCGGATGATGCTGCGATTACGACCCACTCTGAGGAAGAATTACAACATCTACTATCTGCATTCTCCAATGCTTGTTCTGAATTTGGTTTAACAATTAACAAAAAGAAGACACAGATTATGTCACAAGGTGCACATGGTGTACCATCAATCTTTATTGACGACGCCGAACTGGAGATAGTAGACCATTTTACATATCTAGGATCAGAGGTAAATAGCAAATTATCCCTCGATCAGGAAATCAACATCAGGATTGGCAAGGCAGCAACAACAATGAACATGTTAGCAAAAAGAGTCTGGGAGAACAGGAAGCTTACTGCCAAAACAAAAGTCCTCGTCTACCAAGCCTGTGTCCTTAGTACTCTTCTTTATGGCAGTGAAACCTGGACAACTTACTCACGCCAAGAGAAACGTTTAAACAGCTTTCATATGCGGTGTCTGCGAAGAATACTTGGTATTAAGTGGCAAGACAAAATCACAAATACTGAAGTATTGGAAAGATCAGGTTGTGTGACAGTTTATTCCATGCTCAGTCTTCGTAGACTTAGATGGATAGGACATGTTAGGAGGATGGAAGATGGTAGAATACCAAAGGACATCTTTTTTGGTGAATTACAGACGGGTAGAAGATCTCAGGGTCGGCCTCTACTATGATACAAAGATGTGTGTAAGCGGGACATGATTGATACAGGCATAGATAATGCACATTGGGAGCAGGTCGCCGCTGAACGTGTTGCATGGAGGGCAAACATCAGAAATGGAATAAAGACAAAAGAGAAAATGATTGCAGATAAAGCACACACAGAGCGTGAGAGACGTAAGATGGTGCACAATGGTGGAAATGACCATGTTTTCACATGTATCTACTGTGGGCAAACATTTGCAGCAAGAATTGGCCTTACCAGCCACACTCGCCACCGCCATGGGTCGTAGTTATTAAGCCTTTTTAAAGCACAATGTACCAGACTATCGTCTGTCAAGACGGAAAGGTGCCAATGAGACTCCATTTAATGAATGTTTGTAGTTTAATTTAATTGTTTTAGTCATTCTCCATTTTTGATCCATGTAGCAGGACTGATTTAGATTCTACGTTTGCTACTAGTTTTAATTTATGTTGACTATTACAAGTTTCCCAGTGCTTCACGGGTGGCAAGTATCACCTGGACCTTTTCTCCAGGGCATGCCGGTGTGCTGGGGAATGAAAGGCAGACAGATTGGATGGCTCTGCAAAACTTGGTGGAGTATTGATGCATGAAAGGCAGACTTGGTTGCGGCCTTGTGGGAGCATGTGTACACCTCCGAGGAGCAAATGGATCACCATAGTCTGGCAAGAATGAGGCAGCGAGGAGTGACGAGGGGATCTGGCCGATGCTCGACGCTCAGAGTAAAGGTGAGATGGACATATAATCAGATTGCTACTGGAACTATTGGTGTTGGTTGCTGAGGATGGGGACGGAGCGCTTATGGGAATGCCCTGAATACTGTGATGCGGTTCCTAAATCAATCAATCAACCAATCAATCCCAGTGCTATGAAAGCTCCTCTTTCCTTGTGTATTCTTATTTTAATAACAGGGGGCTTGGTACAAAACTAAAGAAGTCATTCTGAAGGGACATGAGTGGATTCTGAAAGAGATAACTGTATCTGGACTCAGAGGCAGGGGTGGGGCCGGCTTCCCTACAGGCATGAAATGGGGGTTTATGAACAAGCCCTTTGATGGCAGGTTGGTGAATATTGTCTTGTTGTCCCTGTGTCTTTATTTGTACTTTGCTGTGTTTGGAGATTTCCTTAATAGCTTTAGCACCAAGAGGATTTTTTTAACCATCTGAAGAGTGTTAAATGGCAGTGGTTTGGGAAGAACAATGATGGAGGGCATGGTTTCTGGGAGACGAGGCATGGGGTCTTCGGCATGAAGATGGACATTGCAGAAATTTTGGGCAACATTGTGCTCGGTTTTAGTTGTTGGATCAACATCACGGCACACGGTTTAACCCATAAGTGCTCCGTTTTCCTCCTAACTCAAACCTGAGTTTGGAGAAACTCAGCTCAATGCACGAACTCCGTTGCATCGGCGAGGATCCTGAAATGCTTTGGGTAGATTTTTTAACTCGAAATTTTGCCCGGGCAGCGCCGTTAGGCTACTCTTTTTCGATTTCCAACTGCCAAGGGATTTTTTACGTGCACAACAATACACACGGGTGTCCGATCTCACTACCCAGAGACCAGGGGAAATTACTGGAAGTCCAGGTGGATTTTTTAAATAAATCCTGGTCCTCACCGGGGCCTGAACCCGGGACCTCCAGCACTCGAGGCGGACACCATACCTCGAGACCACTACATTTTGCATGAGGCATTAGAACTGGCGAGGGAGCAATAGACATTATGATGAGCGACTTTCTACAAAGAATGTGGTATGTGATGATGACGAATATTACCAAATGTATGTGAATTATCAGACTTTTTCTTTATATGAGTACCATATATTACCATAATGACCATAAAGAAAAGACAAATGATGTATGGGGCTAATCAGTAATAAACAGGTGAAGTGGAGAAGTTAAGTCTTATGTGAGGAAAATGCTAGCATAGTTAGTTGCATATCCTTTTTGTTTTGCTGTTGTTAATGTCTTGGCAAGTTTACGTTCAGTAGATTGCCATTGCTTTCTGAACGTCTGGCACTCATACCATTTACATAATAACCAGCACAACACGGCCTGCTGCCAATTCGCGCGCAGCTGAGTTTTGAACGCAGGTATACGGGATCACGAACTAGCATAGAGGCCGACTAGCATAGAGAGTCAGTGGAAGACAAGAGATAGATAGATGTGGGAAGCCTGAACAGCTGGGCAGCAAATAAAATAAAACGACAGCTTCATAAAAATATCTAGTGGCAGGTAGGGTTCGGGAGTCATGTCATGACTGGCTACATCTGTTCCACAGCTAGCACCTGAAGGAGAAGAGAAACAATGAAGTACACTCAAGAGGTGGGGTAGTTAGTATTCAGGTGTGCCAACACACCTTGTTAGGGATGAACAGCAGTCTGTCAGCGGAGGTCCACTGCTTACAACCTTCATTATGGAGATGGCACTTGATTGGTTGATACATACTTAATTTGTATAACAGGATAATCGTCTCAGCACATCTGTGTGTTATTTAGATTACAGAAGATATGTGTTTGTTGTATGCATTTTATATCATCATCATACTTTTATTCTACAGGGTGTATTTTTAATGACTGTGCAGTGTTTGAAAATATTTCCGGTCCAAGTTTTGTATTTACCTTTTATGTTGCATGAACTTTACGAAGGGTAAATACAAAACTTGGACTGGCAATATTTTCAACACTGCACAGTCATTAAAAATACACCCTATACTTTCTAGGCCTAGTAATAAATAGCTCAGTAGTAAGTGCAATCACTTATGGACTCAATGGTGTGGGTTCAATCTTTAGCAGAGGAAGGGATGTTTTTGTGTTCACTGGACTATGCAGTTCTCATAGGGTCAGTCATAAATAGTGTGAGAGAGATTAAGAGCAGAATAGGCCAAGCAAAAAATTGCATTTCAGAAGATGAAAAGTACCTTATGTAATAGATCATTTTCATTGAATGTCAGAAAAAACAGTGCTGAAATGTTTTTGTATAAAATCTTGGAATGCGCACAAGCAAATTTGGACAAAACTTATAGGCAGCCAAGATGGGGTTTCTGGGATGAATATTAAGAAAACCATGGCCTCCAGAGCAGCAAGTAACAATAGCCAGGGTTAGGCCAATGAAAGCAGAACATTAAACACAACTGTAAGAAAGAGACAGTGTTCTTTGATCACATAATGAGAAGATGGCATTGGAGGACATGATCACTGGAAAGAATGGCGGTAGAAGAAGCAGTGGCAGACCGATGGGAGTAGTGTAAAATAGTGATGTGGAGGAATACTATCAATGAAGTTGACCCAAAACTCCAAGGACCGAGATCTATGGAGAAATATGAAAGTCTGTGTCACCTTGCAGTGCACATCATGATAATGCAGCTGCTGTGGTCAACCTCATTGTTGCATGAGTACTGTTGATTTGTCTTGGAAGGTACAGTTGACTGGCATGTCATCTGCCACATTACCCTTTGAGACCTATTCAAGCATAAAAAGTTATTCGTTATTCTCAGTGATATTGAAACAAGTCGAGCCTGCTGTTCAGCTGATTACCAAAGAATGAATAACACAAAATATGAGTAGTAGTAAGCTTGGCAAAAATAAAGGCATACACAGATATAAGCAAACATTTTGATCAAAGTTTCTAGCTAAATATTCATGTTACATTGTTTGTTGATGAAGACTGATTGAAACATTTGCCTGTCTGTGTTGTGTGTCAGTTATTCTCTGGTATATTATTTTCCGGAGAGTATTGGAGGGCTCTTAATTGCTGATGCTTGCGGCATGATAGCCCTACATCCCATGTTTGTGTTACTCAAGTTATACGTTACGCTGTTTTGTTAAGCCTGTGGCTCACTACATTTGAATTCATTAAGCATATTTTTCAGGCTTGCTTTCCCTAGCCTTTGACTGTTCCCAGTCTCTACCTTCAAGGCAGCAGGTTTGTGTCTCACTTCATCTTGTTCCTCTCCCTTAACCTGTCAGACACGGGAGACACTACAGCATGGCTACGCCACCATAGCATAGCTCTTGGGGGTCATTGTAGCACTAATCCCTCTTTCACCTCAAGATGGAGACACAATAGAAAGGCAACCCACCTTCAAGGACACAGTATGAGATGGTGATTATGATGGCTCATCCCAATTATGCATTCATCATTGTCATATGCCATGCCGGTAAGCATGGGCGATCATATTTCGCCATCATACACCATCACCAGAGTCGTGGATCAGCTCTTGGTCTTGTCCCGAGCATGCCATGCGGTCAAGCCATCCAGATTTTTGCTTCTCTGCTTTCCCCTTGTTCATATTCCCTCTACCTTGCCAGTTGTCACCAAGTTCTCTAGTTTATTTCTTCTCATAACTTGCTCCCCAAAAAATTTGACTGTTTACATCTAATTCCTCTAATCAGTTTGTGGTTTTCATTTGCTGCTTGTAGGACTAGGACTTGCTCACTGGTTTTTCTGTCTGAGCATGGTATTCTTTTCATGTTCCTCAGAAACCACATTTCCATTATGCGTTACGTGGCATTAATATAGACTTGCTTTACTCTCCTGTAACTTTCCAGACCCAAGTATTTGGTAGTAAATGCTGATGAGGGAGAACCAGGTACTTGCAAGGACAGGGAGATTATGAGACATGACCCACATAAACTGATTGAGGGATGTCTGATCGCCGGTGTATCCATGCATGCTAGAGCAGGTAAGCTGTACTATTTATTACACCCAGAATTTCTGGTTAGATCCACAATAGGACATCTTTGCTGATGCTAATAAATTACATGTGAGCATTGCTAAATGTCCATGATTTGCTCTGTAAAGTAGGGCATTGTGGAGCTTTGGCTAATGTGAGATCACCATACTATGTATGTAACTATCATCAACTGCCTATAGTACCTTACGGTATAGGAAAGGGGGGTCTTGAGCCTTAGGAATTAAGGCCGCCTGGCTTGTGCACTCACCGCGAACTGTGCAGGTTAGAGTTTTCTTCTTGCCTCCTGCGGGGAAAAAAATCCACACCATACCGAGAATTCGAGCCCAGGTCACCTGAAGGAGAATCTGGCATTCTTAGCTACTCATCTTATGTATGTAGCAGGAAGATTAATAATGCTGACAGTCTACAAAATCTGAACATGTAAGCAAGAAAGCAAGCTCATAAATGGCATCATGTCTCAGAAACTGAAACACTTTGGCCATATCAACAGTGACTGTGGCTTGGAAAGAACAGTGATGAAAGGCATGGTTGCTTGAGGAAGAGGCTGTGGTCTACCAGCACGAAGGTGGACATAGGACATTGAAGAAACTTGTGCATGACAGCACATGAGGCAGGGGAACTGGCCAGGGGTACAGGATATCTCTGGTGGTTGAGAGTGATGTTCTGTAAAGGATATGGTTTATGATGATGTGTCTATATTGACTGTCTGCTATGGTGTGAAGCTTGTACTGTTATATGGAAAACTGGGTAGGTCCTGAACCATGATGTGTATTAATCCTGCATTAGTGGAAGCCTCCCAAGCTGGCTGGTAATTCTCTCTATAAAGAAGTGCTCTGACTACCATACTTGAGACCATAACCTATCTATCTGTCAGTTACTCTCTAGTTCCATCACTTGTTTCTATAGTTTCATGTCACCCAAGTCAATGGTGTTTGAATGATGATGACCATTCATTTCATCCAGTGGGGTTGAAAGTTTGGAGCCGTGAATTCTAAGAAGGCTGGTAAGGCCTATTTTGGTTGGAAATGTTCTTTGACGAAGTTGGATGAAGAATGACTTGCGTGATGAATTGGATTAAAGTGAAGAAGAGTTGTGCATTTCATCAACAACACTCTCGCTTGAGTCCATCTGAATCCAGTGGCAAAACAAGTCAAAACTACTGGAGTCGAATACATTTGCAGAGGATGACCAGTGCGCTGTACGTGCCTTGCCGTGCTCATTACGTTCCACAACACTTTGCAGGAAAACGCCATCTTGCCCATTGAATCATCATTGATTTCTTCCATGCAGCCTGCCGAATCCTGTCTTCACATGCTGGGTAGGTATACCCTAGTTCACCGATTGGTTTGACACCAAATAGTTACCCTGGTTTTGCTGAGGGAAAATAGTGCCTTGCTTCTCCTTTAGTAGGTGTTACTCCTACTTTCAAACTGAAGGCAGCCTATGATTAACAAGGGGTCCAAAATATGAAAGTGAGGCTATGCAACCATGTGCAGGATGCGCTTATTCATTGGGTCATGTCAAAAACAAACCTGTCATTTACTGCGAATATAGTATCTTACCATGTATGGCTGGGGGGTCTTGAACCTGAGGAATTAAGGTCGCCACAAACTGCAGATTAGAGTTTTCTTTTTGCCCGACAGAAAAAAACCGTCCACACCTTACCGAGGATTCAAACCCGGGTCTCCCAAGTAGAATCTAGCATTCTAGCCACTCGGCCAGCCACTCCTCATTCATTGGGTAAACCCTGAAATCAAGCTCTGCATTCACGGAAGCTGCCTTGAAAGATGGGGAATGTCCTTGACCACATTTACTGAGATTTAAAACAGCCAGCAGACAGTCATTGGTCTCAAGTTCATAAGGGTAGGCAGAGGATCTCTTCATAAGAGACACTAGCTTCAGTCATCAGCCAATATGGTAACTACAAGAATAAAAGCACTGGCAGGCAGCCTTCTTTACAGATAACTAAAAAAACTGGCAGTCAGAGAAATTCTGGAAGTAATTTACCTATAAACAGCAGAGAGGTGGAACATCTTACTTATAATGAAACCACTAAACAAAGTCTCATAGGAGTAACCTGCTGTATCTGGAAATGTAGGACCACCACATTTTGTAAACCTGAGTGCACAAAGGAACAATTGACCAGTCTTTCCCTCTTCTAGCAAATGTTGAGTGCAGGTGTTGAAACATCGTCCAACAGCACGCATACCTAACTTCATAACCATTACACCAGTGCGTTTACTCAAGGAAGTTAAGCCAGTGATAAAATTGCCGGGAAGGAAGTCAGATGACAAGCGCAGATATCGTAGCTCTTTTGTAAACAGGCAAATTTCAAAGAATTAAGCAAACACTATTGATAGCATTAGAAGTAGAAGCACTCCTTTTATACACCTTAATTGATTATTGTGGACTTTTGTTTCATTTTATGCACCCTTGATTATTTCTTTGTATAGATCCATGATTGATTGATTGAATGTTTGTATGCAGGTCAGCATGGCCGAATGGGTAAGAACGTATGTTCTTAAACATCCGATGTGTTGATGCCGAGGTAAGCGGTTCAACCCCTATACCAGACAACTGGACTAAAATGTTGACCTGTCGTCCTTGACTTGGGGACATAAATTACAAGTACCTCTGAAGTCAAAGTGGGTTCACCTGATGGCGAGGGACACTTAATAGGGAAAGCAAACCCACACACAAAATTCAGTCCATCACTACTATAAAATAGTGTGTACAGCCTACAATTGAGTTCAAAGCGAGCGAGCGCCCAAAAAAATGTTTGTATAAACCCATAATTGATTGTAGATCCTTGATTACTTTATTGATTGTATAGACATATGATTTTTATTATTGGTTGTATAGAGATGTAAATGATTGTAGACCCTTGATTGTTTTATTGGTTGTATAGACCGTTGATTGATTGTATAACCTATGATTCATTGTTCGTATCGACCCTTGATTGAATACTTGTATAAACCCTTGGCTGAATGTTTCTGTTTTGCCACAGCTTACATCTACATCAGAGGTGAATTCTACAATGAAGCATCAAACCTCCAGGTGGCAATTAATGAGGTTAGTGGCCTTAGGCATGCATTATGAACATAAGAAGTATTGCTGATTTGTGAGCATATTTTTAGCCTGCCTGTCGTCCTCAGTAGCCATGTTCTTGAATCACCATCGAGGCGTGGATGTGTAAAAATTAACTTGGGCTCCCAGTTGACCCAGCCTAAAACTGGTGCCAGGGAATCTTCTGGGAATCCAAGATGGCTGAAATGCTGTTGACCACTTGACCCATCCAGTGCTGATTGGTCTGTACACATATGAAGCTAGCACATTTGCCCAACAAGTCTCAGTTAATCAATCAGGTGCCGTCTCCACAATGAAGGTTGGCTGCAATGGAATTCCAACACTGTCTGTCTCTCACCCTGACTGTACATTCTCTCAGATTGATGCTCGTCCATCTCTTGATGTTATCTTCCCACTTGTATCATTGTCTACCTCTTGCTCGCTTGCCTTCCAGTATGGTTTTTATGAGAGTGTTATGTCTTTTAACGTGGCCAAAATATTTCACTTGCCTCTTTTTTATTTCTTTTATCAATTGTCTTTTCATTCCCAGTTTTTCTAGAACCTCTGTATTTGATTGTTTTTGTTTCCGTGAAATATGACATAATCTTCTGCATAACCACATCTCCAGGGCCTCTATTTGACTTTTTGATTGCTTATTTAATGTCCAGGCACTCGCTCCATATAGTAGTGTTGAATGTACATAACATGTGATCATTCTAATTTTTAATGCATTGTGAAATGGCTAGTCATGACCGCCCACGCTTTCCGGCATGGCACATGATCGATTGATTGATTGTTAACCTCTCCAAATGTTTATACTGATTTCATGCTGTGGAAAGCATTTTCGATAATTCCTATTCTCTTTTTGATTTCCATTTCACTTCTGTTATTACATGTCTACGATGGGAGAAACTTGCTACTTGTTCTAGTATCTCCCTGTAAAAGTGTCCTTGAGTGGTTTTTTTCTTTTAAACCAAATATCCAGTATGGTTTAAGCATTGTTGTTGGTGTTTTCCAACCTGCACAGATATTCAATAGACTCATAATAAACTGATTACCAGGTTATTTTCAGAAGGTTGTAAAAAGGAAGGGTGCTAGACACCACACATGTATTGTTATCAGTTTCAGTTATCAGTTATCAGTTGGGGTATCTTCATTGCACTCAGGACATGTCCATAGGTGCTCAGATCCTCCCCCCAGCATATGCATCAGCGTCCGGTGGCTAATAGTGCCAGTTCTGTGTTGGTTGACGAGGCGCTTTGTTTTCCCGATGTACCTCTCGCGTCTGGCTGTGCCAATTCTTACTCCCAGGTCTTTCATCCTTGACAGCGATGTGGAATCACTGACGTCAAAGTCCTCTGTTCTCGCCATATCTTTAAGGACGTTAATAACATCGGCACGATCCATGGGCTGGCCATCTACAGGGGGTGCAGAGCCAGCCAGTTTGTCAGCTCGTTCATTTCCCTCGACTCCCGCATGTCCCGGGACGAAGATGAAGGTGACTTTACGGACAACAGACTTCCGCAGCGATTCAGTCCACTGTCTACGTACAGATCCAGCTTCGACCTTCTGAATCATGCTCATTGAATCACTTAGTACACACACGTTGGTATAATGCTGTGATTCCAGCCATATGAAAGCCTGTGTAACTGCCATCACCTCCATCGTCATGCTGCTCGTGGTCATAGAGTGGGCACCACTGGATTCTTGAACGGTTCGGCCCGCTGAACGGGCTGTAAATGCCCACGCACTTCTCTGCTGCTTTACAACAGATCCATCTGTATAGATGAGCACTTCGGGGCTATCTGAGTGTTCATAGATGAGCGCGTTAACCTCTGCATTGACAGCGGCAGAGTTCTGCTCTCTGCACCGTCTGTCGAGTGTGATAATGCAGGAGAAAGTGCACGTAAAAGCTGGAGGCACCGGCATTCATTCCTTGCCAGGGTTGATACTGGTAAGACTGCAGACCTGTCTGACGACATCTTCCGCCCGACCCATCCATGATTTGCCCTCTCTTTAGCCTGTCACCCTTTTCTCTGAATATAGCGTCATGCAGAGGGTGCTGCTCATCTGCACTTATTTTTAAGTATGCACGAGCTCTCCAGATCTTGATCCTGTGTTCCATTGTCGGGAAGTCAAGGAGGTATCTCATTGCTACACAGCTGGTGTCTCTCGTGCAGCCCAAAATGATGCGCATGGCTTCGTTTTGTACCTTTTCAAGTCTTCCAATCTGTGTAGGGCTGACAGTGAGGATGGCCAGGGCATACTCGATGCGTGAAAGCACAAGTCCTTGGAACAGAAGTAATAGAAGTCTTTGCTCGATATTGGCAGTCGCCATGACTCTCATTGCTGACAAACCTTTTCGAGCCTTCGTTATGACATAATCGACATGATCTCTGAAGGACAGGCTACGATCAAGCCTCACGCCAAGATATGTCATTGACTGGGTTCTACTCAAAATGCTCCCATCCATTCTTACTGCCGGCAGGTCTGTTTTCACAATATGGTTGTTTAGTGAGAACCATGTAACCGTTGCCTTTGCAGGGTTGACAAGGGCATCGGCATCAGCACACCATGAGGAAATTCGATCTAGTTCGCCCTGCATATCATTGGCAACCGCCTGTCTATCTCGACCCTGTCGATACACGAGGATGTCGTCAACGAATGACATAGTCCTACCCCTCCCGTCCAACTGTTGTTCAGTGATCGGCACCGTATACACGTTGAATAGTACTGGTGACAGTGGTGAACCCTGCGGCAATCCTGGACATATCGTTATCGGCTCAGAAGACCAACTCCCGCATCTTAACACTATCTTCCTTTGGAGCAGAACCACAGCTATCCATCGTACAAGGTGAGGGTGCACTTTCAGTCTAAGGAGGGTTTGCATCAAGTGCTCGAACGATACTCTGTTATATGCTTCCTCTAAGTCTATGGCGGCCGCAAATGTCTCTTCTCTGACCTGAAATCCTTCGTAAACATCTTGAGCAAAGACCGCCGCATTCAGCCATGACTCTTTTTTGCGTCTGTATCCTCTAAGTGTGGGCTGACATGTATTGTGTTATGCCCTAGTATATGTGAAGGGCTAACAGTGTTACTATTCTTTGCTTTGCTTATGAGACCACATCCAACCACCACCTTTGCAAAATTTGAAATATAAAACTACTGATAGCTAAATATTTGTTGTTTGTGCTGATTGTGGAAACATACATTGAGATCCAGTGAGTTCCATGGGCTGAGCTGAGATTCTCCAGTGTGATCTGGAGGAGATTGAGTAATTGTGGTAGGAAGTGTTATTCCATCACATATTCTATGCCTGGGCATAATGTTGTTTGGGTGACCAGTTCTCTGCTTTTCCTTCTCAGACACCACACATTCTCCGAAACTTGTCTGGCATTAATTTTGTGAGACTGGGTCACACCAGACAAATTAGGAAGAGATTGGAAGCAACAGAGATGTGGTTCCTTAGACGAATGTTGCGAATTCCTTGGGCTACCAAAGTAACTAACGAAGAATGCCTTAAAGAGGCTGGCGAAACTAGAACATTATATACAACAATAAGAAAGAGACAAACAGCTTTTTTGGTCATGTGATGAGAAGAGAGGCGCTGGAGAACATCGTGACAACTGGAAAGATCGAGGGGAAGAGAGGCAGAGGCAGACCACGAGAAATGATGCTGGATGGATTGCGACCATGGCATGGAGGAATATCAACGACAGAGTTGATCCAGAAAACCAAGGACAGAGATCTGTGGAGAGTCATGAACGCCTATGCCAGTCGGCACGGCACTTGATGATGATGATGATGGGTCACACCAGAGCTATGTAATCTTGTTCCTCTTGTACCTTGCGGTGTCAAGGTGAATCATAAAC
The DNA here is from genome assembly GCA_014155875.1 of Cepaea nemoralis. NCBI lineage: Eukaryota > Metazoa > Mollusca > Gastropoda > Stylommatophora > Helicidae > Cepaea > Cepaea nemoralis. The sequence continues at coordinate 134,086 of JACEFZ010022258.1, read as the reverse complement.
AGTGGGAGAGTGCCCATTTATGGGCTTCATGTATTGTGATTCCCCTGGACTCTGTTATTCCTCTGTCCATCGTTTACATGGTCTTCTGGTTCCATTTGGTCTCGCATCATTGCTTGTTGTATACTGTTATTTGGTAGCCTTGTTACATGGCCAAACCATTTAACTTGCTATTTTCTGATGAAATCTAGCGCAGCTATAGCGTAGCCTTGTTATATGGCCAAATATACTTTTAATGGTGTAATTCACCATTGGTTCTTCTGTGTTGTGTTTGTCATGTGGTGTTCTTGCAGTCCCTGTTTGGCTGGTTTCTTTACATATGCTGTCTATATAGGTTATGAACAATAGTGGGGGACAGGACACATCCTTGTTGTACTCCATATCTTATGGTGAAGGGTTTTGAGTGTCCTGATTTCTTCATTTATGATTTTGTCTCTTCTTGATACATTGAGTATTCTTCTCAGAAATCTCATTTCCGTTGTAACTTTTCTTTTCTCTGTTTCTGTCATTGTCCGGGTTTCGCATTGGTAGCATAGAGTTGGTAGGAAGATTGTATTGTAGAGTGTTTTATTTAGTATCTACTGATACATGTTTGTTCTTTAGCATTAGTGCCGTGCCATTTGTCCAATGAGTTGGTTTGAATTATTGCATCTATTTTCGATCTAGTCTTCTGATTAGTCATTTGATGATATTATATTTCCTAAATACTTGAAACTCTTTACTTGTTTCAGGGGGTGTTCTTTTAGATGAATCTTTGTTGTTTTGCTTTCCTTCTTTGGTTATAGTCATTACCTCTGTTTTACTTATGCTAATTTTCATGTTATGCTCCTTACGCACTCCGTTTAGGCTATTTATGTGGACTTGTAATTCTGCTTCTGATTTTGCTATTAGTGTTTGCTTGTCCACAAATATACTTTTAATGGTGTAATTCACCATTGGTTCTTCTGTGTTGTGTTTGTCATGTGGTGTTCTTGCAGTCCCTGTTTGGCTGGTTTCTTTACATATGCTGTCTATATAGGTTATGAACAATAGTGGGGGACAAGACACATCCTTGTTGTACTCCATATCTTATGGTGAAGGGTTCTGAGCGTCCTTCGTTTGTTTTTGCTGTACATTCACTGTTGCTGTATAAACAATATGAAGGCCAGTGCATCAGACCTAAAGAATGAACACTCAAAATTTCAGGGGTGGTTTCTTTGCTGGAGCTAAGGAATGTGTGCTTTATGCAATGCTCTCTGCAGGTATTTCACCATTATGTGGAGAGTTATTTCAAGATATCTTCAGTCCTCTTTCGATCCATCCACAGTGTTCTCATCAGACATCTATCTATAAAACCACGTCTCCACAGCCTGTGCATAATTTCTCACTTGTCTGCAAATTATCCATGATTCATTTCAGAAAATTATTACAGCTGGTCGAGACAGAAACACAGAGCTGATCCATGACTCTGGTGATTGAGTAAGATGGCAGAACATGACCGCCCACGCTTATTGGCATGGCACATAATGAATGAATGAATTACAGCTGAAATAATCTTATTTCTTATAGCCTGACATAAAAAGTTAATAATCCGTTTCGCATCTCATTCTTTTATACGCATGATCTCACTGGTTTAGTGTAACAGAAATGGACTTGCTTCTTTGATTGCAGGCTTACAAGGAGGGGCTCATTGGAAAGAATGCATGTGGATCTGGTTATGATTTCGATGTGTTTGTTCACAGAGGAGCAGGAGCATACATTTGTGGAGAGGAAACGGTCAGGCTTAATCTGTAATATTGTCTCTGTCAAATTCTCTCTCTCTCTCTCTCTCTCTCTCTCTCTCTCTCTCTCTCTCTCTCTCTCTCTCTCTCTCTCTCTCTCTCTCTCTCTCTCTCTCTCTCTCTCTCTCTCTCTCTCTCTCTCTCTCTCGCTCTCTCTCTCTCTCTCTCTCTGTCTGTCTCCTTGTCCTTGAGTTTATTTTAATGGTATATTGTTGTTTTAATGGTATGAGGTTATTAACAGAATTGTTGTTTTAAAAATGAGGTTGTTGACAGAATTTTTTTTTTTTAAATAGATTGAAGTTATTGTCATAATTGTTTTTGTAATGGTGTGAAGTTATTGACAGAATTGGATTTTTTAATGGTGTGAAGTTGACATAATTGTTTTTTTTTTTTTTTAATGGCATGAGCTTATTGACAGAATTTTTGTTTTAATGTTATGGGGCAATGGTGATAAAGATGTCGTAATGGTGTGGGGTGTGATTGACTAAACTGTTGTTTTACTGGTTGTGGTTATTAGAATTGTTGTTTTAATGGTTGAGGTTATTGACAGAATTATTGTTTCAATGGTGTGGGGTTATTGACAGAATTGTTGTTTTAATGGTTAAGGTTACTGACAGAACTGATGTTTTAATGGTATGGGGCAATGATTGACAGAGCTATTATTTTAATGGTATGGTACCATTGGTGAGAAAACTTATATTGGTGTGGGGGGATTGTTTGTCAGAACTGTTATTTTAAGCATTGTTGTAATGAGCAATGTCTGTGTTTTTAGGCTCTAATTGAGTCAATAGAAGGCAAACAAGGAAAGCCCCGCCTGAAGCCCCCTTTCCCAGCTGATGTAGGCTTGTTTGGCTGCCCGACTACCGTGTCAAATGTAGAGACGGTTGCTGTAGCTCCGGACATCTGCCGTCGTGGTGGGACCTGGTTCGCCAGCTTTGGCCGAGACCGAAATCGTGGAACCAAGGTAACTTCTAATTTGTTAATGTAATTCTACTGGTGTGGCTATGAGATGTATAGGCTTTAATAAAAGATGATTACGCTGAACATAGTTCTGTGATGAATGGAACATATAGACCTTTATATAACCAGGTCACTAGATTAACAGGTGGTGTGACCATCGTGCTTACCTCAATGCTTTTTCTTTGCAGAAAAAACTCTAGTATTAAATTAGGTCAGTCCCAGAGTCATGTCCGTGAGGGTATTTCTAAATATAAAAGACAGAAAACCCTGGCCAAGAGTTAGCCGACAGTGTATACATTTTGGCTTGTAAAAAAGATTGTCTAAATGGATGGTCTAGATGGAAGAGACTCGGATTCACTTTGGAGACAAAAGACAAAAGGTGAAGAACACTTGTGTGTGTAGGAAGACCTAACCCAATTATCTAGCTTATCTGGCCAGGTGCTTTTGTCAGAAATATTATCGCCCTGTAATTGTTACTTACATCTTCTTCTGCCCTTTATCTCCCATTGGAGGGCCTCAACCATCTCTTGCCAAGCCATCCCATCTATTGCTGTCTCTTGCAATTCCCTTCATGTTCTCCTCATATTATTCATCTGTCTCTGATTCTCCTCTATTTCCTTTGTCCTGTGCATTCCAGCAGAAGGACTTCCTGGTTATATTGTTATCAGGATTCCCCAGTGTGTGTTCTATCCAGCACCAGGGTTGTTTCCTCACCTTTAATTTCACTGAAATCTTTCTTGTTCTCTCCCCAAGCTCCACATTAGTGTTTATGTCATACCATTTCCTATTCTGTGTAAGCACTAGTTAATAAATTTTTGTAGTTTATTCATAATTGCGTTAGTTATTCTCCATGTATTGCAATGAGAAAAAGAGTGTTGAGGTGCTACAAATAGAACCTGTACTTTTGTAAGGATGTGAAGCGTGGGCAATGAGCCCACTGAAAAAGATCTAATGGCTGTGGAAGTGTGGTTTCTGAGGAAAAAGCAAAGAATACCATGGGCAGACAGAAAAACCAATGACCAAGCCCTACAAGAAACAAATAAAATTTGTACACTGGTTAGAGAAATTAGACGTAGACAGTCAAAATTTATTGGTCACGTTATGAGAAGAAATAAATTGGAGAACTTGATAACTGGCAAAATCGAAGGGAAGAGAACAAGGGGAAGGCAGAGAAATAAATACCTGGATGGCTTGGCCACGTGGTATGGTCGAGACAAGAACACAGAGCTGATCCGCGACTCTGGTGATCGAGTGAGATGGTGAATCATGACCGCCCATGCTTATTGGCATGGCACATGATGTTGATTCTCCATGTTTCTGATCCATTCGGCAGTAGTGATTTAACTTTAGAGTTATATATTCTCAGCTTGGTGCTAGTTTTAATTTCTTTTGATTTCCGCAAATTTCCTAGTACTTTGAAAGCTACTCTTGCCTTTTGTATTCTGATTTTAATATTTCTTTTTCCCCATCTTTGTCTGCTTTGCTACTTAAATAGTTATATGATTCTACCTGTTGAAGTTGGTGTTTTCCTAGGAGATCGGGTTATCATTTGCTTGATTTAGTCACATTATCTTTGTCTTACCAATAGGAATGTTTGAAACCTGGTTGCTGTGACCACCCAACAAGTTTGTTTAGTTTATCTTGTATCTATTTTCATGTGTGCAAAGTTAGTTGCATATATTTCACAGGACGTCGCAGCCAACCCCAGCATGTTGTGGCTGGGTGTGATTTCTTGGCAAGTGTACATTCAGTTATTTGCCATTGCTTTCTGAACGACCAGCTCTCATACAATTGTATGAAAACCAGTGCACAGGTGGTCTGTTTCCAATTCACCCACAGCTGTGTTTTGAATGAGGGATTACAAATTACATTTGTAACGCTTTGCCACATCACCGACTTTCATGTGTGGGGAAAAAGTTAATTGCATATCCTTTACAGGACGTCGCAGTCAACCTCAGCATTTTTTTTTACTGTTTGTGATTTCTTGACAAGTTTACATTCAGTAGTTTGCCATTGCTTTCTGAACAGCCGACACTCATACCATTGTATGAAAATCCACGCAAGGCGGTCTGCTTCTAAATCACCTGCAGCTGTTTGAAAAGCGGTATACGGGATTATAAATGTGTCTGTAACCGCTTCGCCACAGAGCCGGCATGATGCCCAGTTCATCAAGATGCCCTGTCAGAGTCCCTTTGATTCCATTTCTGGCGGTAGATATTATCTTCATAACCCAGCCTGTTGTCACTAAGAATAATAAAGGTAACAAAAGTCACCGTCTTGTACTTTTCCATCATGAAGAGCTCTCCATTTCATGTCTTTTTGTGTTGCCCTTATTAACTGATTAAGTGACATGGGGTGATTAATTGTCTTATGCAACTTCCAATACCTGCCATGGGCATTATAATACATGTCTTCTACCATATTAACAGCTTTTAAGTCATAACTGTGACCCTCCCAACACACTCCCTATCTTCTGCCGTCTATTTTCTTTTGGTCCAAACTTATGTTTTGTGTGGCACTAAGTCTTTAAGTTAATTATTTTCTGTGGTATTCCACAGCGCCTTGTCAATTTCTAAAGTGACTCCCTTTCAGTGTTGTCAAGGTCTCTTTATTGCCCACAAATCCAGTATAGAGTGGCTAGTTCAGTTCAGTGATTTGCTCAATTATTATGCATATGTGATTAGACAAAAATGTCTCCTTAACAGGAAATTGAGTATTGACTCTACAGCTGTTTTGTGTCCTTATCTAGGAAGGCTAGACTCTCAGAAAGTGACTACCTCAGGATCAAGCTGGACTTCCATGGGCTGTTGTATTCAAGCCTGGCACTTTTCACCATAACTCTGCCTAGCACTTTTTATTACACCTGACACTTTTTATTGACACTTTCACCACACCTTTCGTTCGCTTGAAATTTGTCTATAACTGCAACTTTGTCTCCTGTGTGAACTTCACTGTCTTTTTTAGTTCTTAGTGGTCCATAGAGTTCATCATCCACTGTTGTTTCTCTAAGTCAGGCGAGGCGGTTTGCCTAGATATGTTGTATTTTGGGCAGTCTTGGAGTATGTGATCTGCTGTCTGCGGCACCAATCCACATGTACAAATTCAATAATTTTGAATTGTGTATATATGTGATTGCGTAATCTCTTGTGTCCTGTTCTGAGGCGCAGAATAATAATTTATTATAATCTTTCCATAAAGTGGTAATTGTCTTGAGCTGGTGTTGGGAGCATTCTGATTGATTTGATCACTCTTTTATTTTGGTTTTACCACACCTTTATACGGAGTTTATAGCTGCACATCTGCCCAGAGATTTTTTTTTCATCCCTATCCGACATTTTTAGCCACACCTCTGCGTTTTACTGCTTGCTGTATCACTATCCAGCACTTTTATCCACACTTCTGCTCATCGACTGTAGCAAAGGGTGTATAGACACAATTCGCAGTTCCTGCATACCCTCTCAAAACACAGCTGTGGGCAGTTAGGAGGCAGATCACCTTGCACTGGTTTTCATATAATGGTATGAGTGCCAATAATTCAGAAAGCAATGGCAAAATACGGAACATAAACTTGTCTAAGAAATAACAAGCTGTCCAAAAAATTCAGGGGCTGACTGTAATGTCTTGTAAAGGATATGCAATTAATCGTTTTCTGCTCAACACATTTTTGCTGCGCATCTACCCATCACTTTTTGCAGTGACTACAATATCCACTGTCCTGAAAAGACCTGGTCAGCAGCAAACAGGCTGAAAATATGTTGTATTCTCTTCTGGATGCACAAGTTATTTCATTTGTACTGTCTTCAGAATCACACATCTTACATATAACATGTTATCTATTATTTGTGATCTCTCATTGTCTTAGCTGTTCAACATTTCTGGACATGTCAACAACCCCACGACCGTGGAGGAGGAGATGTCTATCCCCTTGAAGGAGTTAATTAACCGCCACGCTGGTGGTGTCATTGGAGGCTGGGAGAACTTGCTGGCGGTTATTCCTGGAGGATCTTCAACGCCCTTGATTCCAAAGTCGTAAGTCAGAAATGGCAGTGAAATTACTGTAGCCATGCTGTTGTATGCTAAGGGTCATTTATATTGCACAAAGATAAGTGCTGCAGTCTCTCCTGTAATCACACAAGGAGAATATCATACACAGCGCATGAACTCCATAGCCCCACAAGGATTATATCTTCTTCGGGTGTCTGGTTTGAAGCAGACATCAACAGTTCTCACTCTCTGGTATAATTTGATGAAAAACGGCCCCCTTAGTGTGTAGAAGGGAGTCTCCGTTGCAAAGTGGTCAAGCTGTCTGTGTCATGCTCTGAGGGTTGTGGGTTCGAGATGGGCTACGTCTTTTGATTCACGAGTGAATTCTTCTCAGAGACTCCTGGGAGTCGTTGCTGGAGCTATGAAGTTCATGCTTTGTGCGACTCTTTTGGCAGGTCACCCTGTGGAAAGAAACAGACCCACATGGGATAAAACCCGGTGCAATGAAGTTGATCCTCTCGACTTTGAAGCGACTTCAGTGTGTAGGGATACATTTGTTCAACCTCAAATAGTGAGCTCAAAAACACACTGAACAAATATATACCTCTGATACAGTCTAATAAACAGACAAGCTGAAAAACATCTGATGGCAGTGGAAATGTGGTTTCTAAGGAAAATGCAAAGAATACCATAGACAGACAGAAAAACCAATGAGCAAGTCCTACAAGAAACAGGTGAAAACCGTGAACTAATTACAGAAATTAGATGTAGGCAGTCACAATTTTTTGAACACATTATGAGAAGAACTAAATTAGAAGACTTGGTGGCAACTGGCAAAGATTGAAGGGAAAAGAACCATGGAAGGCAGAGAAGTAAATATCTGGATAGCTTAGCCATATGGCATGGTCGGCTGATCTATGACTCTGGTGTAAGATGGTAAAACATGACCGCCCACACTTATCATCATGGCACATGATGATGATACAATCAAGTGATGTGGAGTAACAACTCACACTTGCCCGCAGATTACACACCACACGCTCTCTGAAGCATGAACTCAGTCTTTCAGATGCTGGTCATGGATGACTTGGGAATGCTTGCATAGATCTCATCTGCCCCAACTTCTTTAGTGTGATATTTGTTAAATAGTTGGAAGACACTGACCAGAAGATCTGGCCAACAGTTGATACTCCGAGGAAAGGTCAGACGAACGCAATCAGACTACAACTGGTATAGTTAGTATTGGGACTCTTCGCTCTTTGTTGAAGTTGTGGATGGAGCGCATATGGGAATGTCCTTAGTGCTGTGATGCCAGTTCTTTACTTGGTCTGAAATTCTTTATGTCTCTGCTGTTAATTCAAAACATTTTTCCTATTGTGAATTTGAACAATGAAGACACGAACAAAATATTACACAATTTATTATATATATTATCCTCTCTGTCAGTGTGTGTGGTGACACAGTTGTTCATGTTTCCTCGCTTTCTGTATGTGTGGTGACACAGTTGTTCATGTTTCCTCTCTTTCTGTGTGTGTGGTGACACAGTTGTTCATGTTTCCTCTCTTTCACTGTGTGTGTGGTGACACAGTTGTTCATGTTTCCTCTCTTTCTGTGTGTGTGGTGACACAGTTGTTCATGTTTCCTCTCTTTCTGTGTGTGTGGTGACACAGTTGTTCATGTTTCCTCTCTTTCAGTATTCTGTTTGTAGTTCTACAGCAACCTGATTTTTATCCTTACCCTGACGATACACTAACACATTGTCTGCATATGACAATGTCCTCCCAGGTCCTATGATCTGTTCGCTGGTGATTCTCACAGTGTAGGCGTTGAACAGCACCGGAGATAATGGTGATCCCTGTGGCAGGCCAGGATATATGTTTGAAGTTCAAACTGCCACATCTAAATACTACTCGGTTGCATAAGCACTTGGTGTTTTGAAGCTGGGGCAATGGTCAACTCAACAAAGGCAGCAGTGACATGATTCTTTTTGAATAACCATATAGTCAACACTCCAACAACACAAATCTGGGTTCAGAGACTGTGGAAAGAACGCAGGCATTGAATTGCCTGAGGATACGATTTGATCGAAGCCTCGCTTATACTGAGCATGTAGACCAGATGATAACAAAGGCCAAGCGGGGTGTGGCTGCGATGCGGGTGATGGCGGCGGCAAACTGTGAGCAATGTCATCTATGTCTTCTTTACAAGGGTCTGGTCCTTTCTGTTTTGGAGTATGCAATGGCGATCCTTACTCTCAGCCATAAGCAGATGGAAAGGATACAGAACGAAGCTATGTGTATTATTCTTGGATGTACAAGATATGCAGCATGCAGGACGATGTGTTATCTTCTTGATTTTCCAGCCGTGGGGGACAGAATACAAATTTGCAGAGCACATGCCTACCTCAGAGTCAATGCAAACACGCAACACCCTCTGCATAGTGAAATTAAGAAGGTAAAGGGCAACAGGTTATAAAGAGGAAAGTCATGAAGACATTCTTCAACAAGTGTGTTCACTTGAGGATTTAGAACCTGGCGAGGAGTGGGTGCAAGTGCCACCTAGTTCTTACGTCCTTTTCTGTTTGCATCCGAACTAGACAGAAAATGCGGCTGATGTGGAGGGGGAAGTATAGGCTTTAATCTTTGAGAATTCTTTAGAGGGTGATGCTGTCATTTACACAAATGGGTCGGTTGTTCGACAAGTGAGAAGTTCATGAGCCTTTACGGCTCAGGTCGGAGGGAGACTTGGGAAAGAAGATTCTGGTGCTTCTGCTGAGACCACAAGTAGTCTGACTATGGAAGTCATGGCAGTAAGTGAAGCAATAACATGGCTCGAGATACAAACATTCACTAGGGCATATTTCCTTAATGACTCAATGAGTATGCTCAGGAAGATAGAGATGGGGTGGGTCCGGAGAGAGTGATTGCTGTCTTCTCTGGAACGGTCTCGTCTGGCAAAAGATTAGTTTCATTTTCGTGCCAGGGCACGCGGGTGCAAAAAGAAATGAGCAGGCTGACAGGCTTGGAGGTAAGGCTACTGTGGAAGACGGTCGAGCCATGGACCAGGCTGATATTCTGAATGCGCTACGAGAAGCAAGTGATGACTGCGAATCTACAACCGTGGTCAGGCTGCAAAAACAGCAAGTTAGAAGAGGGTTGGCCAAACAAGAAAACTACGCAGGAAACCAAAGAAGATTAATAAACCAACTCAGAACTGGTGTCGCTAGCCACTACATGCTGCAGGATTTACTGAGGAGGGTATCCGGACACTTATGGACTGAATGTTTTGGTGTGCAATGAGGATGATCTGTCGACTAACTAACTAATTCTCTTTCAGTGTGTGTGGAGACATGTTTCCTCTCTTTCAGTGTGTATGGTGACACAGTTGTGTGTGTGGAGACATTTTTCATGTTTCCTCTCTTTCAGTGTTTATGTTCACACTTGTTCGTTTCCTCTCTTTCAGTATGTATGGAGATATTGTTCATGTTTCCTCACTTTCAGTGTGTATGGAGACATTGTTCATGTTTCCTCTCTTTCAGTATGTATGGAGACATTGTTCATGTTTCCTCTCTTTCAGTGTGTATGTTCACACTTGTTCGTTTCCTCTCTTTCAGTATGTATGGAGACATTGTTCATGTTTCCTCACTTTCAGTGTGTATGGAGACATTGTTCATGTTTCCTCTCTTTCAGTATGTATGGAGACATTGTTCATGTTTCCTCTCTTTCAGTATGTATGGAGACATTGTTCATGTTTCCTCACTTTCAGTATGTATGGAGACATTGTTCATGTTTCCTCTCTTTCAGTATGTATGGAGACATTGTTCATGTTTCCTCACTTTCAATGTGTATGGAGACATTGTTCATGTTTCCTCTCTTTCAGTATGTATGGAGACATTGTTCATGTTTCCTCACTTTCAATGTGTATGGAGACATTGTTCATGTTTCCTCTCTTTCAGTATGTATGGAGACAGTGTTCATGTTTCCTCTCTTTCAGTATGTATGGAGACATTGTTCATGTTTCCTCACTTTCAATGTGTATGGAGACATTGTTCATGTTTCCTCTCTTTCAGTATGTATGGAGACATTGTTCATGTTTCCTCTCTTTCAGTATGTATGGAGACATTGTTCATGTTTCCTCTCTTTCAGTATGTATGGAGACATTGTTCATGTTTCCTCTCTTTCAGTATGTATGGAGACATTGTTCATGTTTCCTCACTTTCAGTATGTATGGAGACATTGTTCATGTTTCCTCTCTTTCAGTATGTATGGAGACATTGTTCATGTTTCCTCTCTTTCAATGTGTATGGAGACATTGTTCATGTTTCCTCTCTTTCAGTATGTATGGGAGACATTGTTCATGTTTCCTCTCTTTCAGTATGTATGGAGACATTGTTCATGTTTCCTCTCTTTCAATGTGTATGGAGACATTGTTCATGTTTCCTCTCTTTCAGTATGTATGGAGACATTGTTCATGTTTCCTCTCTTTCAATGTGTATGGAGACATTGTTCATGTTTCCTCTCTTTCAATGTGTATGGAGACATTGTTCATGTTTCCTCTCTTTCAGTATGTATGGAGACATTGTTCATGTTTCCTCTCTTTCAGTATGTATGGAGACATTGTTCATGTTTCCTCTCTTTCAATGTGTATGGAGACATTGTTCATGTTTCCTCTCTTTCAATGTGTATGGAGACATTGTTCATGTTTCCTCTCTTTCAGTATGTATGGAGACATTGTTCATGTTTCCTCTCTTTCAGTATGTATGGAGACATTGTTCATGTTTCCTCTCTTTCAATGTGTATGGAGACATTGTTCATGTTTCCTCTCTTCAGTATGTATGGAGACATTGTTCATGTTTCCTCTCTTTCAGTATGTATGGAGACATTGTTCATGTTTCCTCTCTTTCAATGTGTATGGAGACATTGTTCATGTTTCCTCTCTTTCAATGTGTATGGAGACATTGTTCATGTTTCCTCTCTTTCAATGTGTATGGAGACATTGTTCATGTTTCCTCTCTTTCAATGTGTATGGAGACATTGTTCATGTTTCCTCTCTTTCAATGTGTATGGAGACATTGTTCATGTTTCCTCTCTTTCAGTATGTATGGAGACATTGTTCATGTTTCCTCTCTTTCAATGTGTATGGAGACATTGTTCATGTTTCCTCTCTTTCAATGTGTATGGAGACATTGTTCATGTTTCCTCTCTTTCAGTATGTATGGAGACATTGTTCATGTTTCCTCTCTTTCAATGTGTATGGAGGACATTGTTCATGTTTCCTCTCTTTCAATGTGTATGGAGACATTGTTCATGTTTCCTCTCTTTCAATGTGTATGGAGACATTGTTCATGTTTCCTCTCTTTCAATGTGTATGGAGACATTGTTCATGTTTCCTCTCTTTCAATGTGTATGGAGACATTGTTCATGTTTCCTCTCTTTCAATGTGTATGGAGACATTGTTCATGTTTCCTCTCTTTCAATGTGTATGGAGACATTGTTCATGTTTCCTCTCTTTCAATGTGTATGGAGACATTGTTCATGTTTCCTCTCTTTCAGTATGTATGGAGACATTGTTCATGTTTCCTCTCTTTCAGTATGTATGGAGACATTGTTCATGTTTCCTCTCTTTCAGTATGTATGGAGACATTGTTCATGTTTCCTCTCTTTCAATGTGTATGGAGACATTGTTCATGTTTCCTCTCTTTCAGTATGTATGGAGACATTGTTCATGTTTCCTCTCTTTCAGTATGTATGGAGACATTGTTCATGTTTCCTCTCTTTCAGTATGTATGGAGACATTGTTCATGTTTCCTCTATTTCAGTATGTATGGAGACAGTGTTCATGTTTCCTCTCTTTCAATGTGTATGGAGACATTGTTCATGTTTCCTCTCTTTCAGTGTGTATGGAGACATTGTTCATGTTTCCTCTCTTTCAGTGTGTGTGGAGACATTGTTCATGTTTCCTCACTTTCAGTATGTATGGAGACATTGTTCATGTTTCCTCTCTTTCAGTATGTATGGAGACATTGTTCATGTTTCCTCACTTTCAATGTGTATGGAGACATTGTTCATGTTTCCTCTCTTTCAGTATGTATGGAGACAGTGTTCATGTTTCCTCTCTTTCAGTATGTATGGAGACATTGTTCATGTTTCCTCTCTTTCAGTGTGTATGTTCACACTTGTTCGTTTCCTCTCTTTCAGTATGTATGGAGACATTGTTCATGTTTCCTCTCTTTCAGTATGTATGGTGACAGTGTTCATGTTTCCTTTCTTTCAGTATGTATGGAGACATTGTTCATGTTTCCTCTCTTTCAGTATGTATGGAGACAGTGTTCATGTTTCTTCTCTTTCAGTATGTATGGAGACAGTGTTCATGTTTCCTCTCTTTCAGTATGTATGGAGACAGTGTTCATGTTTCCTCTCTTTCAGTGTGTATGGTGACACAGTTGTTCTGTTTCCTCTCTTTCAGTGTGTGTGGAGACATTTGTTCATGTTTCCTCTCTTTCAGTGTTTATGTTCACACTTGTTCATTTCCTCTCTTTCAGTATGTATGGAGACATTGTTCATGTTTCCTCACTTTCAGTGTATATGGAGACATTGGTCATGTTTCCTCTCTTTCAGTATGTATGGAGACAGTGTTCATGTTTCCTCTCTTTCAGTGTGTATGGAGACATTTGTTCATGTTTCCTCTCTTTCAGTATGTATGGAGACAGTGTTCATGTTTCCTCTCTTTCAGTATATATGGAGATATTGTTCATGTTTCCTCTCTTTCAGTGTGTATGGAGACATTTGTTCATGTTTCCTCTCTTTCAGCGTGTGTATGGAGACATTGTTCATGTTTCCTCTCTTTCAGTGTGTGTATGGAGACATTGTTCATGTTTCCTCTCTTTCAGTATATATGGAGACATTGTTCATGTTTCCACTCTTTCAGTGTGTATGGAGACATTGTTCATGTTTCCACTCTTTCAGTGTGTATGGAGACATTGTTCATGTTTCCTCTCTTTCAGTATATATGGAGACATTGTTCATGTTTCCCCTCTTTCATTGTGTATGGAGACATTGTTCATGTTTCCTCTCTTTCAGTATGTATGGAGACAGTGTTCATGTTTCCTCTCTTTCAGTATGTATGGAGACATTGTTCTTGTTTCCTCTCTTTCAGTGTGTATGGAGACATTTGTTCATGTTTCATCTCTTTCAGTGTGTGTATGGAGACATTGTTCATGTTTCCTCTCTTTCAGTGTGTGTATGGAGACATTGTTCATGTTTCCTCTCTTTCAGTATGTATGGAGACATTGTTCATGTTTCGTCTCTTTCAGTATGTATGGAGACAGTGTTCATGTTTCCTCTCTTTCAGTATATATGGAGACATTGTTCATGTTTCCTCTCTTTCAGTATATATGGAAACATTGTTCATGTTTCCTCTCTTTCAGTATATATGGAGACAGTGTTCATGTTTCCTCTCTTTCAGTATATATGGAGACATTGTTCATGTTTCCTCTCTTTCAGTATATATGGAGACATTGTTCATGTTTCCTCTCTTTCAGTATATATGGAAACATTGTTCATGTTTCCTCTCTTTCAGTATATATGGAGACATTGTTCATGTTTCCTCTCTTTCAGTATATATGGAGACAGTGTTCATGTTTCCTCTCTTTCAGTATATATGGAAACATTGTTCATGTTTCCTCTCTTTCAGTATATATGGAGACAGTGTTCATGTTTCCTCTCTTTCAGTATATATGGAGACAGTGTTCATGTTTCCTCTCTTTCAGTATATATGGAGACATTGTTCTTGTTTCCTCTCTTTCGGTGTGAGTGGAGACATTGTTCATGTTTCCTCTCTTTCAGTGTGTATGGAGACATTATTCATGTTTCCTCTCTTTCAGTGTGTATGGAGACATTGTTCATGTTTCCTCACTTTCAGTATGTATGGAGACAGTGTTCATGTTTTCTCTCTTTCAGTGTGTGTGTGTATGGAGACATTGTTCATGTTTCCTCTCTTTCATTGTGTGAGGTGACATGTTTCCTCTCTTTCAGTGTGTGTGAAGATGTTATGATGGACTTTGACGACCTGATTCGAGTGCAGACAGGTCTGGGCACTGCCGCCATCATTGTGATGAACAATCAGTCAGACATCGTCCGTTGTATTGCCAGACTGATTGACTTCTACAAGCACGAGAGCTGTGGCCAGGTAGGCACTCACTTGCGTCCTGTAGATGCCCAGGTTATGGCCCACACTGGCATTCGTTATTCAGCTGGTGAGCTGGTGTATTGATCCAGCCTTTTAAAATTGGCATTAATTCATTTTGTAAATCTTCTGGGGACAATGAGCTGCTCGCCTCAGCTTATTGTGCAGTGACCTAGTGTATATGAAAGCTTAACACAACAACATGCCTCTATTGTAAAGTCTGTAACTGGATTACCTGTACTTTATGTGATAGAGTCTGCTGTCCAATATGATACATTCAGCTGTCCATTGTGATAGATTAAACTGGTCATTGTGATACATTCAGCTGTTCATTGTGATGCATTCAGCTGTTCATTGTGATACATGCATTCAGCTGTTCATTGTGATACATGCATTCAGCCGTTCATTGTGAAAGATTAAATTGTTCAATGTGATACATACATAGCTGTTCATTGTGATAGATTGGATCTCTCAGTCACAGCCTCCCAACGGATAGATAGTATTACATAAAATGGACGTGTTGGTCATTGAGTCATAGATGGAATCCTTGTACATTGGGATTAACTGCTCCTGGCGGGGAGCGTCTCATTAACTGTACACTAACCAGGAACATGGTGGTGTAGTGGCTAGACACTCACCTGCTGGCCTGGTAGTTACGGGTTCAACCCACATCAGTGCAGATTCTAATGTTAAAAATAGACCTGGGCTCTGAAGCGACCCAGCCTATAATTGGTACTTAGACATAAATGTCCTGGAGAAGCAAAGATACTGACAGCATCACCCATCTTGGGCAGACTGGTCTATACATATATGAGTCTAGTACCATATACCCAATCAGCTTAAGACATGTTAAAGGGAGATGTACTGACTGTCTTAGTTGTATACTGATGTCAAGAAACACATCTCTATGACTGGATAAAGAAACAATTATTTGCGTGTGTTTAAGCTCAAAAAGTTTCTAATGTTAGTGTCAGGGTCAGATTTCTAATTCAGTTGAAACATCATATTCCTAATTTCAGTCTTGGGTCATTTTTAATTCTGCTGAAGTATATTCCTAATCTATGTAGTAGTAATTTAAGCCATAGTTTTTTTTTTATTCCTAATTTTAGTCATCCAGCCATGTTCTTATGTTTTACAATGCCAGAACTTTATTTCCTGGAATGACTAGAGAGGAATGGGTTAATGGAACAGGTAAATAGAATTGGGTTAATGGAACAGTTAAATAGGATTAGGTTAATGGGACAGTTATATAGGATTGGGCTAATGGAACAGTTATATGGGATCGGGTTAATGGAATAGTTATATAGGATTGGGTTAATGGAAGTTATATGGGATCGGGTTAATGGAATAGCTATATAGGATTGGGTTAATGAAACAGCTACATAGGATTGGGTTAGTGCTACATAGGATTGGGTTCCTTAAACAGCTTCATAGGACTGGGTTAATGAAACAGCTACATAGGAGTTCTTATCCATCCGTGAACCCCCAGGCATTATGTTGGAGTGGGTTGACAGTGAATTATCTCTACAATCTGACTACACAAAGCTCACATGACCTTAACACCAATATATTGGGCTTAAGTCAAAACTCAGAAAACAACCACCCAACTAAGCAATCAACCAACCAATCCTCTCATGTTGATTTTTAGCAGCGTGTGTGTAATTTAATCAATCCTCTACTTGTATCCTTGGCTTGTTTCAGTGCACTCCATGTCGTGAGGGAATTAACTGGATGATGAAGATCATGCACTAGATTCCGTAAGTAGAAACTGCTCATTTAATTGATGTTACAAGCTGTATAGTTACTCTTCACCTCAAAAGAAAATTAAATCTAGGTTTCAATTCTGAAAGTTGTCACTAGCAGGCCAAGTTATTAACATCCTTAGAGAGATCTTGAGTGCTGAGGACTTTGACTGTCAGGTGAATCCATATCATTGCCCAGAATGAGAGGCTCTAGAGTGAGAATTGGCACAGCCAGACACGAGAGGCACGTCAGGAGAATATAGGGCCTCGTCAGCCAATACATAACTGGCACTATCAATCGCCTGACGCTGATGCATATATCAGGGGTAGGGTCTGCTGGAATGCGAATGTAAAGGATGATACCCCAACAGATGACAGATAACAAGCCAAGTATCATCTGTGTATAGTCCATGTCGTGTGACCTTATTCATGATGTCTATTCAGTGTCTTCTGTCTCATGTACTGCCGATAATTCCTCATACCGATGTTTCTCCATGCAGTGATTTTCGTTGACTTTGAAAGAAGCTCAATGATTTTCGTTGACTATGAAAGAAGCTCAATGATTTTCATCGACCATGAAAGAAGTTCAGTGATTTTCATTTACAATGAAAGAAACTCAGTGATTTTCATTGACCACGAAAAAAACTCAGTGATTTTCATTGTATTTTGTTTTACCATAGTAATTACCAACACTGGTGAATTTTAAATAGCAATAAAGAACCTGTGGCGCAACACCATAGATTGCAAGTCGGGGGGCTATTTCACAATGACTTTCTGTCAAACTGCCATCTACTGCCTATAGTACCTTGCAGTGTAGGGCAGGGGAGGGGGGTCTTGAGCCTAGGAATTAAGGCTGCTGGGCTAATGCAGTCACCGCGAACTGTGCAGGTTATGGTTTTTCTTTTTACACCGGACAGAAAAAAATCTAACCTTTCTGAGGATTCGAACCCAGGTCTCCCAAAGGAGAACCCGGCATTACTAGCCGCTCTGCCAGCTGCTCCTATTCACAGTTAGTACTAAAGAAAGTCAGAACTTTTGAAATCAAATGTTACAGAAACATTTGTAAAATATTATGAACCAAGAATAAGAACAATTCTGTACTGCTACAAGATCTGAAATTGCTCATAGACAGCATCCAGTCTCGGAAACTCAACTACTGTGGCCATGTTAAATGTCACAGAGGTTTGGAAGCAACACTGGCAGAAGGCATGGATCCTGGGAGAGAAGGCAGATATTGACCCGCACAACGGTGGACACAGGACCAGTGTTGCCATTTTGATGCTTTTCGCACCAGATTTGATGCTTTTTCAAGTCATTTGGCGCCAAGTGTTGCAGTTGGCGCGGCCCCGTGAATTTGGTGCTTCAAAATTTTTTTTGGGGTGTTTTTTGGTGCTTTTTTTTTTTTGGGTGGTAAAAATTACTTTAAAAATCATTTTGTGAACACTAAAAAGCTGAATTTGAACTGAAGCGAGGGAGTAAAACAGTCTTAGAACGTTACTGCGCAATATTCAACTCCCTTTAATACGATTTAGCTATCGAAGTGAACGCCATCTTGCAGACAAGACAAGTCAAGGCTTGTAATCGAGTTCATAATTTTGTGGTGTCTACATTATCCTTTCATTTACACTTATTTGTGTTTCACCATGAGCAAGAAATATTCTCAACATTTCAGAGAACAGTGACTCGAGATTTCAAAAATGGTTGTTAAAAGTAGAAGAAAGAGGATAATACTGCATGTTTTTGCAAATATTGCTAATGTTCAATGGCAGCAGGTTAAGTGATATTGAGAGGCACAAGAATACAACGAAATATCAGAAAGCTGAACAACCATTCAGCACACAAAGACAAACAACAATTGCATTTGACAAACAGAAGGATGCATGTCTTTGTTCATAGCTGGCCATTGTTCGCTGCACGTTGTTGACCATTTAAGTTAACTCTGCAAGGTACACTTTGGTGACAGCAAAGGTTGCAAGAACTTTAAGCTTAGGAGAACTAAGGGCAGAGCAGTTATTTCAAATGTACTTGCACCATATTTCCCAACAGACTTGATAGCTGATATTGGCAAAAGTAAATATAGCTTGTTGATTGATGAGAACAATGACATTTCTGAAACTAAGCTGCTTGGAGTAGCTATTAGGTACTATTCAGAGACAAGAAAGCAGTTTGTGGTTACTCAATAGATTTAGTTGAAGTGAGTGACTGCAATGTGCAGGCAATATGCAATGCATTAAAAGATTGTTTAAACAAAAATGGACTTGAGTTGCAAAGACTAGTTGCACTCGCTACTGACAATGCATCTGTCATGACAGGTGTAAACAATGGAGTGTATACAAAATTAAAATCCAAAGTTCCTCATCTGGTACTAGTTAGGTGTGTATGTCATTCCCTTCAGCTGGCAGTGTCACAGGCTGCAACTGCCTGTCTGCCCAGGAACATAAGAGTTCATGATTAGAAAAACATATAACTGGTTTTCTCACTCAAGTCTTCGTCAAGCAAAGTACAGGGAGCTGTTTGCTTCAATAAATGATTGACAACATCCACTGAAGGTTGTTCAATTAAGCCAGACCCGATGGATGTCCATTCAATCTGCCATTGTCAGAATATTGCAGCAGTGGGTCGAGCTCAGAACTCATTTTGATATAGCAAGACTCAACTTCCGCTATTATACAGCAGAACTTCTACATTCTATGTTTAGCGACATGAAAAACTATGTGTATCTCATATTTCTCAAGCATATTATCGGAGAAGTTCAAAGTATGAATAAGAAATTTGAAGCAGATATACAGGATCCAACAAAACTACTCAGCGATCTTGTCCAACTCACTGATTCTATCAGTTCAAAGATTGCTATTCCTGGGAATAAAATAACAGAAAGTGATGATATTCAAGACTATTTAGATCCTAATCACAATCTAGGTTATGAGTTTGAGAAAGAAATAGCTGGCTACCAGTTTCCTGATGAGAAAGAAATTTGTGGAAGGTGCATAGTTTTTAATGGAACTGTTGACACAGCTGCATTTAGTTTTGCCCGATAACGTTCAGGTGTTGCTGTCCATGTCATGTCTTAGTGGAAGTGAATGCCCACAGCCAATGAAGCCCTGTATATTAGATCTTGCTAAAATGTTTGTAGAAGATGCAGCTACTCTCACCCGCATCGATTCCCAGTGGAGAAATCTACATCATATGCGGTGGACACAGACCTCTGACACACTTGGACTGTGGGCAGAAATAGACTCATACAGGGATCCCACCGGTGAAAATCCTTTCAAGATCTTACAGATTTAGCTTTAACTGTGCTCATTTTACCTCATTCTAATGCGGACGTGGAGCGTATTTTCAGTCAGATGGGAGTTATAAAATCAAAATTGCAGAACAGACTGAGCATCGAGAGTTTGACAGCTGTTTTGACTATTAGATATGGAATTAAAAGATATGATTATAAACTACCTAAGGATATTCTACAAAAAATTGGATCACAGGAGGCATATACACGTTTCTTTCAATCATCATCATCATCGCAGGAGCAAACACATCAGGAAATAGCTACAACTGAAGAGGAGTTGTCTGGGATTTGGCAGATCTGGAATAAACTTCATTCTAATATTCAGTGATGATAATAAATTATAATGTGCTACTTTATAACATTTTTAATGAATACCACCAGTGCTTGTTTTAGTGCTTTCCCCAAAAAATATTATTGCAATTTAGTGCTTTTTTGGCTCGAGAGTAGTTTTGATTGGGATTTGGCGGATCTGGAATAAACTTCATTGTAATATGAAATGATAATAATAAATTTTAATGTGCTACCTTGTTACATTTGTAATAAAAACAGTTGGTGCTTTGTTTTGGTGCTTTCCAAAAAAATGTTGTGCTTTTTGGGTCGATTTTGTGCTTTTTCATCAAAAGGAGATAGCAACACTGCACAGGACATTGAAGATACCTCGGGCAGGAAAATGTGTGAGGCAGGGGAACTGGCAAAGGTTCGAGGTTCTTTTCAACAGGTTCTGATGAGAGTGACCTTCTGTCAAGGAGATTTTTTTTGCGCTCACTCGCTTTGAACTCAAGCGTAGTTCATACACACTTCCTCTACTTGTGCTGGACCGAATTTTGCGTGTGGATCAGCTTTCCCTATTAACAGTGTCCCTCATCATCAGACGAACCCACTCTGACTTCAGGGGTACTTGTAATTTACGGCCCCAAGTCAAGGACAATAGATCAACATTTTAGTCCAGCTGTCCTGTGTAGGGGTTGAACCCCATTACCTTGGCATCAGCACACCGGATGTTTAAGACCATGTGTTCTTATTCATTCTGCCATGCTGACCTACTGTCAAAGACATGATACATCATCATGATACTGAATTAACCTTCATCTTAGAGGTAGTCGTGTCATCAGTCTTCTTTAGTATATAAACCAGGTCACTGTTAACCGTGTGACCTGACACAGTTACGCTCTGAAGGTATAGGCTTGCAGTAATCTGACATGTCAGTTGTAGTGAGAGAAAGAGTGTTGAAGTGCTACATAGAACCTATACTTTTGTATGGATGTGAAGCATGGATGATGAGCAGACAAGCTGAAAAAACATCTAATGGCTGTTGAAATTTAGTTTCTGAGGAAAATGCAAAGAATACCATGGACAGACAGAAAAACCATTGAGCAAGTCCTACAAGAAACAAATGAAAACTGATTAGAGAAATTAGACATAGACATTTAAAATTTCTTTGGACACATGTGACATATGTGACAAGAAATAAACTAGAAAATTTGGTGACTGTTGGCAAGATTACGGGGAAGAGAACAAGGGGAAGGCAGAGAAGTAAACATCTGGATGGATTGACTGCATGGCATAGTCAAGACAAGAACACAAGAGCTGATCCATGACTCTGGTGATTGTGTAAGAAACATGACCGCTGCTAAACGGCATAGCACATTATCATGAAACTGGCATTATCAATTAACTATGGCTATGAGCCAGCATTTATCCATCAGCTGTTAATATTACTGGATGCTATGAACTGACAGTTAACTGACATTGCGATGTCACTCGAAGCTGTAAACTGACTGTTTAAATATGTTTCAGAAAGCGGCAATGCCCATAGAGATGAAATTGACATGTTGTATGAACTAAGCAAACAGATTGAAGGACACACAATTTGTGCTCTGGGTGACGGCGCTGCCTGGCCAGTTCAGGTAAGTAGTCATGATGGCTAAGTTTGTTATGTAGATGAAAGGACACCGGTAGTGGTACCTATGTCTTCCTGTCTTCTTTGTACATGTATTGTTTCAACATTTGCAGTGTCACTCAGTTTCCAACATTTCTGGTGTCACTCAGTTTCCAACATTGTGTCACTCAGTTTCCAACATTTCTGGTGTCACTCAGTTTCCAACATTTCTGGTGTCACTTGCAACATTTGAGGTGTTATCTTCTTCTTGCATTGTGCATTTGAAAGTGCATTCTTCTTCTTCCTCCTACATTTATGTGAGGCATCATGTATGTGTCTAGATGTGAGGGTTGGGGGGGGGGGGGGGGTGTTGTGGGTGGGTGAGGAGTTGTGTGGGTGGATGGGAGAATATGTGTGTGGATGTGTCTGGGTGGAGATATGTGAGTGGATGTGTGGGTAGGGGTATGTGGATGGGTGTGTAGGGATGTGTGTATGGGTTGGGGGAGGTTGTATGGGGTGGGAGATGTGTGTGGGTGCGTGGGGAATTGTGTGCGGGTGGGGGATGTGTGAGTGGGTGGGTGGAGGGATGTGTGAATGGATGGGGTGTGGGTGGGTGGGGAATATGTCAGTGGGTGTGGGAGGAGGATGTGTGTTTGTGTGGGTGTTGGTGGGTAGTGGTATTTGTGGGTGTTGGCGGGATGTGTCGGTGGGTGTGTTGGGGCATGTGTATGCATGGGAGATGTGTGTGGGTGGGGATGTATGTGTGGTTGGTGGGGTGTGTGGGTGGATGTGAAATGTGTGGGTGGGTGGGAAAATGTATGTGTGTGGATGGGAAGATGTGTGGGTATGGGTGAGGGATGTGTATGTGGGTGGGTTCAGCATGTGTGTGTGGGTGAGTTTGTGTGGGTTGGGTTATGTGTGAGTGGTGAGTTGTGTGTGGGTGAGCATGTGTGTGAGGGATGTTCATGTGGGTGGGTGCGAGATGTCTGGGTTGGTGATGGGATGGGAGTGTGGGTATTGGTGGGTTATATGTGAGTGGGTGAGGGATGTATGTGTGGGTTGGAGTGCGGGATGTGCCACATAACATGATAATATGCATTGTTTATGTTTACAACATTCATTTGACAATGTTTTTTTCCCCTGTGTGAATGTATCATGCACTGTTGATGAACGAAAGATGAGTGATTGGAAGGGCCGAATGTAAGATGGGCCTACGTGCCCAATTTGTAACCCTTTTAAAATAAAGTTCAATTCAATTCAATTCAATAAATTGTTTGTGCATTTGAAAGTGTCTTCTTCTTCCTACACTGTTTGTGCATTTGAAAGTGTCATCTTGTTCTTCCTACATTGTTTGTGCATTTGAAAGTGTCTTCTTCTTCCTACATTGTTTGTGCATTTGAAAGTGTCATCTTTTTCTTCCCACATTGTTTGTGCATTTGAAAGTGTCTTCTTCTTCCTACATTGTTTGTGCATTTGAAAGTGTCTTCTTCTTCCTACATTGTTTGTGCATTTGAAAGTGTCATCTTGTTCTTCCTACATTGTTTGTGCATTTGAAAGTGTCTTCTTCTTCCTACATTGTTTGTGCATTTGAAAGTGTCATCTTTTTCTTCTGTCAACAACTCATGTGCCAGGCATCATCGGATTCTTCTCCCACACCATACAAGAAACTTGCAAGTCGTGTGCGAGGAAAATACATGGTACATTTTATTGCCGTTGGCTCGTTACAATTATATGACAGTCGCTATTAAACCCACACACAAAGCCACAGAATTGCCTATCACTAGTTTTCTAAAGCTATGCTAATTCTCTATCTATTTGGTTACACAAAACTCCTATCGACTACTCTACGATGTGAACACTACAAGTCCCGTCTCCCGTCTGCCGATCCTCCTCGCGTGGTTACACACCACGCGGAGGGACCTTGAATCGTCCTTTGCCTTTTGCGTGTCAGGCCACTCGCCACGCTTACATTAGCTTCTCCTGTTGAGTGGCGTTCGTGGCTATCATGTAGGCGGGATGCTGTCGTGACCAGAGTGCTACCCCTCTGGTCAACGCCTCCGTGTCTCATGAGAGAACCAGTTACCCATCTCCCATTTCACCATCTCCCCTGCCCTTACCTCGGGGCACCGTATCACCTCTTGGTCTCATCGAGGCTGACTGCTCTTCCCGGTGGAGGGGTTACGTTCCAGTCTTTGACACTTCCTACATTGATTGTGCATTTGAAAGTGTCTTCTTCTTCCTACATTGTTTGTGCATTTGAAAGTGTCATCTTTTTCTTCCTACATTGTTTGTGCATTTGAAAGTGTCTTCTTCTTCCTACATTGTTTGTGCATTTGAAAGTGTCATCTTTTTCTTCCTACATTGTTTGTGCATTTGAAAGTGTCATCTTTTTCTTCCTACATTGTTTGTGCATGTGAAAGTGTCTTCTTCTTCCTACATTGTTTGTGCATTTGAAAGTGTCATCTTTTTCTTCCTACATTGTTTGTGCATTTGAAAGTGTCATTCTTTTTCTTCCTACATTGTTTGTACATTTGAAAGTGTCTTCTTCTTCCTACATTGTTTGTACATTTGAAAGTGTCTTCTTCTTCCTACATTGTTTGTGCATTTGAAAGTGTCTTCTTCTTCCTACATTGTTTGTACATTTGAAAATGTCATCTTCTTCTTCCTACATTGTTTGTGCATTTGAAAGTGTCTTATTCTGAAGAATTTTCTTCTTCCTACATTGTTTGTGCATTTGAAAGTGTCTTCTTCTTCTTCTTCCTACATTGTTTTTGCATTTGAAAGTGCTTCTTCTTCTTACATTGTTTGTGCATTAAAGTGTCTTCTTCATTTTCCTACATTGTTTGTGCATTTGAAAGTGACTTCTTCTTTTTCCTACATTTTTTGTGCATTTGAAAGTGTCTTCTTCCTACCTTGTTGTGCATTTGAAAGTTTCTTCTTTTCCCACGTTTTGTACATTTGAAAGTGTCGTCTTCATACATTGCTTTCACATTTAAAATGACTTCTTCTTCCTACATTGTTTGTGCATTGGAAAGTTACTTCTTCTTCCTACATTGTTTGTGCATTGGAAAGTTACTTCTTCTTCCTACATTGTTTTGTGCATTGAAAAGTGTCTTCTTCTTACATTGTTTGTGCATTTGACAGTGACTTTCCATTAAATAACACCAACTGTCAATAAACATCTGAACATGTTTACTGTATTTCAGGGCCTAATTCGTCACTTCAGGCCTGAGCTGGAGAAGAGGATGAACGAATATGAAAAAGTGGCCAGAAAAAATTGATAACCTCTCTTTTATAGGGAGATGGGGGTTGAACGATGAACATTCTGGTCAGTTTGTTGCCAAGACCAGGGTGTCAGTTAGTGACATACTCTGTACAATGTTTATTGAGGTTATAGGATAGTGTGACCTTTTTCATTTTGTGTGTGAGATGTGTCCAATTAGACTGGTATTAATGTTGTATTATCACTGACACAATTACAAAGATGAGCTTGTGTGTATGGTTGGCATGCATGTTGTTTTTCATTTGTGACTGTGACAATGCATTCTTTCCTCCTGACTGTAATAATGACAGCTTTTGGTAATCTGGACATGTTGGATTGGGGATGAAACATGAATCCCATATGTGCAGTTTCTATACTTGTTGTAGTGTATTAATTAAAGAGTAATATAGTCAATCCAAAGTCTGTGTTGTGTTTTGTGTATAATTAGCCTTGTCTTGCTGGAAAACATTGCAGGGAAATAATGGAGTTTTGTTACTCAGTGTCAATAACAGAATGAGACATGTTGACAGTCATTTATTATACGTTTATCCCTGACTTTTCACTCCCATAATGTGTTTTTCTTATATCTCTGGTTCCTCAGTCCAATATGTGTACTTGTACCCCTGGTTCCTCAGTCCAATATGTGTACTTATATCACTGGTTCCTCAGTCCAATATGTGTACTTGTACCCCTGGTTCCTCAGTCCAATATGTGTACTTGTATCCCTCAGTCCAATATGTGCACTTGTACCCCTGGTTCCTCAGTCCAATATGTGCACTTGTATCCCTAGTTCCTCAGTCCAATATATGCATGTGTATCCCTCAGTCCAGTATGTGCACTTGTACCCCTGATTCCTCAGTCCAATATGTGTACTTGTATCCCTCAGTCCAATATGTGTACTTGTACCCCTGGTTCCTCAGTCCAATATGTGTACTTGTATCCCTCAGTCCAATATATGCACTTGTATCCCTGGTTCATCAGTTAAGTATGTGCACTTGTATCCCTCAGTCCAATATGTGCACTTGTATCCCTCAGTCCAGTATGTGCACTTGTATCCCTCAGTCCAATATGTGCACTTGTATCCCTCAGTCCAATATGTGCACTTGTATCCCTCAGTTCAATATGTGCACTTATTTCCCTGTCCAATATGTGCACTTGTATCCCTCAGTCCAATATGTGCACTTGCATCCCTCAGTCCAATATGTGCACTTGTACCCCTCAGTCCAATATGTGCACTTGTACCCCTCAGTCCAATATGTGCACTTGTACCCCTGTCCAATATGTGCACTTGTATCCCTCAGTCCAATATGTGCACTTATTTCCCTCAGTCCAATATGTGCACTTGTATCCCTCAGTCCAATATGTGCACTTATTTCCCTCAGTCCAATATGTGCACTTGTATCCCTCAGTCCAATATGTGCACTTGTATCCCTCAGTCCAATATGTGCACTTGTATCCCTCAGTCCAATATGTGCACTTGTACCCCTCAGTCCAATATGTGCACTTGTACCCCTCAGTCCAATATGTGCACTTGTATCCCTCAGTCCAATATGTGCACTTGTACCCCTCAGTCCAATATGTGCACTTGTACCCCTCAGTCCCATATGTGCACTTGTATCCCTCAGTCCAATATGTGCACTTGTATCCCTCAGTCCAATATGTGCACTTGTATCCCTCAGTCCAATATGTGCACTTCTCATGTGGTCGCAGAGCACTGGATCCTCATGTGGTCATAGAGCACTGGATCCTCATGTGGTCATCTAGCACTAGACTCCTCATATTGTCATAGAGCACTAGACTCCTTATTATGTCATAGAGCACTAGACTCCTTATTATGTCATAGAGCACTAGATTCCTTATGTTATAGAGCACTAGACTCCTTATTCTGTTATAGAGCACTAGACTCCTTATTCTGTTATAGAGCACTAGACTCCTTATTCTGTCATAGAGCACTATACTCATTGTCTATGACTCTTTTAAGCTGTCATATATTCCTTATGCTGTCATAGAGCACTAGACCCACTTGCAGTCAGAGAGCACTAGACACCTCCTGCTGTCATAGAGCATTAGGCTCCTTATGCTGTCATATTATTAATAAACACAGTGAACTGATTATTCTGCACAGACAGATATAGAGCACTACAATTTATGATTATTGTGCGAGTCATCAAAGCGAACTGAATCGGTTGTATCTTGTGCGACCGCCGTAGTGAATTTGTATCACTTGCCTTTACAGATGTAACAGTAATGTGTTTACAGTTGTTTGCTCTGCCTGCTAGTGATTCTGGGGGATGTTTACAATATGCAAACAAAGAAAAGTAATGATACATTTGTTTTTCAAAACACTCGCCTTTATCATAAAACGGCCTGCTTTGCATTACTATCTCTGTCCTATGTCCCATTACAGCAAATTTCCGCATGTCACAGTACAACCAATGTTCACATGTATATCAACCATGTATCACTGTGAAACCAATGTTCACATGTATATATCAACTATGTGTCACTGTACAACAAATTTTAACATGTATATCAACCATGTGTCACAGTACAGTCAATTTGCACATGTATAGCAACCGTGTGTCGCATTACACTCACTTTTCACATGTATATCAACTCAGAGTCACAGTATAATCCCTTTTCACATGTATATCAACCCTGTATCACAGTTCAACCAATTTTCACATGCATATATCAACTCTGTTTCACAGTACAACAAATTTTCACATGTATATTAACCCTTGACACAGTCAATAAGTTTTCACAAGTATATCAACCCTGTGTCACAATACAACCAATAAACCACATAAAACTCGTCCAGCAGAGAATGGAACAATATCTGCTGCGGATGGTAGACATTGTAGAGCAGTAGTTCCCACGCTTTTCAAGCAGAGGGCCATATCTACTATTTTCGGTAGATAAGCGGGCCAGAACGTTATAAAATTATACAAGTCGTGCAATATCATTCTTACCTTTCTTAACTTAAATTTTAAATCGGTTTTGAAAATCGCTATTAATATAATTAATTTACAATTATAACAGTTCTTTATAACCAGTTACTTAAGTTCAGATGCCAGTTTATCAATGTCTGGACACAAATCTTTTGTGCCCAAAGTCATAAGCGCAGCGAGGTTATTGTCAGTAAGTCTGGAACATTGCTTGTTTTTTTTTATAACGGTCATTGCGGAAAATGACTGCTCGAGGCCTCGCGTGCCACTTTCTGACAGCTGGCAGGCCACAAGTTGCCCGCGGGCCGTGGTTTGGGAATCTCTGTTCTAGAGGAAACTGAAGAAAATTCAAGAAGAAAGAGCACAAACTGAACTACTCAAGGAACGGACTAGAACGAAACAGCCCGAACAGATGAGACATAAAGCAAGTTCCAGGCAGAAGACGAAGCAACAGAAGAGAAAGTGAAGACGAAATGAATTATGTACCACCAAGAAGGAGACCACGAAGATACAAAAACAGACCAAGATATGGGACAAGAGACAGATGGAGTTAAACTTGGGTCAACTACCGATGAAGCACTCCCTGAAAGAAGAACTCCATAAGACGGGACAGGAACCTGGCAACTCCAAGCCTTGGAAATGCAAGAACCTGACTAGGCATGTCAAGCAGCAACAAAGGGGAGAACTACATCAACTCAGAAATGCACAGAGATCAGGAAGCTAAGAACGCAACGATATTTCCTCAAAGCAGAAAAGAAACCCCATAAGAGCCCCAGTTATAACATGTGAACAGTTGAACGGGGTCATAACACATTGTTTTCTACATATCGGACCGCATTAGATGCAACCAATTTCCACTGTGAAGAGTTTTTCTCTTCTGTCTTTCATCTCTTATTGGAAAAAAAACATCAACCAACTCACGGTTAAACCTACCTACATAACTATCTACCCTTCCATCCATCTGTAACCTACCTACAAGTTGTGTGTGTTGTTTGTCCGTCAAGACTGATGATGACCATTCATTCATCCAGCGGGGTTGAAAGTACGGAGCCTTGAGCTCTAAGATGGCTGATAAGGCTATTTTGGTTCGAAATGTTCTTTGACAATGGGGGCAAAGAATGCTTGACGTTCCAAGAGGAGGATCTCCTGCAGTGGTTTTTCTGTCCAGCCTTTTCTTCACAGCTCTTGCAGCCTGGTTGCTTCACAAGTTACTGCATCCTTATGTAATGATGCACGCTATGAATTACGGTCTTTAGCGGCAGTCTCCTAGATGTCAAGATGAATTCCAAAAGCTTCCATCCATCTGTAACCTACCAACGTAACTGCATCCTTTCATACATCTGTAACCTATCTACATAACTATCTACCTTTCCATCCATCTGTATCCTACCTCTATAACTATACACCCTTCCATCCATCCGTAACCTATCTACATAACTATCTACCCTTCAATCTCTCTGTCTGTATAGTCTGTCTGTCCTGCCTGTCTAGCCTGCCTGTCCTGTCTGTCTGTCTACTGTTTCTAGTCTGTCTAATGTGTCTAGTCTATTCTGTCTAGTCTGTCCTGTATGTCTGCCCTGTTTTTCTAGTCTGTCTGTCCGGTCTATAAGTTCTGTCTGTCTAGTCTGTCCTGTCTGGTCTATCTGTCCTTCTGTCTAGTTTCTAGTCTGCCTGTCTATTCTGTCCATTTAGTATGTCCTGTCTGTCTAGTCTGCTCTGTTTAGTCTGTCTGTCTAGTCTAATCTGTCCTGTCAGTCTGTCCTGTCTAATCTGTCCAGTCAGTCTATCCTGCCCAGTCTACCGCCTCCTCTTCTTCCTCCTTCAACCTCCTCTTTCCTCCTCCACCTTCTTGTCCCTCCTACCTCCTCCTCCTTCCCCGATTCTAACCATTTATGTTATTGGCTGTCAATTATTTGTGCCGCCTTATTGTAAATCATCCCCTACCAACTGACTCACCATAAGTTGATTAATCAGCCTTTATATGAAAAGCGGGAGTCATGGTGGCGTAGTGGCCTAAACACAGGCCTACCGCCTGGTGGTCGAGGGTTTGATCCACACCTGGGGGGTTGTCCAGTGCTAATATTCGCCTGGACAGCCAGGTCGACCTAGACTACATCGAGTACCAGGAAACTGTTGGGAAGTAAAGGCTGACGGTTTGGTATTGATCACATCGCCCACCGAGGGCTGACCAGTCTATAGAAATATGGGTCTACTGTAGGCCCCAAGCGCCCGCCTTAAGGCATCAGAACGGGCCCACCGCTTACTTCTAGGACATGCTTGGTCCCTGTTTTATGGACTGCTCATGATAATATAACAAACGCTTTACGAAACATCAAGCTTATGATAACCACCATAAAGACTCTACATCCTTTGCTATGTCCTCTGCCTCATCTATAGCCAGGTCGAGGGTATCTCTACTGTCTTGTGTTCACACAGGCCCACACGGTGTCTTCCAGGAACTATACCTTTAATATCCTGTGTTCACACAGGCCCACACTGTCTTCCAGGAACTATACCTTTACTGTCCTGTGTTCACACAGGCCCACACTGTCTTCCAGGAACTATACCTTTACTGTCCTGTGTTCACACAGACCCACGCCATGTCTTCCAGGAACTATACCTTTACTGTCCTGTGTTCACACAGACCCACGCCGTGTCTTCTAGGAACTATACCTTTACAGTCCTGTGTTCACACAGGCCCACGCCGTGTCTTCCAGCAACTATACCTTTACTGTGCTGTGTTCACACAGGCCCATGCCATGTCTTCCAGCAACTATACCTTTACTGTGCTGTGTTCACACAGGCTCATGCCATGTCTTCCAATAACTATACCTTTACTGTGCTGTGTTCACACAGGCCCACGCCATGTCTTACAGGAACTATACCTGTGCTGTGTTCACACAGGCCCACGACGTGTCTTCCAGGAACTGTGCCCCTACTGTCCTGTGTTCACACAGGCCCACGCCATGTCTTCCAGGAACTATACCTTTACTGTCCTGTGTTCACACAGGCCCATGCCGTGTCTTCCAGGAATTATACCTTTACTATGATGTATTCACACAGGCCCACGCCATGTCTTCCAGGAACTATACCTTTACTGTCCTGTGTTCACACAGGCCCACGCCATGTCTTCCAGGAATTATACCTTTACTATGATGTGTTCACACAGGCCCACGCCATGTCTTCCAGGAATTATACCTTTACTATGATGTGTTCACACAGGCCCACGCCATGTCTTCCAGGAATTATACCTTTACTATGATGTGTTCACACAGGCCCACGCCATGTCTTCCAGGAATTATACCTTTACTATGATGTGTTCACACAGGCCCATGCCATGTCTTCCAGGAACTATAGCTTTACTGTCCTGTGTTCACACAGGCCCACGATGTGTCTTCCAGGAACTGTGCCCCTACTGTCCTGTGTTCACACAGGCCCACGCCATGTCTTCCAGGAACTATACCTTTACTGTCCTGTGTTCACACAGGCCCACGCCATGTCTTCCAGGAATTATACCTTTACTATGATGTGTTCACACAGGCCCATGCCATGTCTTCCAGGAACTATAACTTTACTGTCCTGTGTTCACACAGGCCCACGACGTGTCTTCCAGGAACTGTGCCCCTACTGTCCTGTGTTCACACAGGCCCACGCCATGTCTTCCAGGAACTATACCTTTACTGTCCTGTGTTCACACAGGACCACGCCATGTCTTCCAGGAATTATACCTTTTCTATGATGTGTTCACACAGGCCCATGCCATGTCTTCCAGGAACTATAACTTTACTGTCCTGTGTTCACACAGGACCACGCCATGTCTTCCAGGAATTATACTTTACTATGATGTATTCACACAGACCCACGCTGTGTCTTCCAGGAACTGTGCCGTCCATTAGTGCCCAGTCCAAACCACCGTCATGTTTGATGTGGACAAAGTATTTCATTGTCCGAGACATGACACAGTTTTCAGCCAGCTCTATTCTATGTTCACATCTGATAGAGTGTCAGTATTTCTTCTTGATCAACGGAATTCTAAGAATACCGACTCGGTCATGTCCTAAGTTGTTGTCACCATTCCCCGCCTCATTCTAATATAAATTTACAACATAAATGTGTCCTGAGCCAGTTTACTGTATGGGTTGTGATGTGATAGGGACATCACATGTTGTAGGTCTGGGTGAGGTCTGTGATGTGTTAGGGGCATCACATGTTGTAGGTCTGGATGAGGTCTGTGATGTGACAGGGGCATCACATGTTGTAGGTCTGGATGAGGCCTGTGATGTGATAGGGACATCACATGTTGTAGGCCTGGATGAGGTCTGTGATGTGATAGGGGCATCACATGTTGTAGGTCTGGATGAGGCCTGTGATGTGATAGGGACATCACATGTTGTAGGCTTGGATGAGGTCTGTGATGTGATAGGGACATCACATGTTGTAGGCCTGAATGAGGTCTGTGATGTGATAGGGACATCACATGTTGTAGGCCTGGATGAGGTCTGTGATGTGATAGGGACATTACATGTTGTAGGCCTGGATGAGGTCTGTGATGTGATAGGGACATCACATGTTGTAGGCCTGGATGAGGTCTGTGATGTGATAGGGACATCACATGTTGTAGACCTGGATGAGGTCTGTGATGTGATAGGGACATCACATGTTGTAGGCCTGGATGAGATCTGTGATCTGATAGGGTCATCACATGCTGTAGGTCTGGATGAGGTCTGTGATGTGATAGAGGCATCACATGTTGTAGGGCTGGATGCACGGAGGTCTGTGATGTGATAGGGACATCACATGTTGTAGGTCTCGATGAGGTCTGTGATGTGATAGGGACATCACATGATTTAGGCCTGGATGCACGGAGACCTGTGATGTAATAGGGACATCACATGTAGGCCTAGAAGCACGGAGGTCTGTGATATGATAGGAACATCACATGTTGTAGGGCTGGATGAGGTCTGTGATGTGATAGGGACATCACATGTTGTAGGCCTGGATGAGGTCTGTGATGTGATAGGGTCATCACATGCTGTAGGTCTGGATGAGGTCTGTGATGTGATAGAGGCATCACATATTGTAGGGCTGGATGCACGGAGGTCTGTGATGTGATAGGGACATCACATGTTGTAGGTCTCGATGAGGTCTGTGATGTGATAGGGACATCACATGATTTAGGCCTGGATGCACGGAGACCTGTGATGTAATAGGGACATCACATGTAGGCCTAGAAGCACGGAGGTCTGTGATATGATAGGGACATCACATGTTGTAGGTCTGGATGAGGTATGTGATGTGATATGGGACATCACATGTTGAGGCCTTGATGAGGTCTGTGGTGTGATATTGACATCAAATGTTGTAGGCCTGGATGAGGTCTGTGATGTGATGGGAACATCACATGTTGTAGGCCTGGATGAGGTCTGTGGTGTGATAGGGACATCACATGTTGTAGGGCTGGATGCACGGAGGTCTATGATGTGATAGGGAAATCACATGTTGTAGGCCTGGATGAAGTCTGTGATGTGATAGAGACATCACATGTTGTAGGCCTGGATGAGGTCTGTGGTGTGATAGGGACATCACATGCTGTAGGGCTGGGTGAGGTCTGTGATGTGACAGGACATCACATGTTGTAGGCCTCGATGCACGGAGGTCAGTGATGTGATAGGGACATCACATGTTGTAGGCCTGGATGCCCGGAGGTCTGTGATGTGATAGGGACATCACATGTTGTAGGCCTGGATGCATGGAGGTCTGTGATGTGATAAGGTTATCACATGTTGTAGGTCTGGATAAGGTCTGTGATGTGATAGGGACATCACATTTTGTAGGCCTGGATGCACGGAGGTCTGTGATGTGATAGGGTCATCACATGTTGTAGGTATGGATGAGGTCTGTGATGTGATAGGAATATCACATGTTGTAGGCCTTGCTGAGGCTTGTGATGTGATAGTGCCATCACATGTTGTAGGGCTGGATGTACATCGGAATGGGTTACCGATCTTTCCCTCACTTCTAATGGTGACCATATGATAATTGTTCTAATGGTGACCATATGATTGTTGTTCTAACGGTGACCATATGATTTTTGTTCTAATGGTGACCATGTGATTGTTGTTCCTTCAACTCTTGGCGGGGGCGTTGTTCTAATGGTGACCATATGATTGTTGTTCTAATTGTGACCATATGATTGTTGTTCTAATGTTCACCATATGATTGTTGTTCTAATAGTGACCATATGATTGTTGTTCTAATTGTGACCATATGATTGTTTTTCTAATGTTCACCATACGATTGTTGTTCTAATGGTGATCATATGATTGTTGTTCCTTTAACTCTTGGCGGGGGTGTGGCGGTCATCGTTAGGGGATTACGCTGAATATGGCATGAGCGCGGTCGATTTTGGGTGGGGGGGGGGGGGGAGGGCTCTGGGTCGGCGTTCTCTTGTTCTCCACGATAGGGTTCCAGATCTACAAAGTGGAAGGGACCTAACACATCACAGTTCTAAAGTAGATGCCTGCAACTGCACTTTTTAATTCGGTGTCTAAATATAGCTTTTACTTTTAACTTTTCGACGTCTAGTCGGGAAGAAGGTAAAATAATTATTTGGGGGAAAAAGTAAAATAAATGTGGGGAGGGGGGATAAGAGGTAAAATAACTATGTGACGGAGAAGATAAAATAATGATCGTTTGGGGGACAAGGTAAGATAATCACAGTGTGGGGGAGAAGGTAAGATAATCATAGTGTGGGAGGGAAGGTAAAATATTTATAGTGTGGGGAGAAGAAAATAAAATAATAATTGTGTTGGGTGAAGTTAAAACAATTTTTTTTTTTGGGGGGGGGGGGGGAGAGAGAGAGAGAGAGAGAGAGCTAAAATAATAATTGCGTGAGAAAAAGAAATAAAATCATATTTGTGATAGGGAGAAGTAGTAAAATAATAATAGTATGGGGAGAAGTAGCTTATACCGTGGGGTATGATGTAGAATAGTAACTATACGGAAAGAAAGAGATAAATTGCCAAGTGGTACAGAATGGGTTAACATGAAATTGTATGGAATAGAAATAGATCTAATATAAACTGATTAATGACTTGTATGGCTTAGGCCAACTGAATGTGAGAACTGTCGTCCACAAACTACCACCGCTACCAACATTCACTTTTCGCTGCAGCCACAGCTCATGGCAAAGTCACCACAGCCACTAACTTCCATATCCGCATAAGTAGCAATATATACTGTTCAAAAAACAAAACAAAAAACCGCAACGTAATTGCAATTTCAATTGCAAACTTGTACCAACATTGTATTGACGATGCTAATTCACCCACTGCAGTCGGTTCTGCCTATGCCGGTACGTTAGAACAGGACCTCTATGGGGTCTTCTAGCCCAAAGACCAGCGTCATACAGACGATTCCTGACCATTTGATCTGAAATTCAACGAGCTCCTGGCATAGACTGGGCTGTGGAGGACACAGATGCAAATTGATTCGTAAAGTGACGCAGCCGTATGAAGCGGTCTTCGGCAGCAGTTGTGTTTCTGAGTCTTTCACTGCGCGGCCGGTCTGCCACTGAGCCAATTTCTAGAAATCGCCTCCATAGGCGACTATTGGTGCTTCTAACCACATTAAATTCTCTGGCTACTACACTTTGTAACTGTCCAGCCTGTAAACGTCCAATGATGATTCGTTGTTGTTCTGTAGTGAGATGAGCCATACTTGCGCATTGAATTTTCGACTGAATTTATTCGTGGAGCGTCAATCTTTTCTAGGTGGTAATAACATGAGGTAGAAGAAGGTGGCATTAACATGAGGTGGAAGAAGGTGGTAGTAACATGAATTAACATAAGGTGGTAGTAACATGAGGTAGAAATAGGTAGTCGTAACATGAGGTTGAAGAAGGTAGTGGTAACACGAAGTGGAAGAAGGTGGTAGTAGCAGGATGAGGAAGAGAATCTGAGCATTAGGAATTAAAAGAAGATGGTATTAGCAGGAACAGGTGGAAGAATGTGATAGTAGGAGGAAGTGCTAGAATGTAATTGTAGAAGGCGGTGGAAGAAAGTGGTAGTAGGAATGGTTGATAGAAAGTGGTAGTTATAGGAGTTGGGAGAATGTGGGTGAACGTGGTAGTAACAGTAAGTAGAGGAAGGTGGTTGGAGGAGGAGGTGGAAAAAGGTTGGAGGAGTGGAACATGGTGGGAGGAGGTGGAAGAAGGTTGCAGTAGTAGGAAGTGGAAGAAGTTGATAATAGGAGGATGTGGTAGAAGAAGGAGGTGGAAGAATGTTGTAGTAGGAGGAAGTGGAAGGATGTGGTAGAAGGAAGTGGAAGAATGTGATTGAAGGAGGAAATTTTAGTTTTTAGTTTTAGTCGACGGATCAACATCATGGCATACGGGTGTAACCCATAAGTACTCCGTTCTACTCATAACTCAAACATGAGTCTAGAGAAACTTAGCTCAGTTCACGAACTCCGTAGCACCGGCGAGGATCCTTAAATACTTTGGGTAGATTTTTAACTCGAAATTTTGGCCGTGCAGCGCCGTTTGGCTACTCATTTTCGATTCCAACTACCAAGGGATTGTTTTACGTGCGCAGTAATAGACACGGGCGTCCGATCTCACTACCCAGAGACCAGGGGAAATTCTGTTACTAGAAGTCCACGTGAAAAATCAAGTCCTCACCGGGACTTGAACCCGAGACCTCCAACACTCGAGGTGGACACCGTACCTCGAGACCACTCAGGTCCCAGAAGGAGGAAGTGGAAGAATGTGGTAGTCGGAGGAAGTGGAAGAATGTGGTAGTAGGAGGAAGTGGAAGAATGTGGTAGTCGGAGGAAGTGGAAGAATGTGGTAGTCGGAGGAAGTGGAAGAAATTGGTAGTAGGAGGAAGTGGAAGAATGTGGTAGTGGGAGGAAGTGGAAGAATGTGGTAGTCGGAGGAAGTGGAAGAATGTGGTAGTCGGAGGAAGTGGAAGAATGTAATAGAAGGAGGAAGTGGAAGAATGTAATAGAAGGAGGAAGTGGAAGAATGTAATAGAAGGAGGAAGTGGAAGAATGTAATAGAAGGAGGAAGTGGAAGAATGTAATAGAAGGAGGAAGTGGAAGAATGTAATAGAAGGAGGAAGTGGAATAATGTAGCAGAAAGAAGAAGTGGAAGAATGTGGTAGAAAGAGGAAGTGGAAGAATGTGGTAGAAAGAGGAAGTGGAAGAATGTGGTAGAAGAAGGAAGTGGAAGAATGTGGTAGAAAGAGGAAGTGGAAGAATGTGGTAGAAGAAGGAAGTGGAAGAATGTGGTAGAAGAAGGAAGTGGAAGAATGTGGTAGAAGAAGGAAGTGGAAGAATGTGGTAGAAAGAGGAAGTGGAAGAATGTGGTAGAAGAAGGAAGTGGAAGAATGTGGTAGAAAGAGGAAGTGGAAGAATGTGGTAGAAGAAGGAAGTGGAAGAATGTGGTAGAAAGAGGAAGTGGAAGAATGTGGTAGAAGAAGGAAGTGGAAGAATGTGGTAGAAAGAGGAAGTGGAAGAATGTGGTAGAAAGAGGAAGTGGAAGAATGTGGTAGAAGAAGGAAGTGGAAGAATGTGGTAGAAAGAGGAAGTGGAAGAATGTGGTAGAAGAAGGAAGTGGAAGAATGTGGTAGAAGAAGGAAGTGGAAGAATGTGGTAGAAAGAGGAAGTGGAAGAATGTGGTAGAAGAAGGAAGTGGAAGAATGTGGTAGAAAGAGGAAGTGGAAGAATGTGGTAGAAGAAGGAAGTGGAAGAATGTGGTAGAAAGAGGAAGTGGAAGAATGTGGTAGAAGAAGGAAGTGGAAGAATGTGGTAGAAAGAGGAAGTGGAAGAATGTGGTAGAAGAAGGAAGTGGAAGAATGTGGTAGAAAGAGGAAGTGGAAGAATGTGGTAGAAGAAGGAAGTGGAAGAATGTGGTAGAAAGAGGAAGTGGAAGAATGTGGTAGAAGAAGGAAGTGGAAGAATGTGGTAGAAAGAGGAAGTGGAAGAATGTGGTAGAAGAAGGAAGTGGAAGAATGTGGTAGAAGAAGGAAGTGGAAGAATGTGGTAGAAGAAGGAAGTGGAAGAATGTGGTAGAAAGAGGAAGTGGAAGAATGTGGTAGAAGAAGGAAGTGGAAGAATGTGGTAGAAAGAGGAAGTGGAAGAATGTGGTAGAAGAAGGAAGTGGAAGAATGTGGTAGAAAGAGGAAGTGGAAGAATGTGGTAGAAGAAGGAAGTGGAAGAATGTGGTAGAAAGAGGAAGTGGAAGAATGTGGTAGAAGAAGGAAGTGGAAGAATGTGGTAGAAGAAGGAAGTGGAAGAATGTGGTAGAAAGAGGAAGTGGAAGAATGTGGTAGAAGAAGGAAGTGGAAGAATGTGGTAGAAAGAGGAAGTGGAAGAATGTGGTAGAAGAAGGAAGTGGAAGAATGTGGTAGAAAGAGGAAGTGGAAGAATGTGGTAGAAGAAGGAAGTGGAAGAATGTGGTAGAAGAAGGAAGTGGAAGAATGTGGTAGAAAGAGGAAGTGGAAGAATGTGGTAGAAGAAGGAAGTGGAAGAATGTGGTAGAAAGAGGAAGTGGAAGAATGTGGTAGAAAGAGGAAGTGGAAGAATGTGAAAGAAGGAGGAAGTGGAAGAATGTAGTAGAAAGAGGAAGTGGAAGAATGTGGTAGAAAGAGGTTGAAGAATGTAGTAGTAGGAGGAAGTGGAAGAATGTGGTAGTAGGAAGAAGTGGAAGAATCTAATAGAAGAAGGAAATGGAAGAATGTGGTAGAAGGAGGATGAAGAATGTAGTAGTAGGAGGAAGTGGAAGAATGTGGTAGTAGGAAGAAGTGGAAGAATTTGTTAGAAGGAGGAAGTAGTAGAATTATGGAGTGGAAGAATGGGTAGTCTGAGGAAGTGGAAGAATGGGTAGTCTGAGGAAGTGGAAGCATGTGGTAGTCTGAGGAAGTGGAAGAATGGGTAGTCTGAGGAAGTGGAAGAATGTGGTAGAAGGAGGAAGTGGAACATTGTGGTAGAAGGAGGAAGTGGAAGAATGTGGTAGTCTGAGGAAGTGGAAGAATGGGTAGTCTGAGGAAGTGGAAGCATGTGGTAGTCTGAGGAAGTGGAAGAATGGGTAGTCTGAGGAAGTGGAAGAATGTGGTAGAAGGAGGAAGTGGAACATTGTGGTAGAAGGAGGAAGTGGAAGAATGTGGTAGTCGGAAGAAGTGGAAGAATGTGGTAGAATGAGGAAGTGGGAAATTGTGGTGGTAGGAGGAAGTGGAAGAATCTGTTAGAAGGAGGAAGTGGGAAATGTGGTATTAGAAGGAAGTGGAAGAATGTGATAGAAGGAGGAAGTGGAATAATGTTGTAGAAGGAGGAAGTGGATGAATGTAGTAGAAAGAAGAAGTGGAAGAATGTGGTAGAAGGAGGTGGAAGAATGTGCAGAAGGAGGTGGAAGAATGTGAAAAAAAAGTAACAGAAGGAGGAAGTGGAAGAACGTTGTAGTAGGCGAAAGAATGTGGTAGTGGGAGGAAGTGGAAGAATGTGGTAGAAGGAGGAAGTGGAAGAATGTGATAATAGGAGGCAGTGGAAGAATGTGGTAAAAGGAGGACGTGGAATGATGTTGTAGAAGGAGGAAGTGGAAGAATGTGGTAGAAGTAGGAAGTGGAAGAATGTGGTAGAAGGAGGAAGTGGAAAATTTGGTAGTAGGAGGAAGTGGAACAATGTGGTAGTCGGAGGAAGTGGAAGAATGTGGTATTAGGAGGCAGTGGAAGAATGTGGTAGTG
Source organism: Cepaea nemoralis (assembly GCA_014155875.1). Classification (NCBI taxonomy): domain Eukaryota; kingdom Metazoa; phylum Mollusca; class Gastropoda; order Stylommatophora; family Helicidae; genus Cepaea; species Cepaea nemoralis. Next base: position 94,343 of record JACEFZ010022258.1, on the reverse strand, counting down.
GGAGGAAGTGGAAGAATGTGGTAGTGGGAGGAAATGGAAGAATGTGGTAGTGGGAGGCAGTGGAAGAATGTGGTAGTCGGAGGAAGTGGAAGAATGTGGTATTAGGAGGCAGTGGAAGAATGTGGTAGTGGGAGGAAGTGGAAGAATGTGGTAGTGGGAGGAAATGGAAGAATGTGGTAGTGGGAGGCAGTGGAAGAATGTGGTAGTCGGAGGAAGTGGAAGAATGTGGTAGTGGAAGGAAGTGGAAGAATGTGGTAGTCGGAGGAAGTGGAAGAATGTGGTAGTCGGAGGAAGTGGAAGAATGTGGTAGAAGGAGGAAGTGGAAGAATGTTTAAGAAGGAGGAAGTGGAAAATTTGGTAGTAGGAGAAAGTGGAACAATGTGGTAGTCGGAGAAAGTGGAAGAATGTGGTATTAGGAGGCAGTGGAAGAATGTGGTAGTGGGAGGAAGTGGAAGAATGTGGTAGTGGGAGGAAATGGAAGAATGTGGTAGTGGGAGGCAGTGGAAGAATGTGGTAGTCGGAGGAAGTGGAAGAATGTGGTAGTGGGAGGAAGTGGAAGAATGTGGTAGTGGGAGGAAGTGGAAGAATATGGTAGTCGGAGGAAGTGGAAGAATGTGGTAGTAGGAGGAAGTGGAAGAATGTGGTAGTCGGAGGAAGTGGAAGAATGTGGTAGTCAGAGGAAGTGGAAGAATGTGGTAGTCGGAGGAAGTGGAAGAATGTGGTAGAAGGAGGAAGTGGAAGAATGTGGTAGAAGGAGGAAGTGGAATAATGTTGTAGAAGGAGGAAGTGGAAGAATGTTTAAGAAGGAGGAAGTGGAAGAATGTTTAAGAAGGAGGTAGTGGAAGAATGTGGTAGAAGGAGGAAGTGGAATAATGTTGTAGAAGGAGGAAGTGGAAGAATGTTTAAGAAGGAGGAAGTGGAAGAATGTTTAAGAAGGAGGAAGTGGAAGAATGTTTAAGAAGGAGGAAGTCGAAGAATGTGGTAATTGGAGGAAGTGGAAGAATGTGGTAGAAGGAGGAAGTGGAAGAATGTGGTAGAAGGAGGAATTGGAAGAATGTGGTAGAAGGAGGAAGTGGAAGAATGTTTATGAAGGAGGAAGTGGAAGAATGTTTAAGAAGGAGGAAGTGGAAGAATGTTTAAGAAGGAGGAAGTGGAATAATGTTGTAGAAGGAGGAAGTGAAATAATGTGGTAGAAGAAGGAGATGGAAGAATGTGGTAGTCGGAGGAAGTGGAAGAATGTGGTAGTCGGAGGAAGTGGAAGAATGTGGTAGTCGGAGGAAGTGGAAGAATGTGGTAGAAGGAGGAAGTGGAAGAATGTGGTAGAAGGAGGAAGTGGAAAATTTGGTAGTAGGAGGAAGTGGAACAATGTGGTAGTCGGAGGAAGTGGAAGAATGTGGTATTAGGAGGAAGTGGAAGATTGTGGTAGAAGGAGGAAGTGGAAAATTTTGTAGTAGGAGGAAGTGGAAATATGTGGTAGGAGGAGGAGGAGGTGGAAGAATGTTTAAGGAGGAAGTGGAAGAATGTGGTAGGAGGAGCAGGTGGAAGAATGTGGAAGTATCGAGTGTCTTCACTACAGATGGCAATGAACGTGGCTTTTATAGACTGCGCATTCTACAGGGCGGATTTCCGCCTTCTAGAAACCTCGACGTTCTAGTAATGGCCATAGAAAATCTCTCTGAAGTCCGCGCATTCCTGGCATTATAACCTCGGTACTCACTGATCACTCGAGCGAATATATGAAGGTTTGTATATTTGCTACAGCGATTTCGTATGCGATTTATTGACAATAATTGATTATATTGTATTATATATATATATTTATGCTTTAAATTTATTTGTAATT